>JAPZDV010000010.1:4990841-5030229 GCA_029814665.1 Acanthurus lineatus | reverse complement strand
ATTTAAGGACAGCATACTTAGACATTTGATCAAGATGGTCTTTACAAGTGAACACTATTATAGTAGTTTGTAAAGCGTAAATGTGAACGCCAGAAGCAAAAAGCTAATATTAGGCTATAAACAAACTACCCCTGGTCACATGACATTAACATCAACATCACTAAACTTCCTACTAAACAATACTATACTGCAGTTGTAACAGGACTGGTCAAGTGTTGGACAAGATTGGACAAGTTGAGAAATTTGTGTTACTAGAGTGTAACAGTGTGAGTCAAAATACAACAAGGCTTCAAAGGCAAAGTAGCTGGCAGATTAATTTCCATGTTCCGCATGATGATGTCTAATGTCCTCGACAATCTACGTACTTTCAATTACATGCGAGAATAAATTTTCAATGTCTCATGAGCTTGTGTTAACTTAAGAAAAAGGAGTTTGGCAATGCAACGTCATTGCCAGTCTCAGCTGAGTTAGCTTGGTAGCATAGACAGACTCAGTGCCAACCTGCTAATCAGGAACTCATATGTACATTCACACATGGAAAAGCTATTATGAGCCATTTGGGCATTGATGTCCTGCCCAAAAACACTCTGACAAAGTGACTAGAGGAGATGGAACTCAGACAACCGATCTAACCAGTGGAAGACCTGCTCTACCACATGAGCAACAGCAACCTAAACACTCACATAAACTCACACAGTTATAAACTTTGAGGGTTATACAGCATAAGTACCTATCAACCATGCAGACACAAACACTCACACAGAACAGGTTTGCCACAGAGGAAAAACCCACTCGAGATGACTCCACTGGTTTTGCTTCGCGTGCCAACCAACCAATGAAGTGAAATTAAACACACCCAGTGAACCAATCACACAACAGAAAGGGAGCTTTTTTTCAGCATTGAGGCTGCGGGTTCCCTGGAAAAGGCCTCCCATCCTCTCAGGGGAGGAAAGGACACTTGAGCACCCAGGAGGTTAAATTAAGAACATCAATATTTCACGTGTAAATGAAGCAGCACACTGCAGAGGCAGTAATGCGAGAAGGATTGACTGGGCAGAGGTATCACATATCGGCACCCCTGGAAAGAACAGACACACTTATGAGACAGGCCCATGACATACAGCAGGAGTGTGTATGTCTCTGTGTGTAAGGGTGTGTATCCTTTGTGTGTGTGTGTGTGTAGGGGAGTGCAGACAGGGCATGTGTACGATGACATGGAGCTGTGTTTGTTGGTGTAATGTCCAGCTGTATTAGCAAGTTAAGGAAGTGGATAAGGTGAGCTGAGCTGGGCATGACATCAATATTGGGAAGCTTCTGGCACTTTTTTTTTTTTACAATGCACACACGCACACACAACAGCAGAAGTCCATTAGAACTAGTGTTATGTGTTTTGGATGTTTTTATACTGAGTTAAACAAGCACATTTTTATTTTGGTGGAAGTAAAGGGGGCAACATTTTAAAGGAATAGAACAACTCTTGCTGAAGTTAAAGGGACAGTGTCACCAGATCTAAAAAACAGAAAGAATGTCCTTTTTTAAAGGCTTAATCTTTACACTTACACACTTGCAATGTCATGTACACACATATATAGTTAATTTTTTCCATCATGAACCTCACCTTGGGCGACACAAGAACTTTCTCTTCATTACTGTATTCTAGCTTTTTTCTTTCAAACTGTCCTTTCCCATTCTGTATTTCACTGTGTTATTCAGGCCAAAGAAGCAGAGACACCTACAGTAATTAGCTTGTATGGATTTAGCCATAATGTTTTTGCAGCCTCACTGCTTATTATGGGCCTTAGAGGGTCGTTTTTACCGTGTTGCGTTAATGACGACTGTAGAGGTGGTGGAGCAAAGCACTGCAGGGGGCTTGGCTCCTCTTGCTCCTCGCACTCTGCAATGCAGCGTGCCCCTTACCTCCACCCCCCCACCCCCCACCATCCCAACAAACCCAGCTAAGCTCCCCTCTGAATCAGTCCCGATGCCTTTTCAATTACTGGAGGCAGCATGGGTCTCTCACTAACTCTTTCTTTCAACCTCTGATAGCCCCATCTTTTGCGTTTTTTATCCCCCTTCACTCTGTCTTTCCCTCTGTTTTGATTTCTTGCTCTGTCTCCTGCTCTTGTCCTCTCACTCTCTCTTTCCCCCTCATTTACCTTGCTCTCTCTTCTCTGCCTGCTCCATTCATCTTACAGTACATTTTCATTTTTATGGACTCCAATCACTCTTCTAGTGTTTTTTCCCCTCTTCTTCTTCTTTCTACTGCCCTCTTTATGGCGCGTCACTGTCACTGTCACTGTTTTTGGGCTTTTCCTCATTGGCGCCAGGCCTCCCTCTATTTACCTAGAAGAATAGGCTCATCCATCTTTGATTGTTGTGAAATATTACAGCGGTGTCACGACAACCAAGCCTCCCTGAACCTCATGCAATATTCAGAGGGGATGATATAAGATTCCTGCTAATGAAAAAAACAGCAGGCAATACAAACAGCCTTTTAATAACGGCTTGGCAGGACAGCCTGCTCCCTATTGAGCTTTAGGAGACAGTCGGTTGGCTGTGGTCAGCGGCTAAAAGACCCCCTACATAAACACATGGCTGGGTGAAACCACCGGCACCCATGGAATGGTTTGCTGCATGGGGTCTGTTTGCACCTCAGGGCTTCTCCACATAACAGCCACCATTATCAGCATTGTAGGGAGAGTTTAATTGGGTCATGCAAACCCTTGTTTGAAATACGTATTGTCAATGCAGGGATGAGGGACACAGTCGAAGTGATTGTGAGAGGGCCAGTAAAGTTTTATATTTCCCCTGTTGTGGATATCCCCTTCTGATGCACACACAACAATATTAAACGCAGAACAAATGCATACACACACATAAAGCAAGTACAGCCACTCACACACAGGCACCACACATGCACATGCATGGAGGGGTGGGGGGGTGGGTTAGTGGCAGCGGATTGCATCAGCAGAACATCCAATGGGGATGAAAAAAAGCCCTGTGCTTTAAAAAAAGAGAAAGAAGTAGCGAGAAAGATCAATGCAGAGGGACCAATCCGAAGAGACTGGGAAGAGATGCAGATGGGGAATGAGGAAAGAAAGGGGGAGGGAGGGAAAAACAAGAAATGAGGCAGAGGGATGGAAGGCAGGGGGTGTCAGAGAGAAAGCGCTGAGCTGGGATCCTCCTGCTAGGGATTTCCTCCCATTGATGTATGCCCCCCCCCCCTTTTTTTTTTTACCGCAACGTAATCTTTCCTTGGCTCATTGCATATTCCTTGCCAATACCCAGCACTACCTTTGCTTCAAACACTACTGCTGCTGCTGCTGCTGCTGCTGCAGACCCACTGAGCCATGTCCTGCCCCGTCTGCAAAACAGCTCACTGCCAAGCCCCTGCTGATTGGCACCAACCTGACACTGGAGAGAGGGATGACGGGGTGGAAAGGGAAGGAGATATAAAAGGGCAAAACAAGAAAGGGGAAGGGGGAGAGGATGGGTAGGGGAGGGCAGGGGAGGGGAGCGAAAAGGTGGCCAGTCTTGCAGAGGCAATGCAGAGGCAATACGATGCAAATGCAACATAATGCAGTGGTGCTGGGGGAACATTGCAGATGAGACAGGGCAAGGACGTCCAAGGGAAGGCTGTTACTCCAGGCCCTGATGGGCACAAGGGATGCTGCTTATAATGAACCCTTGACCTTGATGGATGCATGGTACAAATAACATATTAGTATGCAATGGAAATGTGCAACAGGAGCCGCAAATGAAAGTGAGACTGGCTAGAGCCTGTCCAAAAGCCCAGACAGACGACAGATTTGTTCGACACATCATAAAATTCAACTTCCATCCCCTCCCTTCTCCTAGTGTGCACATAAACATTCATCAACTCACGCACGCACTCTCATAACAGTCCAGGCAACTGTTCAATTATTCATTACCAATATACGCACCGTCTGAGCAAAACACAAACGGCTCGAATGTACCTTGACACAAAAGAAGTCATCAAGGCAAATAGGCTGGGGTTAAGGTAATGTAGACATGGCAATCTATGCTGACGCAGTTCAGAGTAATACAATTTTCAGAAGTAATCTTGTTTCAAGTCTTGTTAGACTGCATACAGTCAGGAGGTCACCACACCATTCCCTCTTCCCTCAGCGAACAAGTCTGGAGAATGTTCCCTTAAATGTTAACGCCCTCCTTTTCTGATTTAATAATTCAATAAAGCTAAGCTTAAAATGTACTGCGCTCGCTCAGCCCTGCAAGGAACAATTCAATTAGACAGACAACGTGTTGTGACAGCCTGCTTTATGCTTAGATCCTTTACTTGTTGTTGTGTTTGTGTAACCCCTCAGCCCTAACCACCTCTCCATCTTTCTCTCTCTCTCTCTCTTTCTCTTTCTGTCACTTCTTCCTGCATTGACAGTAAATCAGAGTGCCAAGACGACTGAGGCAACTAGCCGACTCAGACTTTTTGTGTCCTGCTGTGATGAGCTGCAGGCCACATTTTGTGCTATGAGGCTAAAGAAAAAAAAAACCTGCTGTCAAGGGGTAGTTTGAGGAGCCAGCATGGGGAAATGTGATGGGAACAGAGAGGCTCTGCATTTGTATAATATTGTATGTGAAAGGTGCTGACAGGCGTCAGGGAGCGAAGGGCAGAGCATTCGTTCCCAGGATGGGTCGGTCAGCCAACCATCAGCGCAGGCTAATTCAGAGCTGTGATGATTGACAGTGCGCCTTCTGTCAGCAAGTGAAAAAAGCCTCGTTCTCAACACCACACAAGGCTTTTCTGCACAACAGCATCACCCTGCATGAACACGTGTCATATGCAACCTTAGGACAGAGCAGAAATGGGAGGTGGCTATTAGCAGGTTTATATACACAGAAATGTATCATGTTAGTTATATAGTGCCCATAAAAATCATTCCTTTCAATCCCTCCATTTTTGCTTTGTCAAAGTAGATGGCAGGAATGCACCCTCTGGTTGTCACCGGCCATTAAGCATGAAAAAGAAGAAAAGAAGACACAGTCACTACCCATGGCTACTGCTGATGCATTAAAACATGTTAGAGGAGAAGACAAACGAGAGCAAAACACCACAGTTGAAAAACCCTGGCTCGCCAGTTTGGGAGTGCTTAGGAATTTTTAAAAGCGACAGCTTGTTGGTAAACATCCCAGTGTGCAGGAAGTACTTAGCAACAGTAGCCACACAAAGGAGTAATACCATCACCTTTGCTGACATTGTCCTGCAGATTTTGCCCTGGCAAGTTATGGCATTAGAGTGGGTAGTATTTTTTCTCTCCTGGTTATTTGTTAATAAGCATTAAAGGTGCATCAAAGAAGTTAGACAGAGGTGGGGATTCAGGTCAAGTAATATTGTTTTAACCAGTGGAGAAGAAAATAAAGGTAAACATAGCTTGTGCAAGTCAGTATAAAGCCTTTACTTAATCACTGGCCTCCCTCTTAGCAAAGATATGATGCTTTTTAGAATTATAAAGAGACAAGAGTATAAAGCACTGATGCAAAAAGTTGCTCCAAAATACAGCAGAATTATTTTCCCCCCAGTTTTCTCGAGATAAAATGATAATAACATTGTCAGGGATTCTCTTACCCATAATAACACTGGCTGTGAGACTACAGCCATACAAGCTGCTCTGTGATGCTGAACTTACATACAGTAGTCCCTTAGGCTAAATATCAATGCTAGCATGCCAGCTTGCTAATGTGTAGAAGCTTATGCTTACAATGTACGAAACCCTAGTTTACATCGATGTGTTTGCATACTAACATTTGTGAATTGGCACTACATACAAAGAAAAGCTAAGGCTAATGGGTAATCTCTCCTCAGCTCATAAATATTCCTTGCTGATTGCCAATGCCCGGCACTTCAAACACAACTGCTGCCGCTAGTAGTGACAACTCAAAATCTAATTATCACAAAACAGCTATGTTTTTCCAGCAACTTTACTGTAATGGTTCACTCCATCATCAGAATGTTTAAATAGGCAACTGTTTGCTTATATTTACTAGAACATCATCACATGGTAATGTATTAACAGATTGTTCCACTGCCCCCAAGTGCCCAAAAATAAACTTAAAGTGCCTTAAAGACATTCAAACAAATTCAAAAAACAATGTGCTTAACTATTTTTTTTTAAATCCCTAGTTTTTCAATTGCAAAGAGAATCTATGATTTTGAGCGTAGTTATTAAAAACTAATTGGGTGAATATAAAAACCTGTTAAATAGTGCAGTTAAACAGGGAATATGCAGTTAGTGATTGTGAAACCGAATTTGATTATGAATAATAAATATAGACAAAAAATGCTCAAATCTGGGAATATTTTCTTAAAATCAATTTAAAATGTGTCATCAAATAACCCATTAAATTTTAGCATGCCTGCCAGAGAGTAAACATGTTAAATTATCTAAAGAAGCTCAGTAAACGTAGTTATTTGCTGTGAATTGCACAGGGCTGTATTACACATAAGAATACGAATGTGTGTCTGTACATGCAAACACAGAGACCAGGCTGGAAAGCAGCAGTGTCCTCTCCGCCATGTCCACCCACACAGAGGCCTAGTCACCAGGTGGGCGGCTGGCAGTCCATTCTCATTGGCCAGCTGAGGCCGCCTGTCCACTGGAAACAGTGAGAGGAAGGTTTTCCCAGCCAAAAGAAGATGATTTCCATCTCCTCATCTCCCCACACCAACGTACCCTTGCTGCAGTGATGAGCAGGGGCTGATTCAGAACAGAGAATTACCTTGATATAAATAGTTATGCCATCATCCTCCTTTGATGAGGCTTTGCGGTGAATTTAAAGTGATGGTTAAGAATTTTGAGAAATGTGAGTGAGTCACCGTGAGCTTGGGAGGCCCGTTAAGACCTTGGCTCGTTCTTACATCAAAACAGACGCAGTTAATGTAAATGGAAGTCAGTGGGGTTAAAAACAAATCCGACAAGGCACTTAAAGCACTCCTCTAAGTGGTTTACATCATATTAAACAAGTGCCTTGGGTTGGACAGAAATTGATTAATCAGACTTTTTATCACCCTGAACACTTCTTTAAAATCTTAAAGAGCATAAGGGAAAAAATAATAATGAGAGTAGCATTCTAGTGCTTATGATTGTGTAATAAGTCATTCTCTTCACAGCTTTATATTGTACTTTTTTCAGTTTCTCTAAGATGTCTTTTCAGTAATTTTATGTTTCTTGCAGGTGACCATTTTATTTTCATTTTCATTTTATAATTTTAATTGATTTTAAAATAAAGTGTGTTCTGCTGCTTGAGCAGCTTACTGTACTGAAGTGCTAGGTTGCAGTGCAATCTGTTTGTTTGTGTTTTTAGACAAAAGAGAGCCAAGTATTCTCCGTCAGACCTTTTTAACAAACTCTGGTTTTTCAGTCTCTTAGATTCTTTTAAATGTTATAATATAGTAACTATGGCCAGCAACATCATGTTTTTGGTTGAACGCCCATCTGTCCTACTATCATGGATGTGATATCTCAGGAAAGCCTTAAGGCATTTTTTTGTCAAATTTGGAACATACATTCAATTCTGATCTAAAATGAGCTGATAAGATTATGTTGGCAAAAGGCTGAAGTCACTGTGACCTAATGAAATACGGTTTTGGCCATTACCCAAGAAAAACTATGCTTATTACGACAAAAATATCTCAAAATAATGTATAATATGATTAAATGATGACTTTTTATTCCCCAAAGGTCAAAGGTCAATTTCACTGCCATTATAGTGTTCTGGATAGCACTTTTCTGGCCTTTCTTAAACACTATACCACAGGAACAATAGAGAATATTGTAACCAAATTTCGCACTTGGTCATGTATTAATAGGGAGCGCCAACCATGACACTGTGCAGCAACATCTCAATCTGAAGCATGCAGTCCATCACGAGCTTCATGGTTTTACTAATATTGAGCTTTGTGATTGTCATTGCTTCATTGCAGTGAAGTTCTCTATCAGTCCTCTGTACTCACTTGTAAAAATAGTTTCTTAATGAAGACAGCATTTCTCTTTACTGTAAACTATTCACTGAAACTATACATGACAATAAAGTGATAGTTTTCAATTTGCCAGAAATTTCACTTAATTTTCCTTTTTAGATCTCATTTCAGGTCTTCACAACATATCAAATGAGTCTAGAAGGATGTGGATATTAACTTCACTGGTTCGCAGAAGCATTAAACTGTGAGACAGTAATTGTGGTTTATTACTGAATAATTTACACAAGCTGCAAAGTAATATCCTGTTGATAAGCCATGTTATTAATGCTCATTTAAAATTATTATTCATTACTTGATAAAACATAATATATTCTCACAATGCTATTAATGTGTCCAGAGAGCTATATTAATCAATTTTCAGGTCAAACTGCACTATAGATAACAGATTTACAGATTTAGTAACCGGCCCAGCAATCTTCATTAAACCCAAACCGCTGTATAGTACAGTGCCTCAGTCACTTCTTCATCCCTTTACTAGCTCTCTCCCTCCGTTTTTCTCTAATTACTGCCTGGCAAACTAATGAGGAGGATTCTTTCGTTAAATACAAACAGCAGCCTGGCCCTTAATTAGCAGCCTCTCTGGCTTGTTTTTTGAAAACACTGTGGCAGAGAGCGGAGCATCTAACAAAAGCCCAGTCCTCGCTGACACTGAGACAAATGAAGGCCGAGGCAGCCAACATCAAAATGGTGTAGATGCATACAGAAGTTACTGTATGTGGTTGGAAGTGCATGTGTGTGTTTATGTTTGTATACTGTAATGCCTTTGTTTTGGATGCCTGCTTTTGCAAAGCAGTGTGTACAAAACCATTCACTGGAAAGGGTGGGAAAAGCATCAGAGAGAAGAACAGTTAAGTAAACGCTGGGCCTGTTCTAAGTTAAAAAATGAGCCATTTGTAACCACAAACATCCTTAACTCTGGTAGAATATTGTAAATGTATTTTTCTTTTCTTTTTTTTGAGTTTTGGTCATAATTTTTTTTCATCATCGTAACATCTTAGCAACTAAGGCCTTGACCACTTGTATATGAGTATTTCTAAAAGTGGGGCATTTCGTTTGGCCATCTGTCCACACACAAATGGTGTTTTAGACTTTTGCATGCACAATACACAGGGCAAAGACATTTAGAAACTCTGCTTGCAGTGTTGTTGTGTGGACAGGCTAAACTGAGCTTTAGGCTTGAGATGTCAGACTGTGCACTGTTTCTCTACTTTGTTCCAATCAAAACCAGTTAGTTACTAGATTTTTCAGGCTTCTGATTGGTCAACAAAGGGGTTGTGGTCATATCGCCTCCTGTTGGTCTGGTGTGCTTCTAAAATCGCCTAAGAGCATGTTTTTGCGTTTCATGAGGAAGAGATTTATTTAAAATAGTGTGAGCAGACCAGACTTTTAGAGAGTGAAAACCAGTGTATGTGTGGACCAAGCCTAAAGAAGTTTCCGTGAACAACACTTCATTTAAATGGACCTTATAATGCTTTTATGCATTTTCCCTGTGCTCTGGTGTATTTTTTGTGCATGTTAAAGGTTGGAAAAGTTAAAAAACCTAAATTAAACCAAACAAAGTTCCTCATGGAAAACACTGCTCCTAACGTGCCTGAATGCCTTTCAGCAGTCCATCCTGTATTTCCGTAAACAATCTTTGTCGCTTATGTCACTGCTTCACTCATTTGCATGATGCACATGCAGCGGCTGGTTTTGTACGCCCCCAAACAAAGCTCGTGAGACTGAAGGCAACATGTAGTGTTTTATTGCTCAGCTGTAGCTTAACTGTAGGCCGAGAATCTCATGACCCAGAGGCTATGTTGTTATTATGTCATAAATGTCAAAAGGAATTGTTTTGTCAAGAATGCCTCATTAAAAGACCAAAAGTAATGAAAGTATTAAGTTAGATGCGATTTTTTTTGTGTTTGCTCTGCAGCACTAGTTCAAGGAGCGTAAACTTTGTTTTTAGGCTTATTTAAGGTCCATTGTGCTGCAGGTTGTGTATGCTTTTGTGTGGGTGTGTGTGTGTTTGCGTATGTGTGTCTAGGTGTGCCTCTGCTGTATGTAAATTTGCTAGGTAGACTAAACCTTGGATGTAACCAAGAAAAACCAGGCAGAACTATGTTGTCATATTGTGAGTTGTGTCTTGGTCAGGCCTGTGTGTGCTGACCAATCAGGGCAGACTGGGCCTTTCTGAGAGGAGGCCTAAAGGTGGACTGGGCTAATACAGGGTGTTTCAGACAAGAAGTGGCCACACCACTGAACGCTATGAGAAAAGTATTTTCTAATATTGTATAAAGTTTTTTGCATACATTTTTAAAATATGTAACATTTACCTGTTCTAGTAGACACCTAAAATAGAAGTATGAACTTGGAAATTAGAACAATGGTCTCTTTCAAAGATAGAATCTATGCAGATGACAGTCCCTCATTGCTCAGTAGGAGTAACTGCTGTATGTAAGTGTTTCAAAATTATATTAGAAAGCTACTCTGTGTTGGAAAAACTGTGCTGGATGTTAATAAAGAGCAGTTTTAGTAAGAGACAATTTATAGTTTGCATTTGTTTCCTCTTTTAAATAATCTTGGCCAATACAGAAGTTTGTTTAATGAAGCACGAATTGATTTTTATGGTAAATATTTAGGCAGTGGAACATGTTGAAAATGGACATATTTTCAGCCCCATAAGAATGATATGGTCATGGTGTTTGCATACAAGGCAACTCTAGAATTCCTTTGGATTTGTATTTTGTGTCCATATTGTAAAAATATAATTCATTCTACTTTAGCACTTTTTGGTCATGACCAACTCGTGAGGATATATTTGGCTCTAAGATAAAATAAGACCCAAGACTCTAGGTACACATGAAGCCCACTGAGGAACTTAGCAGCAGAGCAGGAAGAGGACAAAAGTTTCACAGGCTTGATCAAGATCCTTTTCAAATCATTTTCCTTAGGACTTTTGTCATTTGTTTGAAGGTTTTGGAGTCTCCTTGTGAATGGAAAATACACTTTTTACCATTTTTAAACCAATGCCAACTACAAAGAATAACACCCTCACTTTTCTACACACAGGTATGTTAACACATCACATCTAATATGGCCAGGAAGGTAAGAGGCTGAACACACAGAGGCATGAGGTGTGTACCAAAAAATTACCCTTGCACATTACCCTGGGTTGATAAAGAATTGCACTGTACACGTTTCACTTGTTTCACATCCACCTCAACATGCCACTGTGTTATGGGACTTGCATAAACCTGTGGGGGAACAAAAACCTGAGCCAAGGCGCCGGCCTGCTGAAACTCGCCTCCAGCGGCTGAGGCGTCTTCAGTTTCGCAGAGCACCTGTAGTCTGCCTCTCTGACAAGAGCCAATCACTAAAGCTTGGCGGCGCCGGCTGGCAAATGACAGACAGCCAATGATCAATCGGTCGAGTGAGGGCAGCAAGGGGCCGACCGCTGAAGTCACAAAAGCAATATTTGAGCAAGCTGAATGAACCGTAATGAGACATCGGATCCTAAATGATAACAGAGTGTTTATGAGAGGACACCTGAGATGGCTGGTAAATAATAGAGGGGGTTTTAGCCTGGTGAGGGCAGGTGCACTCAGGAGCCCTGGGCTGTGGTAAGAGCTCGGCTCAGGGCTGGAGAAGCGACAGGCCAACATTTAGCAGCTCACACTTAGCCACAGGAGAGGGGCAACAAGTGAGAGGAGCAAACAAAGGCCAACGGGCACAGAGCCCGGGCCAGTGTGAGCCACTGAGCAGACCAGGGTCACACAGTGATAATTAGACCCAACTGGATAGTGAGCAATGAACGCTTGTAAAATAAAGCAACAGAATTGTTTACTGATTCTAAGCACTTAGTGGTGTTTATGGAACTGTGCTCATAATGTTTAGTGTTGTGTACAAAACTTCCCCCTACTTTTTAATCTAGTTTTTTTCTTCATTTGTCAGATAGTAAGTCAAAATTCAAAAGAGTAAATAAAGTATGATGTCTCATACCTAACAGAGACATCTAATGAAAAACATTTTAAAATCTTTTCTAAAATAGTCAATCAATTAATTTCAATGAGAACATGACATTTTAAAAATTATATATATGGGAATATCTGCAGTTTTTTTTAGTGTTCTATGACAGTAAATTGTACAGTAAATGTCTGTGGCTTTTTGGCTGGTGGTCAAGGAAAAAAACAGTTTGATCAACAGTCAAATCAGACTGAAAACAGACAGACAATAAAACTAAAAAAAAATTTTTAAACTATCTTAGCTATCTAACTAAATGATATTGACCAAATGCTTTATTATACTTATTAGTAATCAGATTGGCTTGTTACTCAAAAAATAATTATTTGCAGTCATGTAGTCTAAATCAAATTATCAGGTATCTTAATTTTTTTTAAATAGAAGTTTAATAATTTATCAACACAGTTTTAGTAAGTGTGTTTTTAGTTGTTTTGTCGACCAACTCCAAAACTCATACAGTTTCCTGACTGATATAAAACATAGTAAATAGCAAAAATTAGTAATTAGTAAACCGTAAAAATACTTAAAATTCTTTTATTAGATAGACAGAAAGAAGCAAATATATGTTGCCTTTGCTTGATTTTTTTGGACTTGCACAATCTTTTTTTTTCCTAAATGAGTTCATTTGCCTAAGAGATTATCATCTCAGCACTGCATAAACACATTCACACCTACTTGAAATTTAGTTTCTGTTTCGGCTCACCCGCTGGTCTACAGTACATTAATAAAGAAAGCCAGGCACATGGAGGAAACCTGAGTAGACATTGAGCAAAATATGCAGACAGGCTCCACACAAGAAGACCCCTGTCAGGTTTGAGCCCAGCACCTTCTGACCACAGGACAAACCTTTCACACAGTTTTTAACTAGGTTTCCATCTGAATGTTAAAGACTAGCTGAAATTTTCAGTGATGCTGCTGTTAGCCCTGACCCAATAAAACATTAATGAGGGCAGGTGTGCTCTTAATAACCCCACTAGAAAATCTGATTTTCAACAATCTAGGAAGTACTCGCTCATATTATTATTATGACATAATAAGGCATTGTTACATCAGAGCAAGTACAGTTATAATTGCCTCCGAAGCAGCACATATTTGTAGCTATAAAAAGCCTATTGGAATTATTCGGACTTGAAAATGATTGGATGATGGTGGATTCCATTAGTGCCTCCTCTCTCTTTTCTCCGCATCTTCTTGCTCATGTAGTCTCTCTCTGCCTCGCTCTCTAACCTATTAAAGGATGCATCCATTTCACAATAAAAGCCTTTTTTCCAGCCTTCCCCAACCCCCTGCATTAGTTCGCTGACAGATAAAGGGAACAGAACGTTTCGTTATAAAGAAGATGCAGACACTTCAGCCTATTTATTTCCGCTTTAAACATGTATGTGGCTGGATGGATGGATGGGTCAGGTAGCTCTGAGTGCGCTCTGTCTTTATGTATGTTCCAGTGCGCAGTCTGCAGGGCTTAACACGCACCCCTGGGCATCACTGAGGCTCAATGAAGCCAGCACATAAAGACAGAGCATGCCTGCTCCTCTGCTCGCCCTCCTTCTGAAGGTTACATAAGAATGGGAGAAGCAGGCATGCCGGCGCTTTTGCAGCCGGAGGTGAAAGTAGGCCTGTTAAGCCAAAGGGGTGATAGAGGTGTGTGTGTGTGTGTATGTATGCGTGTGTGCGTGTGTGTGTGTATATATATGGCTGTCAGAGAGGACCATGTGAGGAAAAAAACAGCTAGAAGCGGTGGGCCGGGCTGAGGCAAATGGAGCCACTGCTGGACAGGAAATTCTATTTACTTATTCATAAATAGAGAGCTCGAGGGCTGGTTTCCAACACATTAACATGGCTTGTCTGTGTATGCATGTGTGTATGTTTGTTTATTTCTGTGTGTGCGCTTTAATGTAGAAGCAGAAAATTACAACACACATAGGTGAAACGTAGATCCCATCATCACCAGCTTTCATGTCTTCTCGGTGTCACAAACTGATTTTGACAGGGCCAGAAACATGAACACACACTTGCAAAATGCAAAAGCTCTAACACTGTCTTGATTGACACAACCTCCCACTGCTCCCCTGGATGCCAAAAAAGGTGAACCTGCAATAAAACATTGATTCACCTCAGCAGTGCACACAAAGCACCCATGCACCCCCCTCTGACCAGCCCTCTGTGAAACAACACGAGGCTTTTACCAAAGACAAGAGGACCTCATGAATATTCATGTCGCCAACACTGCTGGAGACGCAACAGAATTTGCTGAGATCAGCGCTGAGAAATCCCCATTGTGCGAAAACACACACGTACACTCGGGCTGTACAGTATGCATGCATGGTGATGCTGGTCTCTCTCTATTTTTCTGTCTTCCTCTGACATCCCGCCCACCCACGCACATCCAAATGTCGAAACACATGCGCACGCACAGACTTGAATCCACCTACATGCTTTCATGTTTACACGGTCCGGCTGGTGCATACTGTGGTCCACATCTTCACTTCTCCTCCATTAACGTCCTTTGTTCAGCAGCCCGGACATAATTTGTATCATAATTTGTATCATAAAACAGCATCTGTCTAGCATATGAGTTGGTTGATATGCAAATGAGCGAGTGAGTTTGGATTATTTGTGATGAATCTATATCCGGACAGCTGCTTCTCTTTCACAATATTGGCCTACCAACCACACACATGCTGATATTGTAATGAGCTTGACCTCTGAAGGACCTAATGAATTGATTTGGAGAGGCATCACAGCACTTGGACAAATTCACAGTGTGTTCTCTCTCGTGTTTATGACTCAGTGGTTCTTCATCATGTCCTCAGATGGCTCCGTACCACGTGTTCAACACCTGCCTTTCAGCTTCGCAGTTGCTACAGCATTCTTTGTCAGTACAGAGGCAGAGTCTTGATAATAAATGGAGATGACAGCCAATCTGATGTCAGCTTTTGAGAGTTATGGAGAGGCCAAGCCTATGGGCCGAGACATTGACAAGTACCCTCATATTATTGCTGTACTCTGCGATCCTCTGGCAGCCATGTGCAGCTCGCAGCTGTGCATTTGATGCGCCATTATGAGCAAAATGTGGGTGATACAGGCACAGGCGGAAGTCGTTTTTTGAAAATCAAACTATGTAGGTTTCAATTACACTATCTGGTTTATCTAAAAGATATTTGCCACTGCACAGCCAAGAAGCCTGACTCAACACATTGACTGGATAAGAATGTAGATAGAAGTGTTTGGCCATACTTTCATCACTGTTTTGAGATAAAACTGATGCGAGCCCTTACATCTGCTGTTATTAACAGTTTTTTAAATACTTTTGGGAGGAATACTTTGAATTTTAGTTCCTCTCAGCAATGTCAGCAACCATTTGTATTAACAGCGTTAGTAAGTTTCAAGCAAAATGGCTAATAATCCCTTGATTTAACTCTCATTTTTTAGGATTTAAAGCCTGTTCTTGTGTTATTGGATGATTAATCGGATACATTTAGGGTTCAGACTGATGTCTGGACAAAACAGGTGAACATTTACTTTATGTGATCGTATTACAGACTAGTATGTTAAGTTTTTCATACCCTAACATGTTTAGACTGCTGACTTCTTGCAGTCTTCCTCAGAAAGCATAATGTTGTCGTGACTTGTCCTGTCAGCCCTCAGCTAAGTCCTACCTGAAGAAGTAGGGTGACTAAGCCCCCCATCATCAGACAGTTTATGTTAAACTACAACCCCAGGTGTGAACTGCTTCATTGCACTTGTTGTGCAAATCTGCAGACAACTGATAAAATTATTGAACCTTATTTTGATGGAGTAATACTATGAGCACACCTACTTAGACCATCCCTCTATGGGAATAAACGCCCTGTTAGTGGCTCCTTGGTGCTACCCTATGTTAATGCATATGTGGTAAACTCTATATGTTTTCCTGGGATTTCTGCATAGAATGAGGTAATTTTGCCTCAATGCTTAACATGTGAGATAATTCCTCCCTTAAAATATGCAGTTTAGAGTGTGTATAGATGTTGATGTATGGATGTTGTTTTATTGGAGATTAATGTAACACTATCTGGTCTTTTTCCTGCCCTAAGGTGTGCTGGTCATTTAATTTTTGTTTTTAACTTTTATCTGTCAGTCATGATTCATCATAACAGTCTTAAGAATCACAAAATGATGCACTCAGGCGAAACATTCTAGCACATGAAAGTGTTAGGCATCAAAGTAAGGATCTGGTTCTCACTTGCTTCACTTTAGCCTAGCAACAAAGTGAGTGTTCATACTGTATGTTTCTGAGTTTGATGAAAATAACCTCTGGCAAACTTACATCTGCATCACAACCTTTTTTTTTAACTCAGCAACATACTCCAGCAAAGTGGCACCTGGCTTAAACTAAAGCAACTGTTTTTTAAACAGCTTTGGGGGACTTGTAACTCATGGCTGAAAAAAAATGTTCAAATTGGATTAATATGGTAGATTTCCTCACAGAATTTCTAATTGCAAAAAGCAAAAGTGGTGGTGCAACATCCCATTTGCCAGGAAAGTGGAAGCTGTAGCTTTAACTAGGTTTTTAATGTTTGATAAGCCCATTTCGGAGCTCTCTGGGACTGGGGATGATATGATGAAACTGCTTGTGAAAAACCAAGCTCACACATAGCATACTGAAAGACTGAAGACACAAAACTGGTTCCCTGGTGCTGTCCCTCTTTAAGCAAACCCAAACATAGAGGAAAAGCTTTATAGTGCCTAATGGTTTTAGCTTTGATTATTTTTATACAAATGGCTTCAGGCAGACAAGAAGTAAAGTCCATAAGGGTCAAAAACTCATTACCAACCCTAATTTAAGGCAAAAGGTCAGCATAATTTCTGACCACTAAAGAAAAAGGCTCTTCCACCACGGACACGGGGGTCAGTGGAGCTTCGGTGACTTTATGATTTGATTTTTCTTCCAACTGACATCAGTAACGGAATCACTGAGAAGCTATCACATTTTAATGTAGTTTAGGTCAGTGAAAGTGTTAAATGACTTTCGCCTGAGTTGTGGTGAGCTAACAGTGTCTCATAGGTCAAATGTAACACCTCTTCCTGATAGTCATGTGACAGAACTATCTGTTCATGCATACGCTACTCATCAGTTGATTTGGGGGTCTCCATTTTCTCATAAGCTCATAATCTTTAATATAAAACCCAATGCTCCTGTTTTTTTACTTTATTTTTACATGCAAGAGCCCTCCTTAAGATTAATTAATAGTGGGACCTGTTTCTGCTCTACAAATGATGTGTTTTGACTCAATACTGGCAGCTGATCTACAACACACCATTTAACAACAACTGTGCCTGCCAAATCAACTGGGGGAGGGTCCTCCGATCCGGACACCTCCATAAACGGTGTTTCTGCTACTGCATCATCCTCAACAGCAGTGAGCAGAAGAGTCTTTAGGGGGTTTTATTTGTGAACAGGAGGCTGAACAAACTCAAAAGGCTTCTGCAAATTCCTCCACTGAAACCTCACGAAGAATTGCAGACAAAGAGAGGGGTCACCACCTCCTGGTCATACGCGAAGTCATTTCACAAAAGTAAGGCTGTATCTTCAATTAGCAGTTCAGATGCCACTTGAACCTGAGCATATTCAAGAAATTTTAATTCTCACAGACATTTTATACAAGGAAACAGCACTTCACACTTCTTCCAAACCTTTGATACCCACAAATGTCCCTGAGGCAACCATTTTAGGCTGACTGATAGCCAGCAACCATAAATGATTTTCCTTATGCTGTCTATGAGAACTGTATCCGGAGTCTCAGCCACCCCTCCCTCAACTGCAGCCATCCCATCAGAAACAAAACAATCAAACATTAGCTTTTCACAAGTTTCTATCATTCAGCCTCCATATCATACCTATAGGTGTTATGATAATAAAAGCTGTGATTATAACAGCTGTCTTTGATTCTCAATTATCTGGACATTCTTGCATATTTATTAAACGCTGTAAGCTATTTTGTTCATGGCGTAAAAATATGTTTATGGGGTTGGTTACTACAATTCATTTGGTCTTTGCAAATGGCAAAATGTTACTTGTTTATTTGCATATTGAGTGAGGGAAATGAAATCGAATCTCAGGTGGTTACTGTAGACACAGATGGGGATGCACCATAATGCCAAGTGTGAGCCCACATACCTAAAAGCTGCAGACAGCTGCAGAGCAGCGGTGATCAGATCACCCAATACGCATGTATGAACATCCTCGGAGACTGCACTGTAAACTGATGGGTCTAAGCTTCCCATCTGCTTCCCTTCCTGCACTGAGCCCCACAGCAGTTTCACCTTTAAACTCTTCCTCTTAGTTTAAGGGAATTAAAGACACTCCAGCTCCTCTCAATGCTGAGCCTCCCATGAGCTGAAAACATTAGTCTTTCTCTCTTTTTCTAAAAGAGGTGCTCACAACCACGGCAGTAGCTTGGGTTGTAATTACAGTCAAGTAGCCAAGTGAAAAAAGAAACAAAATAAACAAAATTATAAGAAATTCCCAACATCAATGTCTCCCAGTTGGTGAAAAAAAAAGTCACCTGCTGCAGAGTCATACTTACTGGTAGTTACTTTTAAATGAAATTCAACACTACAATTGTACTTCTGACTTACGTAGCTCTGTCTGTTTTCCTATATCTGTTTTTACTTGTTCCCAGTCGCAATAATGGAAGCTTTTTATTGTATTCTTTTGCTGGGACCAGTAACTGCCAGACTCAAACAAGTTGGGTTCTAATTAAGCAGCTTTAGAGGTGATAGTAGGTGGATTCCCTTATCTTTGGTGTTTTCCCCTCTTCTCAGTCTTTGTGCCAAGCTAACCAGCTGCCAGCTGACCCTATGTTTAAAAGGAAATGAATGGTATCAATCTGCAAAATGCAAATAAGTGCTTTACCAAAAAGCAAAACTTTGTCTACACTGTAGAAATGATAAGAGTAGAAGAAACATTTTCAAAATAAAAAAGAATACATTGATTTAGCAAACCTTGCTACAGAAGGCAAGGTGTTTCCACAACCCATAGCCCTGATGGCAGAAGGAAGACAGCTCCTTTATCCTCGAGTCTAGACTGATGGACATGATGCTTCTGTGTTATTCTTTGCCAACATGGCTGACTGGTTTTAGCACTTCCACACCTCTCCAAGGCATACAGTGTGTAACATAACTTCACAAAAATGTACGCACAATGTAACAAGACACCTGAAGGGATCTCAGATTCAGTAAATGTCTTTATGAATGAGAAGCAGAGAGAGGAAGAAGTGCATTAAGTGTTATCATTGTGACCCTTCAAAGCAAAGTGTTGGCTAAAAGCACCCGGAGGCGGCAACCTTTCCCATCTTTAGACATGGTTCGTTTCAGACGTTGCTAATGTCACTTCCCCCTCTTACTTGCATCCCAGTGGTCTCTGCTGTTAGTCATGAGCCCTGTGTGAGGGTGTGCATCCATGTTCATCCTTAGAGTCAAGTATGTCATGTGACAAGTGGTACCCTTTATTTTCTGCGACCGGGATGTTTGTCGTTCTACATTCTACGTGCAGCCATTTGTATAAGCTAATTAGCACCCAGTGAAGTAATGTCTATATGGTTACACATGCTTACATTATACATAAAAGGAATCCCAGTATGTTGAATGTGAATGTTAATTTATGTGCATGACAATGTGTAGTGCATTGTGAGTGCGTGCGTTTCATGTGTTTGTCCACATACACACACAAGCAGGTCACCTAACAGTAAACCATCCAGGGCCGATAAGAAGCAGAGAACCATCTCATTAAGGCTGGCCTCTCTCCAGCCTTCCCATTTCCTTTTCCACAGCACTAGAAAAACAACACGCTTTGTAACTTGTCAAAGGGCTCCACTTCAGTTTTTTTTAATGCTTGAAATGAGAAGAGCGGGGAATTCCTCAGAGGAATTTTTTTTTTTTTTTTTTACACACCCTGAAGATGAAACAGAGAGAAACAGAGTACCTGTCTGTGCGATGTGCTCTGTCAGCATCCTGTCAACAGTGCACAGCCAATTAGGACTGCAGCCAAATGGCTGGGTGAGCTTTCTGTTGCTCACTCCAGTGATTTCACGTCCAGCACAAACATACGCAGCCTGATATGCACATACACACATGTAATAAACAGGGCCAACACACATTCAAGTGTACATTCAAGTGAAACATTTATATATGTTCCTCTGCTTACACACACACACACATATATACCCGCATAGGGATGGACTGAGATTGAAAAAATGGCCTTGGATTTTTTTTTTTTCTTACCCAGACCAGCCCACCACAACCAGTACGTGGAGACTACATCGCCCCCGCCCAGTCGAAGTACATACAAACACACAACTCCTTAATACCACCACTCTGACAGCTGGGATGGGGGGTTGGGGGCGTGGGGCAGGAGGAGGAGGAGGAGGAGGGGGAGGATGTGGGTTGGTGCATAATCAAAGTGGGCCGACAACCCATCTCTCTCACTCTTGTTTTTGTACAATTGGCAGCTCATGCAGCCCAAAGAAGGGCCATACCTTCGGGATTTCTCCTGGTGGCCAGTCTGACAATGCACACACACACATACTATGTACTAAAACACATTTTTCTACATGACACAAACACAGCCAGCATCCTGAAATAAAGGCAGCCTGTATCTAAATTTTGATGCAGGAGAAGCCCTGACTACTAAGTCTCTGTGGTCTCTTATCCTGTCACTGATGCCAGTTGGCCATTTGACTACATTTCCATATTGAGCCTGCACTGAGGACCTGAGGCTGAGCCTGCAAGAGGCGTATAAGTTGCGTGTGTTTATCTGTTTGGAGAGATGATGTTGAACTTGATACCCTCTCTATGTTAAATCATAGCTACAGTGCTGCCACTGGCTAGGGAGCCAATCCAGACACACAAATACAGACAGAGAA
Organism: Acanthurus lineatus; assembly: GCA_029814665.1. Lineage (NCBI taxonomy): Eukaryota > Metazoa > Chordata > Actinopteri > Acanthuriformes > Acanthuridae > Acanthurus > Acanthurus lineatus. The sequence continues at coordinate 5,009,307 of JAPZDV010000010.1, read as the reverse complement.
GGACATAAACAAACATCCTTTCTTATGTACGCACTTGTACACAAAAACGTTGCCCCTGTCTGCCTCTGCCATGCTACAGTAGTTGCCTGCACTACTTTGCATATCAGACCTGACATAATGAGGAGATAATGTATGGTGTCTGAGGACAGTGTGTGTGGAGTTGGAAGGTGATACCGCCACCTCGTCTCGTCAGCTAAATAAACCTGATGCATGGAGGCTCACCAGCCTTCTCAGTTTCCAGCTGTTGAGTCAAAAAGAGGTGAAACTCCAGAAATCAATAATCACCACTTTCTCAGAAGATAGAAATTATCTTAAAAGGGAGGCAGAGATGATAATTTTTCAGTCTTTGCAGAAGGAAAATGTCAGGGTTTAAGGTTTCTAGTATCACAGCATCATCAGGACTTTTTAAAGGTCATCAATATCTGCTGTTTCAGATTCAGTTTTTCCATTTGTTATTTTCCTCTCTCCATCACTGAACATTTTCCTACTCACAAGCTTAATGGGAGGAACATGTATGAAATCCCTGCAACAATTCTTAGTTTGGCTCTAAAAGCTTGGCCACTGACCATCATCAATCTCAACATTTAAAATTTGCACGTATGCAAGACGTACTCACAAGGTGCCCAAAAAAGCTACTTGGGGAAAGAGCAAGAGGGGTGATGAGAGCTCTTGGAGGGGTAACTTATAATACTGTCTACAGAGTGGAAAAAAAGAGCAGGATAAAAAATATAATGTGCAAGCACATTGAAATTAACTGTGCAGCCTCTGTATAAAATGCAGTAAGACAAAAAAATGTTAAATAATATTTTTAAACAGGTAAATAAAATATTAGCAATAACTTAAACAAAAACAGATGAGTAAAAACAGATAATCAAATCGAGTTTTTTTTTAATACTGAAAAATGCATATCAATCAAAATTTATACTGGGCTTATAAACTGTGTTTTTCTTAATCCTTTGCAGAATTGACAAAAAACATACACTGACACTGAACCACCTTGTAACTAAACAAACATTTAGTATTCATTGACTAAAAGCTTGAAGTTTTGGTGGTACAAAATGCTACAGAACTTATTTACCCTCTGTGCTATTTCCTGAGCATGCAGGGACACTGTCTTGATTAATAACGACTTTAGAGGCCCCTGTCCAATGCGTATAAACTAGCAATTCCAGCCGCCTCGGTCGAACTCAGTACAAGGTTAAAAATAACTCTCTCCAAACCCCACATGACAGGAAGAGACCACTGATGCATACACCTTAATAGTAGAATGTGACAGACAGGAAAAAGAGAACAGAACAGATTGGGCAGCTTGGGGTCCACTCCCTCTCCTCACACCCCCTCTAAAAGCACAGACATCGCCTTGTAACAGAAATGACCAACTGCATTCTGGGATTTGTCTCAATCAGTGCTGGAGTCAATCCTAAGCGCAACTCTTTCTGTTTGACTCCCTGACAGCTAAAGAATCAGATGGAGGGGATGCAAAATGTTAATCAGCCTTTTAGGCCATGTCTTGCTAGCAAACATATCTATTGCCAAGGTTGTATCATCTTGAGAGGGAAGGTAGTAGGTGTTCTACTCTGAGGCATAACAGGAAGCTGTCACTACTCTGCTGTGCTGCATTCTTTTCAAATGGCTCCACTGTAGCCATCTTCATGTCTCTGAGGGTCTACTGGACAGCAAACAGTCTGTTAGTACAAAGCATTGCACCCAAGAAGACTTGCTATCCCATTCCTAAAGAAAATCATTTTCTGAAAGATCTAAAAACTCCAACAGTGCTTTAGGATGTGACAGATGCTGTAACTGTAATTTCAGCCAGTCATTTAAACAGCATATGAGAAAGCTTTTTGAGAAATGGTTGTGTTCCAAAATAAAGATCTCTCAAGTTGTTTGAGACCAGTTGTGCATTGTTTTCAGATGAAATTGCTTACCTGGTCAAAAAGATATTGTTTCATGTTGACCTATGTTCTTGTCTTTTGCTCTTAAAACAGAAGCTAACCCAACACAAATTTTTTTATGAACCCCAGCATGTGTGCATTATTATTTCTGGCTCCCAAACATAAGCAACACTGTTTAAGTCTTCAAGAACACTTGTCAACAGTGATGATCCAAACCTCACATGTTGCAAGCATCACTAGTGACGAGGGTCTCTACAGCTACAACTGAAACACTAAACAGCAGTCTCTGCAGCGATGAGCCGGCAGTCTCCAACACTGAAAAGGTACACAACCAAGAGTATTGCCAATCGCACTGGTTTCAGGTTACAGGTTATTAAAATATAAGACCTTCATATTTTTCTGGAATGACATTTTTGTGTTTCTTTGACATTAGCCTGCTTGTGCACCATGAATTCATCCCCCGCCACAGACTGTTACCATCGGGTACTACTGTGATGTTCTGAGTTATCTGCAGAAGACAAACATGACAACTGGGCTTTCCAACATGACAACCAGTCCACTCAGAGCACGCTGGAAATCCACAAGTGTCTTGCCCACAATAAGACAGTTGTTGCTCTCCACCCCCCATGTGATACAGCAAATGTACAAATGCAAGCACCAGTGGTTAGAAAAAATTTCTGTCACTTAGATAAGGATGATTACCAAGTATTGAAATTCCAAATATTCACTCACAGAGGACATGCCTGCACCTGCCACGTGCACATTTCTGTGCATTGCTCTCTTTGTGCTCAACAGGAACAGTCTGTCAAGTTTTTGGTTGCATCCCAAGTCTTTAAACACAAGGACACAGGTAAGAGGTCAGAGTTCCCAATGATGAGCAAGTTAATGTAGCAGCCATGTCTTTTTTCAGACTGTTCTGTCTTTTTTTTGTGCATCGAAATATTTCCTCCAGTTCAAGAAATCTCTTTTAAAACTGAAAAGCTGAAACTCCTCAGAAAATGCGGCTTGTCTCTGTTATTCCTTTTTTTGGTAACAATCACTGCGCCAAGTTGCCCGTCACAGGGAAGCTAGTTCTAGTTCATGACCGTCTATCCTGAACTTAATGGTATGTCAGACAGAAACTATCATAGCAGATACAAAACTGTGACTTATGGGAGCAAATCAGTTGGACATTGAATGTTGCTGGTCAGTGTTGTGCTTCATTACTCTGCATGTTGCAAGCTTATTGTTAGCTGTGTAGCTGACCCTCTTTTGACGTAACTGTTACGCTAGCTACCAAGCAAATGTCAATCAAAACCCACGTGCAGCATTTTTTTTCCCCCTCTCGCCACACCAGTGTTTCATCAAGTGCTCCCCCATGTCCTGTCAGCGCTTTTCTGTGAGAAAAAAAAAATGTGGACACGGGTCTTATTAGGGATGGTGCTTCATGCACGGGAGCAGAGAATTCCTGAGAACAACTGCAACACACGGCTCAATGTCCTTACCAAATATGGAGCTCCATCATGTGAAGACAAAAAGTCAAACCACTGCTTGCATCTCAATGAAAAGAACACTTGGCAGTCAACACATGATGCTGGCAGTAAAATACACAAAAACAGCATCTGGGAGACACTACTCTTTGTATTGTACACAGGTTATTATAGTAACAGACAGCATGTTTTGTAACTACCAATGCCTGATAAGACCTTTTATAATTTTAAAAAGTAGGTCTGTCCTCACATTTGCTTTGACATTGTTTGACATGTATGGAGGTGTTTTTGTTTATTATGTTTGTGGTGCCCATGTGGGCTGCACGCTTTGTAAAAACAAATTACTTGTATCTTACTTTAAGTTGGGTTTGGACTGTTTTGGACTCATTTTCCAGAACATTTTAAATGTTACAGTAAGTGACTGAGCTGTTTTATTCAAATTTGACATTTTTCTTTAGCAGACGTTCCTCACCATGTGGGAGAAAAGTGTTCTTTATTTATTCTTGAGTATCATAAAATTAAAACAGTTTATTATCTTAACAAAGGAACAATTGTGTGGAATACACATACATTTCTGGTGATGGACGTTATATTACAGAAATAGATGACAAAAATTCAAATTGGAAAGAGTTTTTATGTATCCTGTGAGCATATATAGCATTGATGTTTGGTGTCTTGGTCATGACCAATTACTAAAATGTTAATTATACAATAGGCCACACATAAACTTTCTTTTCGGAAGAGTGGAAAGCAATTTAGGCCTATTTTTAAAGAAGCAGCGACTTCATGCAAGAGACTAGTAGTCAGTGAAAGATTAAGGAACAGCTATATTCTGACTTATAATGGTGACTCTACAGTAGGCCACAACCACTGACACACCTTAGAGAGGTGATAACAAGCTCATTTAGATCACAGGTAGTGCCACACGCTGCAGCACTGTCCACTTGAATCCACCTTACCCTCGTCTCTCTCCTCATCTATCCTGATAATGAGCAGCTTGCCTCATCCCTTTGATGTTAACTTACAGATGTATGCATTTAACATTCTCTTATACAATCAGCATCAAAGGTAGACGCCCACGCACAGGCCTGGCACACAGCAACATGCATGCATGCATGCACAAAGAGATTCACATACGCAGTCACACTCCCTTGAAAACGCAAAGCGATGCACACACACATATATACATCACACAAGAGGGGAAGGGATATAAAGAATTTAGTACAGTGTGACACTTTCACGGTCTAATTAGCCCCAGTGTTGCAGTAAACACATCCCAATGACCCTCCAGTTCTGGTTACTCATTAAGTATAGAAGGGGCTGAGGATGGCCAGAAACTCAGGGACAAGTATCCAGATTTAATCAGCATCATCATTAAACAAAAAGCAAATCAGGAAACCATTTCCTTTGCTGTTATACTTGTGTTTGTTCATGTTGCGAGGGCTATGGCATGTTGTGTCCATTCCCACTACATTTATATGTACACAAGGGTAAATGTGCATGTTCACAGGAGTGTGTGAAGCAGTTTCAAGGAAAGCTCTGAAGAGATGCTGCATAGTGAGCAGAGATACAGACAGCCCCTGTTGCCTGCTTGCTGCTGTTGTCTTTGACGCGGTGATGGGGATTTTCCTCCCTCTCTCTCTCTCTCTCTCCCTCTCTCTGTTGCGGTAGCAGACGTGGCCAGTGAGCTGTGATCAAACTGTGCCTTCATCCCTTCTCTCTCTCTCTCTCATCAGCTGGACGGCTTCAGCAGCAGGGTGCCCCAGATTCACAGACCACCTCCCTCCTCCCAGCTAGTGCAGGGGCTGCCTCTGCCCACTGTGGTGCATTACTGACACCTTCTGGCCAGGAGAAAGGTATTGCAACAAGGAAGTGCAAGGAGGGCTAACATGGTGGTTTAAAATGTGTAATTTTAAAAAAAGCTCCTATTCATATCATTCATTAACTTCAAGTGTGCAAACCTAGTGTGACCATGTGGTGGAATACAGTTAAGAATATTCATTTAAAAACACCAGCTTTGGTGAAAAAAATTCAATCTTTCAAGGAAACTGAACCAATTAGCCGTTGAAGTGCTTCCTTTGATTTTCTGGCTACATGGCTGCATCTGATCAATAAATCCCAATAATTCAATCAAAGGTTGCATTGGTTCCGCATGAAGTGTCTGCAGAGGCTGAGGCCAGGCCGACGGGCAGTGGGGGGCAGATCCTGAATCAATACCAGTATATGGTGTTAATCCAGTGAGTGTTCCTCTGGCAGAAATAAGTGACTGAAACGTGGAACAGCACAGCGGACCAAAAAGCCATCATCAAATGGGACTAGCTCAGCATGTTTACCCCAAGTAAGCCACTATTTTTGTCACAGAGGAGTGAAGCCAGGGTTCAGCAAACCTCAGGGGTGACTTTGGGTTGATTACTGACAGGGGCTTTCTCCCTTTATACACTGAAGGATTTTATAAGATTGCACCTGGGCTTTCTGGTGCATATTAGGCCAAATCTAATACGATATTTTAAATTCTATGCAAAGCTCTTGTATTATTTTTATCTGAAGCTCTTGTCCAAGAAGAGAAAACAATTTTTCTAAGGCTGAGCAGTGCATATTGATACTGTAATCATCTAAATGCACAAACACTTCACTATTTTACTCTTAACGCAGACACAGAGCTTTTCAAAGTACACAAGAAACAACACTCATCTCGAGATTCTGCTCCACTTCTCATATAAAGGATGAAAAATTGTTTATGTGCAGTTTGGACTCTTTTGCAATGATACAAACAAAATCTTTAATAAGCTGTACATGCATTGGCACAATGTCACATTTTCTTATGTCTATTGTGGAAAAGGAACCATGATTGATAAAAAGGTAAAAACAAGGCAGAAAAATGAAAAAAACAAAACTTTCAACAAACTATCAAAAGTTTTCACTGCGTGAAAGCCACATCGGGCTTCACAGACATTTTTTCAGGATCTACTGTTGCAAGCACCTCTCTTTACAAATACTATTGGTAGATAATACTTTGAAATATATATGCAATGTTGAAAATAGAAAGCACCGTAAATAAAACACTAAGCATTGAGCTTCATATACAAAAACCCAGAGGGTTGGATTGGACGGATTGGACATACACACACAGACTCACACACATCAGAAATCCCTTAACCTTGCTTTCTCATTGTACACTTAATAAGTCAATGTTGAGGAACATTTTTACTGACAGCAAGACGGAAGACAAAGGGGAATAAGGAAAGAGAAGTGACAGGTAAGAGGTAGGAACACAGACAAGTGGACAGGACAGGGAACAGGAGATACTTCTGCTTTGTGTAACAGTTACACTGCAGGACTTCACTGATCCTTTCATCTATTGTATGAAGGACGCACAAAATGGGCAGAGGAAAAGACAAAAAACCTGGAAAAATGGCACTATGAATTACAGATCTGAGGCATCTTAAGCCTGAAACCTGCCTTCAGTGTTAAGTTGTAGGCACTATCAGACACATGGCAACATGACAGGACACAGAGGAGGAATCACAGTGAAAAAACACAAACATACAGTCATCTCTATATACAGGGCACCTCTTCATATTTTCTGCTCTGAAATACAGCTTTAAACCTTTATTTTTTATTTAGTGTATGAGACTGACCTTGGTTTAAACTTACAAAAAAAAAAAACAGCACAGGGAAAATTAAACTAAAATATGAAGATGTCAAGAAATAATTTAGTACAAAGGCTCCCCCAGTGGGTTTCAACAAAACCCCGGGGTGTTCTTGTAGAATATTTTTATCTCATTATGTTCACAATATAATCATTTCCTTAAAATTGATTAATCATTCTTAATCTCCATATTGACACGTGTGCAATTGTTTTTACTAAATCAAACATTATCTCAAGCAGGGGTCCCTGGGGCTCCTAATACAGATTTGTTAGGCTCTATCTAGCATGAAATTTCAAATCTACGCGGAGCATCGGGCGAGGCAAATCAAACACAATGCTGACAGCATCCTCACCTGGATCAGGCTTTCTCACCCACTCACTCACTCGTTCATTGACCCGCTTCAGTCCTTTTGGTGCTGACACAGTACCGAGTAAGGCTTCACTGCATTGAGGGTTCAGGACTTTTTTTTTTTTTTCATCAGCGTAGGCATCGTCTTGACTCAGAAAGGCACGCGACTGAGCTCTGTGGTTCACATTTCGCTACTGCTCCGGTTCTTCCCCCCTTCATTTTTTTCAGTTTTGTTTTGTTTTTGTTTTTGTTTTTTCTAGCAGCACTTTGCATTGATCTCCGTTCCAGAGAAAATGACACTTTGTGACCTTGTCAATAATATCAACATACATACATATTTACAGAGTAGATGATCTCCTTAGACTAGAAGAAGGGTCGGGTGATATTTGTTTGTATTTAAGACCATTTGTTTTCTTGTAACCTGTACACAGAAGGAGTAAGTGAGGTGTGTTTGCATGTTTGCATGACTGTACATATGGCAAGAATGTAGAATGGTACCACACGGAAAGAGGGCAGAAAGAAACACAGCAGAGATGACGGCCTTTTTTGCCTGTTTGCGTGTGTGGTTTTTTTTTACGAGTGCTTGATAGTGTATTTGCCTTTCTGCAGCTGGGAGATGTACAGCTTTGACTTGGTGCCGTCCAGTCGTTTGAACCACACTTCATCGTTGTTGACGGTGGTGATGATGGCGCTGCATGACACAAACACACAAACATGTTGGTGTACAATCATTTCCTGAACAGTATACAGTGTGAATGTGATATTTTTGTATGAAAAAGTTACTTTGGTCACTCAAACTGTCACCATCAAGTAAACATTACTACATTTACAAAAAAAAATCTCACTGATGACGTAGGTCATAAAGAGACATCAGTTTAAGTTGAGGCTTTTTCATCACCAACAAATTATGATGCTTAGCTGACAGTAAATGATTAAAACACATAAAAAAAATAAGTTATTTTTTAACTAACATGTTCATTGGCCTCCAGTGTTTCATTTGAAGTGGTACAGGTGTTCACTTAGGTTGAGATTTGACAAGAAAACTAAATTTCTAACCACATATTTATTTCCACAGATTCTCTGGTATCTGTACAGATTTTCAAACCCATGTATGACAGCTGTACTCATTCATAGCAGCCACCTGCTGCATTTGCGTAACAACCGAGGCAGGGTGGTGTGCAGTGAAAAAGTGACATCACCACATACCCTCTATTCACTGAGCATCCTGTCCTGACAGCACACTAGGCACCACGCACAAAAAGCAGAATGTGAAATCAAACATGCTGCTGAACACTCACACTGCCTCTCTTTGTTTAAAATTCAACTGTGATCATTCCCATTACGAGTAAATACACTATGTAAGTGCTGCATCTCAGCCACGAAGACTCTCACAGTGTTTCAGAAACACAGATGAGTACACACATTATTCAGTGCTATAACTCACAAATGCTATAACTGAAATCTTCACCCCGTCACAATTACAAAGCGCTTTTTCACTCTGCTCCCACACACACAAACACACACTCACAGAGACTCACACACCTAGTCGGGTACTCGTCCTTCCTGTTGATGCAGATGGCCTGTCCCCTGCAGTACCACTGGTTGTCATAGAAGAGTCGACCGTCCTCGGAGCGCGCCACATGGTGATGCCTGTCAGGCTTGACTGCAGGAACTGAAGGGAGAGGATTTGATGAAAAAAGGGGGAATGAGGATGATATGGGTAATCATGAAGAGGATAATTATACGTTACAAAGAAATACAGCACAAAATATCAAAATAAAACAGATGGATAGACAGAAAAAGGTTCCTTTTCAACTATGAACTTGAGAACTCAGAGCTAAAAACATTGAATAAACGCCTCAGTGTGACTGCAGGTCGATCGCAGCACTCAGCCAGATATTGACTGCAGCCAAAGATGAGGAGAAACTCTTACCATCCACCTTCACCCTGTGTGGCCCCAGTGATGCCATTGCCTGTGGGGGGGAAGGAAACAGACTGAAAAGGTCAAATCACAACAAAGATACATTCACCGAGAGACTACTCTGTCTGTTTCCAAAATACCTTTCTTATAGCAGTCCAGTCTTCAAGAATATCAAGATCCTGCAGCATGTACACAATATAAGGTCGTAATAGAGAGGTTAAGGAAAAATAGACGGTGAGGTGGTGGGAAACATCTGATTACCAGCATGTCACTGAGGCGCTGCAGCAAAATGTGCAGACGAACAGTGGGAGGATTGAGACAAGGACAGGACAAAGGGAAAAGGATATCAGAAACAACAACAGGCTTCTTTTTCTTAACAGGGCAGAATGGGTCTTTCTTCTTGTTTTTCCGTGAGTGCAATCCATCATTCCACAACTCTGGAAAACAAAGAGGACAGATCAGAGACAGGAGACTCACTTCCTGCTGTAGAATATCTGTTTGGTATTTCACATATCTATTTTATAGAGTATGAGTGCGAACTTTGCTTCTTGTTGGTTAATTTATTCTTGAGCACAAGTTTTATTATACTATATTTAATTATATTATATGTATTTATATATAAACAGTGGTAATTGTATGTTAAATCTTGATTATGTTAAGGCTGGTGCTAAACAACTGTTTGATAGTTTTTTCACCTGAGAGACTATTATCCTTGTTCAAAAATATTATACATTTTCTTATTATTGCCAAAGTAAATGCAGGGAAGGCTTTTCTGTATTTCAAATATATTTAACAATATATTAAACATTAAAATAGGCTCAATACTCTGGGTTTTGTGGGGATGCCAGCCAGGCGGTAGGATCTATTACAGGCTAGACCTCCTACAGACTTATTGAAGGATTGGCTCAAAACAACATTATTTTATTCATTTGTTGTTTACATCCCTAGTTGGTACCTGAGGTAATGTCAATACTGTGTCTGTCTTCCTCCAGTCTCCTTATCTTCTCCTCCAGTTCGCTCTGCACAGTGTCAAACAGCAGCAACTTCTCACTCTGAGAGACAGGAACAAAATGACATCACACACTGGTTGGAGAGTCGTTACTGAAAATCATCAAGAGGTAGCAAACTGGAGTGAAATTCTGTCTGTTTAGGTAAGGGATACTGAGGCAAAAACATACATCCTACATTTGAGTGGATTTTCTATAATATGAAGGAAAATATCTCTTTGAACAAAATGTGGTTTGATGTGGAAAAATGCAAACCTAGCCCTCATATAAGCCCTGTCCCATATATCGGCCTCTCACCTCCCAGTGTTGGCAAGCAGCCTGGATCTCACATTCATATTTGTTCTTCACCGACTCCAAACACAGCTCCCTGTAGATGCCTGTAACAAGCACTTAAACATTAAATCAATATGAAACAGCCTGCAGGAAATATGAATTTTTTTCAAACCAAGAGGTAATATGGCCTTTTAACTGCCTGAAAAAATGTACAAATCAAAGAGTGTCCATTGCTTTGCCACAGTAAAGTTAATGTAAAGTCAAAGTTAGTTGTATTAGGAGATAAATATATAAATATTAAAGATAAATACAGATGTATGCATAGATAAATATTTTCGTAGAATACAGTAAAACCCACGATATTACTTAAACCCACCAGCAACTTTGGTCCTGATCTGCATGTTCTCCTGCAGGTTGGCTAATGGTTCCAGGTACTCTTGGGCACAGCCAGCCATTACCTCCTGCAGTTTGATGTCCACCTGACTCAGACGCTCCTTGTACAACCTTAACAGCAAAAATCAAGGAGGCAAAGCACATTAATTCATGTGTCATCTTAGTGTAAAACTCAGTCAATCTACTGAAAAATATCCTTAAAACCAATACAAAACAGTGGCCGATAACAGGAAAGTAAATAAAAGTTCTTAAGAATGAAACTGAAGATAAAAGCTTAGCAGCATTAAAGAGGGGAGTTTCAAAAAACTCTCACTGGTCTGCAGAATTAAAAAAAATGTCATTGCCTCTTCAAAAAAAGCTGTGAGGTAGCCTTAAGTTCATCTCAAAATGATGATCAGAGGTTGTACCTGACCCATGAAATCCAAAGTGTACAAGTAAACAGCCAATGTCTGAACTACACTGACTTAATTTTACAATGGTCCAGAGACTGAACACCACTTTGACAGGGGACCATCTGGTGCAAAAAGACATTAACTGACACCACGGCCTTGATAGTAAGGGGAAGCTCTGGTCCACTGGGTTACATTTTAGTGCACAACACTGAGAATCTGTGTCTCTGAGCATCAAATCACACCTGCTCTTAACACTGATGATAATAAACACAAATGAGGTGGGTGACTGTAAGAGAGTATCCAAGCAGACAGATGAATTAATGGTGTGGACCTTCGTAAATTTCATTTTCAACATGTAGTGTACTTTCAATTCCAACCACAGCAGAGCAGGTGAAGGCTTTGTGGTGTTAGGTAGGAACTTACTGCTCCTTTAGGTCAGTGAACTGTTTCTCCAGTGTGGTCATCTCATCCAGGCACTCCATCCTCCTCCTCTCACAGTCCTCATCATCCATCTCTGTTCATATGAAACACATGTTAGGTTCAACATCACCAACACATCAAGTGCTTTCTCATCATCCATATTAATCAAAGTCATGGCATCTCCACCCTATAGTCTATGTTATATCCACAATCCTTGGTTAAAACAACTGCTAATTTTCAACAACAGCTAACTATCATGTAGGCCCCATGTCTGACACACTTGTTTATTTGTTGAATTTAACATAGGTTGGTGTTTAAGGCCTATTTTTCCTACCTGAGCTGTCTCCATCTTCAGACACGGACGAGCTAACTGTGTCCTCCTCGTCTGTGCTGCTGCCGTCTTGTTCGGGAAAATCCACCTCCATTTCTTCGTGGTTGCTCTCTTTCTTCTCACGGGAGTGAACCGGCATTTTGACTTCCAGGAGAGCCGGTGTTAACGAGGTGGAGGGGCTATTCGTTAATTTTAGCCCGGATAAAGAGGCAAATGTACCTCGGAGTGCTAACCGGTTAGCTAGCTTTCATCTAGACAGCTGGTGATGCAAACATGGCCACCGTTGGCCAATCACACGGAGCTTTACTGGGTCTAGCCAATCAAATGTTGGTACGAATGACTAATATACGAAAAGGTTTTAGGGACTTGTAGTTTTTTTCCCTGAGCACCTGTGTATTAGGTAGAGATACAGTAAGCTACATACACTGATAAACTTCCTGGATCATATGCAAAGTCAGTGGGAAGTTGGAAGGCCTAAATGTTACATTTTACTGAACTGTGGATGCTGCTCTAGTTTACACTTGCATGGTTTACAGGCCAACACAGTCTATGTTAGATAATTCAATCACTTAAAATGATTTTTAAAAAAAAACATATCTATGAAAAAAATATCCAAACAAAATTCAAACACACACACACGCGCACACACCTACACGCACACCCACACACACACACATTCAAAAACACAAGGTTATGAGACCATAAGTCTGTTGATATAATCCAAAAATATATATAGGCAAACACTAGATGTTTCGTTATCTACTGTTTATTGAATAGTTTATTGGGTTTGATTTGTTCCTTAGTTGTTCGTTTACTTGTTTGTTTCTTCAATCAATCAGTTTTATTTTCATTATTTTTTTTCCATCATTTTTAGGCTCACCAGCACAGTTCCTTATTAAATCCAAGTAATGAATTACGGTATTTTTTTCTAAGAACCCTAAATAAAAAATTGCTACCAAAAAAAAGTTTTATAATGGTCAATAATTCATTTACTAATGCTTTAAAGCTGATGAATAAAGCCTTAGTTGATTGTTTACAACATAGAGTAAACCATTAGGTCCAACTTTTCAGCTCAAATGGTGGCTTATTAGAGACAGTACATACTGTTGAAGATGTTAAGGTGGGTAACATACCACAGAGGATGTACAGTATCTGTTGACTCATGACAGAGAATGCGTTATTCCTGCAGATCTAGACTCAAGGATGTTTAATACATGTTGTCAGTGCCATCATCATGGTCTGTCAGCCAACTTGCAAACCTTTCTGGCACTGAAGCAGACAGGTTGTTTTTAGAGTGAAGGCTCCCTGTACAGCTGCAAGGATATGCTGACGAGGTGCTCGAGAGCCTCTGCTAGCTGACTGGCAGATGATTCAAGCACCCTGGGGTGAAAACTGTCACGGATCACTCTCTTCTCACTCACCTGGGTAGTGTTGATGGACAGACTGAGGAGTGGGTGGAGGCTGGAGCTATTGTATTGTCTAACAGTGTGATTGACAAGAGTGTATATATATATATGTATATATATATTTATATATATACTTCATAATGCTGATTTTTGGCCTTTTACAAAAATATTGTGCTATGTTATTAAGTATGCAAAGTCAGCCAAAAGAGACAAACACAATATAGACTCTGTTTACACGATTAGCTCCTTGAGATGCCTCACTTTGAAATATCAACATATAGTTTGAGAACCAAGCTATGAAACAAAATCTTGAGTTGTTATTTTATCTTATCTTTTTTACATTTCTTTATCATTACTGAGTTTAAGTTGGAACTGATTATAAATGGATTGGAAAAAAAAGTGCTTTCTGGGCATACCTAGCACCGCAATTTACACTAACCACAGTGAATAATGACAAAAATTTTGTAAAAATGCAATGTGAGGACCTCTCTGCATCGGATATGATACTCAGAGTATGCGTGACATGTAAAGCAGAACTTGTTCTGCTTTGGAAATTTGGAACAAAGTCCTTCCTGTGGTTTCACATGCACATGCATGTAATGACCAATATTTCCTCATATCTAGGCTTATCATAGATTTCAGTGAATTATTTGTAAACATTATTGTTCTGAACAATTATTTTGAACATATTGAAATTATTGGAGCTGTATTAACTTGCAGTCAAATAATGTATTGTTAATGTATTTATTCATGGTTGTAAGTGGAGCTGGGTCAATATGATAGAGCAATTTTTAGCTTGTCAGAAATTTTGCCATTTCTGCCCAGGTTATTCTTTTTTTATAGGGTATATTACACCAGATAGCGTAATGGATTTTGATGTGATGTTTTTCATGGGTGCATTAAAGAAGTTTGTTTTGTCAGATGTTCTTAGTTATATTTGTCAATTTATTTATAAATGTAAGAAAAATTATAATATTAGATGAATAATTACATAAACTGTGATAAAGGTGACACGAGGACTGGCTATTTCTATATATTTTTCAGGAGTTTTAGAGCATTTTCTGCAAATGACAGGAAGGCCCTGCAATCATACCTGCAGTTCATATTTTAAGCACAGGGGGGCAATAAAGATCTTTACTAAGTGGTGGAACAACAGCTCTTCAGTTTTCAATTTGAATCCATTCCTGGTTATCTATCCTGAATGATCTAGTCCTGCATTAAAATAGTTAGAATTCATAATAATAATAAAATATCCAATCTTATCCGACACTGAAATGTTCAAAGTACCACGTTCAAAGAGTAGATGATTAAATATACGAAAATGTTCATGGAAAAAAGGACTTTAGATATAAACATTGACAGTTAAAAAATGAACATAAATGCTTGCTATAAATGATGGTTTATAGTAATAGTAATAATTGCTATATATGCATCCATATTTGAAAAAAACAACATTAAGCATGACCTTGGACCAATTTGTGTTGTCATCAAAAGACAAAACAAGAAGCTGGCGTTTTCTTTGCAAACCTTTAGCTGATAAAGCGGAGAGGGACTGCTCAAACTTCACAAGATGCAAAAATGCATGTGGAATATTAAACAGTGAGAGATTTTGCTCAGATGTTTTGTGGTTTGTCTCTTAGCCTCACTATTTCCGTGGTGTGTAACACACCGCCAATCAGGTCCATTTTCACACAGCTCTAAGTGTGTCAGGAAACTTTGCTGGTCTAATTTGTATTTAGGGCAGCTCATTGTGATTGCAGAAAGTCTGAGTTGTCTTTGTGGTTTATTTCATAATAGTGAACTTTTTTTCTCATAGTCTCATAAAGCCCAGAGTGGAGACAGCTGACACAATTGACTATCAATGAAGTTGTCTGCACCCAACGGAATGTTGGAGAAGCTAAAGAATGAGAAAACAACCAAACAGTGAACCACAGTTTATGGTTATTGGCATTTTTTCCAAGTCTACTCCAATTTTATTACTTAGAGCTGCACTAAAACTGCACCATGGAAAAGGTCTTGGTACAGTATTGCTTGCCTTGATTTAGCTGCTTTGCATAAGAACTCCATATAAGGACAGTCAACACTGGGATAACAATGTGTGACAACGTGTAAATATGTCACCTGAAACCACTGTTTTTTGAAGAGGCTGCATGCCTTACCTTTTATCTTCTGATGTTATTTCAGGCTTGCAGTTTCAAAAATACTTTAACCTTTTTAAATGGTTTCATATTATCACTTTATTTAAAAGAATGCATATTCTAAGAATCTTGGTGACTTATCTTTCACAACAAACATACTGCTCAGTTTACTGACTCAAAGAGATATAAGTAAAAACTTGCTTCCTACAACAACAACAACAGCAAAAATGAAAAAGAGGAGCAAAAAAATAAGTTGAACTAGGTCTCTGATTCTTCTTTTTATCTTAATCATGTTTAAAACTGTTAAAGTCTCATTGCATGACACAGCTCTTGGTTCTGCATGTGCACAGACTAAGATCCTCCAGCTGTTGTGGTTCACTTTTTGATTATTGTATTTAAATGCATCCTGACTTGTCGTAAGTGGTTGTTTTCAATGTTCTGCTGTGGCTGAGCAACTTTTTGCAATGGATTGGTCGAGAAATACATTTATTTGCTCTCTAGCTTAGAAAATCAATACCCTTAAACATGAAGCTATAGCCAGCAGCTGGTTATTTAGCATAAAGACTAGACAGCCTGGATCAGTACAAAGATTAATAATTAATGTGCTCCAGTGCTCACTTATTCACATCACAGTTTGTTTGATCGGTTAGTGTAAAGCTACAAGTTCTGGTTTTAGAGACTTGTGTATTGGAACTTTTTCTTTTCCAGGCCCAGTCAGTGATTACCATAGAGCCTCCTGGTGATGACTAAAGCCCACTAGCTTTTGTTTTCACCCTTGAGTTTTGTTTTTTTTTAGACAGAACCATACAAGCAAGTTTCCTTTGCTTTCAGCCCTGAAGCATCTGCAGACTCTAGCTTTATATCTACTCTACAGCCATAGAAAAGTTATTGACCTTCTCTTTTAAGTCAACAACTTAAATTTATTTATATAGAATATTTAACACCACAGGCTGAGACTCAGGGTACTTCAAAGTGAAAAACAAAAAGAAAAAGGCAAACATAAACATGAGAAGTACAAATATGCAAAAGACAAAACATAGTTGTGCAAGAAGAAAGGTCACACATATACTATACATATATACACATATACAACACATATACTTAAAACATATACATTGAAAAATAAAAAGATGTTATTTATGATGGTATTAAAAAATTATAATACCACCACTACTTTGTTTACTACTGGCACTTATGATAATTATGATTCAAATATAAAAGTTTTAACTGTTGACCACAAACTTCAAACCAAATTAAAAGTTTGTTAATATGTTTTTAAAAGAAGACAATGAGTTCAGAAAGTAGGACCATAATGACTAAAGAAATTAACTGATTTAGAATATATTATTTAATTAATCACTTAGTAAATTTTACTTGATGAACCAAAGAGATCTGTGTGGTGTGTGTTCATGGCCAAAAAACGATAACAACAATGTTCAAATCAATTCTTTGTTTTTGTAGGAGCCAGCGAAGAGAAGTTTAAACATAAGTGATGCATTTAAACGTTTTGGTTTATGCTCATATTTTATTACCAGTTTAGTACCTGCTTTTTCACCCCAACAGAAAGTGCATCACAGTTATCTAGTCTGCAGGAAGCAAATGCATGAACCAACTTTTCAGAGAGTGACCTTAATAGAAAACATCTTGTTTAAGATACATTATTGATATAATATTATTAATATGATATTTCAAGTCTTGAAAATATTAGATATATGCTGCTAAAGGTTGAGATCGGCATCTGATATCACACCCAAGGTTTTGGCTTCTCTCAGGCTTTAACTCAGTGAATCTGGTGCTGCAAAGCATTGAAACTCACTAAAAGAATCTTTCTTTTGTAATCCTTTAACTGTTAGAGATTTTTGGCCAATAATTTATCATTCGATATCAGCAATGCATTGGACAAAGTCATTGACTGGGCTGAGGTAGCTGGCAGAGTCAGCTATTTAAAATTGTGTCTTCAGCATGTGAGTTACATGAAATGTTGAACTGCTGGAAAGTGGGCTTAAATTAGAGCATATACAACAAAAACGGCAGTGGATCAAAAATTGAACCTGGAGGGACTCCATATGACATGTTGATTTCATCTGAATCAAAGCTATAACAGAAAAATGTCTTTTAACAATTTTTTGCAAGGTGAGAAGAAAGCCTTGGCTACCTGATTTTTTAATTCATTTTGTTTCTTCCTTACTTGTTTTAGCAGTTGGCATTAAGTTTTATACATAATTTTACACAAGATAATCTTAAATTTTAGTCTGGTCTAACTAAGGTCCCAATTTTACATTTTCTTTGTCTTAGAATGGATGAATTCACAAGGAATTGAATGTTTTTTTGCCTACAAAATCACAATAAAACTTGAGGCATTTTAAAAAAACATTTTATTCTGAAAGATGTACTTGGATGTTGTAGGCCTCAAGATGAGCTTGGTCTATATCTCACCTTTTTTAAAGCGAGTTACAGCCATTTATTGTAACATTATCTTGGGTGTTTTCTTAACTACAAGGATATCCTACTTTTATAACATCTATATTTAAAATGTAGATAAGTCCATAAAAGTTCAAAATAAAATAAAAACTTTTTTAAACCATAACAGAAAACTTTGAAGCAAAGACAACTGGAAGAACAATTAAAAATGGTTCAAAAATATGATAAAAAACAAAAGCAAACAGTTCAAAAAGAAAAACTCATCTTAACAAAAGCAAATAAATTACATATATCAAATATGCAACAAAATGCAAATATTGCAAATGATGTCTGTGTAGATTCTCAGTCATCCAGGTCATGATTATCTTAAAGAGTCATAAAAACAAGGCAACTGGACTAAGT
>JAPZDV010000010.1:4830916-4990741 GCA_029814665.1 Acanthurus lineatus | reverse complement strand
TAGATTCTCAGTCATCCAGGTCATGATTATCTTAAAGAGTCATAAAAACAAGGCAACTGGACTAAGTTGAGTTTTTGTGAAGACGTTTCACTTCTCATCCGAGAAGCTTCTTCAGTTCCAAAGGACTGGCTGAAGGAAGCAGATATTTATCAAATTGTTTTTATGACTCTTTAAGATTGCAAATGATCTTTACAAACTATATACAAATAGAAAACAAGACCTTTGTGATACCAATGAAAATCTGAGAAAATCGGGTTTATTTGACTTTTAAAGCATCTGGAAAAACATTAGTGGTTCTAAAGTTATCAAACATTTATAACAATAGCATTTTTTTTTGCTGCCAGTGGCTGTCTATGTCTTTGAGGGTTAAGGACTGTACCACTTAGACCTAAACAGTGTTTAAGGTGGTGAAGAAGAATTATTGGTTAACCATACTCAAAGCTATACTGAGGTCCAGAAACAGTAGAATAGAAACATTATAATTGTCTCAGCTTATTTTAAGATCATTAAAAACTCTAACCAGAGTTTCTGTTCTGTTGGAAACTCTTAAACCAGACTGATAAACAATCAAAGAGATGGTTATGGGACAGATAAACATGAAGTTGTCAGTATACAAACTTTTCAATAGTTTTTCCCAGGAATGGAAGGTTTGAGAAATAAGAGTATTTCCCAAAAAGTCAAACTGTTAAGAAATCTAGAAATCTCACAGACAAATATTTTAAAAAATGCCAGAAAAAAAACTAATTCTACACAGCTAGACATGACCCAGGGTGAGTCAGGAAATATGTGTTTTTTTAAATTTGGGTGAACTCACCCTTTAACATACTTCCATGTTGCTATAAGGTTTGACAACTATAAACCTGATAGTGACACTATGACCGTGAGAGATGCCTGGTGGCAATAGGGCAGTAGGACAACAGATTGTATCACATATAATTAATCCTTTTGTGTGTGTGTGTGTGTGTGTGTGTGTGTGTGTGTGTGTATGTATGGGTGTGTGCGCGTGTGTGTGTGCATGCATACGCACAACACTGTGGGAATGCCTCTAGGTGGAAAAAAAGGTATTACCCCTTCTCTGAAAAACACCCACACTTCCCCGAAAAATATGCATTTGTACATTCAGCGTGAAACTCAGGCAACAAAGGGGAGGATCTCAAGCTTTTTAGCCTCAGTTTGAAAGTTTCAATCAATAGCCTGCACCTCACATATCTTCGGTCATTTTTTTAAAAAAGAGCGGGAGAACGATGCTAAAAACTGTTCTTCTATCCCTCATACAAGTAAGATCTCATGACTGTTAACATGCCACAGAAAGCTAATAGCTGTTGTATTTACATTAAGGCAACAGGAACCTGTTTGAGCAGCTTTTTTTTTTATTTGTTTTGACACACAGGATTAGACTTTAATTACTGAATGAGATCATGGGGTTAGATCACAAAAATAAAGATCACACACACTATAAGCTTCATTCATGCCTTATCTAATAAGTCTTTAGGTCCTGTAAAATGTTATATAATTACATGAGGTCACAACCACCTATATTATATATATTTCTTTTTATATTGCGTGTTGGTGAAGTCCCTCTGACAAAGAAACAACCTGACTCATTTAATTAAACAGTGAGCATGCCTACCCATCCTTTAATACAAACCACGCAAAACAGGCATGCACGAACTAGTCATACTAAAATACTCCTTTTTCACATCAATCCATACGACGTGAAAGATTGTAGTGTTTTTTTTTTTAAACTTTGGGTGTAGAAGTGCTGTGTCACCGAGCCCACACAAGAAACAGATTGGTTGTGGTTCAGAGTCCTCTGACTGATTACTGTAATAATGGAGTGATGGAGTGACAGCTTCCTACTGAAACAGGAGGGAAGTCGTCATGAAGCTGAAGCTATTTTTGGACAGCTGAGCTAGAGGCAGATCACTGATGGAGGCTACTCACATAAACAACAGAGTCCAAAGGAAATCAGTTGGTTGAATAGCTTCGTCTCAAACAATGTGACCATCTGTTTATACGAAAAATATTAAAGAAATTCTGTTAATATGATTTTAATTTACATTAAGTTATACTTCTGAAAAATGTGCTCGGATAAAAAGATCAAGAGGGCTACAGTATGGAAAGATGTAAGCAAATAGCTCAACAGTTTGGAATTCACCATTTTTCTCTGCTCTGTGTTAGATGAGTTTATCAAAGCCATTCAAATGTTTGCATGCTAATAGCTAGAGGCAGGAAGCTGTTCAGTGTTCACAAAGTCAAGGGGCTTTACCCAGAGGGGTCCTTTGCGTAGACTGTTTGTGTGTGTATAAGTGTGTCCATAAGAGAAAGAGAAAGACAGAGAGGGAGAAAAAAGTAGGCCAAGCAGGGGCTGAAGTTGACCCCACACTAGAGGCTGACCAGGTACATTTTTAAGTTCAATTTACTCCTCCTGAAAATCAATATATCAATCACCTCCTGGTGGCTCGCTGCAGTACAGGTCATAATGCTCACCGCCTCAGTGTTAGCGGGACATGGGCCTAATGAAAAAGTTAAGGTACACCTCAAAAAATTCTTCTAAGAATGATTTCTGGCATTTCAGGTCTCATAACACTGTTCATTGCACAGGTATTCAGTTATCATTCCTGGAAATGGCAGCACATGCAGATGCAGCGGCCACTTGCTCCTTTAAACTTGCTACATTTTTTTGATTCATAAAATATAATTTTTTTATATTTTCATTATTAATTATCACTGAAATGTGTACATTATCTATGAGAGAAACACTCTCATTAGCGCTGAAAAAGAAGAATAAAAGCAGCAGATTTTTGAGACACTCACTGTGATGTCAACCTTTATCACTGTATCGTTGCTGCTGTTCACATTTCCTGTGATGCAAATTCAAAAAATGTTCCATGGAAATATTTTCTTGGTGTACACATGTTTATTTTTATACGTATGTATAAACAGATATACTACAACAATTATTTTCTGTGCTGTAAATTCTAATAGCTGTCCTGACTTACATACATTATTTAACATTTAGCCATTATCAACGATATCAACTTCCTTTATGAAGTAACATTTGATTGCAGTGAGGAAACAATTCACTTATTGTTTTCAGTGAAGGTAACTTAGAGCATGCAATCAATGACAAAAGGAAACAATGGCATTATTACACTAATGGGAAGCAATAATATACTAAACTATGCCTTGTCTGATGAAAAGTGAAAGATGAAGAAGCAATAAAGGCTGAAATCTCAGCATGTGTAATAGCAAACTTACAGGTCTTGTTCAAGAGGAAAGTTCGATGCTTATTGCGCAAAAGAAAGAGATCTTCCTTAAAATAAAAAAAGCTTTGTCTTTTTCATACAGATACATTTTAGATAACAGTTTGAGGGCACATTGTGACATATTGCTACAACTTTTCACAATGACACTTAATTTAAAGTTCATTTGAGAGACTCTTTCCTACACTTGTAAGCATTGAATTTTCCTGTGGAAAAAAAAGTGAAAGTAATTTTGTTTGCATAGAGGTTTTCATAAATTTCCGCTGTCCCAAGCTCAGTTGGTCGATGTAAGTGTGTTGTCAGTGTTGGCAGAGCTCAACAACATCTGGTGATCAGCCCAGTATCATTCTGACACTTGCCTGTAAGTTCTCATGGCTACAATTTGCTCTGTTGTTTGTTTGATTTCTGATTATAACCCAGTGAGCTCAGGACAAAGATAAACATGGGCTGCATGCTAACTGTTAGAGTTAAAAGATATGCCAGCAGGGTCAAGCCACCAGCCTTATCTCATGTAAAATGAGAGAAATACACATTTTATTTCCAAACTGTGTTATTTAAGCATTAAATCTTACATATTTATTTTTAGTAAAAATTAAAAAATAACAGGGTCTGAGATTTTACTATAGATGGATGTGAGTCGCCTAGAAATTAAGCTGCTAATGTCCTTTTCTGCGTGTTATTGTTTCACTTTTTCTTGTCTTTTCCTGTCTGTTCTCTGTATTTTCACTATTGATGCCCCCTAAAAAACTTTAAAAAATTCCAGATTTAGATGATGAAAATTGTATTTTCCTTGTTTCACATGAGCTAAGCTAACAGTAGTATCAATACAATGAAGCAGCCATAAGTTGAGCTGACTCTGTTTAAAGTTCATGTCGATGGTTTTCACTGCAAAGCTCAGCAGAGCTACCTCTGCTCACCATGCCACTCTGTTGTGTTCCAGACAGGAGGCAGAACATCTATCTCAAAATGTAAAATCAATTATCAGTTACTCTTCACACAGTTTTTTTATTACAGATACTTAAGCCTAAGGGTAAGTGTACCACACTAAATAAGCGTTTTTTGGCACACTATGCAAATCCTATTCTTGTTGACAAAGTGCTTTGAGGGCAAGTGGTGTGCATGCTTTTCTCGAGGTTAAATAATCAGAATTTACAGTACATTATAGTTTTACTCCTTCTATTATGATTTTAATCATCAGTGTAGGCCATTGTGTCAGTGGGTGTTGTATAAGGGACAACAATTTTCGTTGCATTGTGCAGCCCTGTGTTTAACAAGAAAACAAGATGAGAGATAAGATAAAATTTGACAAGATAAATCACAATAATACCTTCTGATCAATTTGGTTTTAGTTAGTCATTTGATGTTAAAATAAAATGGGTGTAATTTCATGATTGGCTGCCCGTTTGCGATGTCGTGTGGGTGTAGTGCCTTTGGGGCTGACAGCTCAATATGCGGATCACTACTGTGCAAACTCTGGCTCCAAAGGACGTCACCAGCACAAGATATTTTGGCTTTTTTTTTGTTCTGTGGGAGGAAGCGGAGACGTGTTGTTCATCTTTACGTACAGGCAATAGGCCTACGGTACCACATATGGTAGTGGTTTCAATATTGCCAAGACAGCCAATATTTCCCAAAATGTCAAACAATTCCCCTAAGTGTAAATAGTAAATGCTTTCTAGAAATTACAAGTATTTCGGTTTTGCAAATTAGCCATGATATAATTTCAGTACTAGTAGTTTGACTTTATTCCCCCCTCCCTCTCCCGGCTTACTCATTGGCAGTATTAGTACCCTTGGCAAAGCCGAGACTGTGAAGAAACAAAAAAAAAAAACAATCACTTATGTCTACCAAACTTAAGTCATGCTGCAAAATGGAGGCATTAAAAATTTAAAGTTTTCCTATGAAATAATATCCGGTTTATATCATCTACTTTATAAAATAAACACTTTTTCTTTGATTTTGATGTACAGTTTGGCAATGTTAGAACTGTTGCCATTACATCAGACAGGAGGTACTTAACTAATGTACCTAATACAGTAGTTAAAAAAGGTATAGTTTACAAAAGTTATAATGTTTAGCTATTGTTAGTGTTTTAAAGAGGTTTTTTCAAGTTAATGGAAAATTTGAATACTGCAGTTAATGCTTTTGCATAATCGCAATGCATTATACTGAGGGGTGTAGCTAATATTATGTCCACACCTTTCTTTAATCAATGAGGGCAGGGACGCTGCTCTATGCAAATATAAAAAAATGGCCGCGCATAGCAACACAAACAAAAGGCTCAAAAGTGATTACAGCTGAATCTACACGATCAGTTCCAATGAATATCAACCATCATAACCCTATTTACTGCAGAATATACCACAGAACTGTCGAAAAAGATGGCATTAGTATCATTTTGTTGCATTGTATGTAGTGACAACTAAATATAGCTGCAAAGTGTTACCAACCCTTTTTTTTTAAAAAGTAAGGCATGCAGGGTGAGGTCAGTAATAGTCATCAGTCAAGAAAATGGGAAAGTTTCATGACTTCAAACACTTCACCAAAGGGTGTGAGGGCCCCTGAGGCGCCGTACTGACTCAGATAAGTGTTGCTCTACCACCACACAGACAGAGGGCAATGTACAGCACTTGACACTGAACTGGCGTCAATGCTTTCTTAGCCGTTGGTTTCCATAGCAACCAGCAGTAAACACAAGGCAAGTGAAGACAAGAGCATTTGGATGATAACACACCCCCCCACACACATAGCCCCCTCACACACAACACATACAAATCTCAAGAAGTATGTGGAAATCCCAATATTTCTAACTAAATATGTGATCATCCACACAATAACGCATAATCATGGTATTAGAGGAAAAATACACAGAGCTGCAAGAACAGTTTTTCCTCAGATGCCTCATTATGATACTTAGCAGAGAAGCAAAAAATGTGTGGAATTCATTGCCACTCATGCGCCTGTATGTGTGGCGTTTGTACGATGTGACGCACACTCACAGACACAGACAGAGATACAGCAGGGCTGCGTGATGCAGTGACATCACAGCCCCGCCGGGTGTGTATGTGTGTGTTTGTTTTCTTTATAGCGTCATTTTGACTGAGTATCGCCCCATAGAGGTGTGAGAGCTACACTGCTCTTGGATACTGTTGCTATGTTTACAGCAAGCCTACCTGTTACAACATTGACAGAAGTAATCCTGGGAATTTTATCTTAAATGTCAGTGGTGCACAGACAAGCAGTGTTATCACGCACTTTGCTAACATGTTGTGTAACTGAAAGGAATGTTAAAACCTCAAAGCAACTGCGGGACAGTTGCAAAAAATAAAAACAAGAGATTTAAAAAAAAAAAGTCACCAGGAAAATCACAACAACTAGTGTGAAAAAGGACATGGGAAATATTCCAAATTCTTCCAAAAAGTCATAGTTTAGTTGGTCACTTTCAGCATGACTTAACATGATTTTTCCCAAGATCAAAGCTAGTTTGTGCAGGATTTCACCTCCAGGGGTGTTAAGCAAATGCAATGTGAGATGGGTAAGTCCAGAACATCCTTTTGTGGGATGTGTAGTGTTGCTTTCATAAGGGAGTCTCCAGGAGGAAACTTAAGAATCTTTCCCCATCCTTTTACGCAGTCTGCTGCCTCTGTTCATTTTGCAGTGTAACTGTGTACAGTCATGAGTGTGGAAATCCTGCCACATTCTTATGTGTGACCACTTAATACACACTTGAATCATACATTATTTTCACTCACTCACACACACTTCCAAATAATATGTAAGTAAAAGAACATGATTTTGGAAACTGCAATGGGGATAAAGGGACATATCTGGTTGTAATACTTAAGATATTCAGATGCTTGTCAACTATTTTAAAACAATAAAATTGTATGGTGGTGACAGAAAATGCAAATGCTAAGTAGAATAAAAAACAAATTTAAAAGAATAAATGCAGAACCTGCATACATGGGTTTTCCCTCTATTCTTTGTCCAATATACAAGTTAGATAACAATACAAATGTTGCAAATTCCTGTACAGCAAGCAACACACCACCTTAGTTGTATAAAATTTTTTGTGGTGTGTACGTGCGTAGGAGGCTGTGCCCGATTTCTAGTTGAAGCAAATATAAATGAGCTTTGCAAGCAAATTTAATTTAATGCATGGTTATGACAGCCACAAAGCAGTTATAAGATAGTACAGTGTGGTTATTAGTGTAGGTGTGGGCCAGAGTTCATGGTTCAGTGAAAATTTTAAAGTGAAGTTCATATTGGAAACTTAAATCTCTTTTTTTTTCCAATTCAGATTGGGAAATAAATGGAACATATTCGTAACTATGGTTAGCCACTTGAAACAGATAATTTCCCCTGTGCAGAAGGGAATTCTTCAAGAGTCTACCAGGGGTGTCTCCCTCTCATTCATGCCCATCGTGTCTCATTCACTGAAATAAATAATGGCATGTCCCCTAACCTACATAACAGGTGAAAATAGGTGTCTAATAGGAAACTACAAGTTTTCATTCTGAGTATCTTTAAGGAGGGGGGTGAGGGGGATTTTCTCACAAAAGCACAGCTCTGCGTGATTTCCCTTCGCTTTTTCTAAATCAATTCAAAATTCCCCACCGCATGCTCCGCCCAGCCGAGCGCACAAAACCCAGTGCGCCGCCTTCAGCCGCACTAGTCTGCCCTGACCTCTGGATTGAGACGGAACTGTTCTTTCAGACAGTCGCAAAGTCAAGATGAACATCCACAGAGTATCTAACCACAGTCAAATGGATTATAACTTCGACAACATGGATCCCAAACAAGGGAAAATGCTGCCTTGCCAGGAGGATCGCTTTGACAGCGGCCTGGATTCCCTGAAGGAGGACGAGCTGGTGAACGAGTTTGAGGACATGTCTGTGAAAGCAAGCGAGGATCTGACACAGGAATACGAGCCCTGGAGAACTGCAGTGACTGAAGATGGCGATACGTAAGTTGGAATTTTCCTATTCATTTTTTTGTAAATTTTTTGTAAATTTTTAATAATGCAAGTACGCATTTGCAAAATTCTTCCTACTGCGAAAACCTAAAAGGAGTTCTGCACAAGAGCGCATGATCAAGCCTAAACTTCTACCCTTCTAAATGCATTGAAATAATACGAAAAATGTGCAAAAGTGCGCATGGAAATATCGAAGTTGGCACGGAAATTAAGAGACCTTTAACAGTATATTTGTGTGTGTGTGTGTTCAGCAAAGCGTGTGTTCATTACGTGCGTGTGTGTGTGTGTGTGTGTGTGTGTGTGTACTTTGGCTGAAAGCGCATACTGGGCGGGGCTAAAGTCCGCTCTGCGAGTTCAGGAAAGTCCCTGGCCCGCTGCCAGGAACTGATAAAGCATCAGATGTGTCAAGCCACAACTGGTGGAAATAACCCGACAAAACTCCATTCTTGCGAAACGCTCCACTGCTCAGGCTTTGTTCTTTCTTATTTGGCTGGAACCATTTCCTCTGTGCGTATTTTTCTGTGAAAAGCACCGTTTTAACCCTTGTCTCTCCTTTTTTTCACAATACAGGCTTCTTCACCTGGCCATTATTCATGAAGCAACAGACCATGCCCTCCAGATGATCAAACTGTCTCACAATCACCCCTTCCTCAATGTACAGAACCACCAGAGACAGGTAAAAACCAAACTTGAATGCAAATATTTGAATCATCAGCTAAATGCTCCCATTTTCCTCCTTATTTAAACAATTTACCTTTAAAAAGAATGAATATTAATAAAATCTATCTTATCTTTTCTTCCTCAGACTGCCCTCCATCTAGCAGTGATCACAGAACAACCCCAGCTGGTTGAGAAGCTCCTGAAGGCCGGCTGTGATCCCCGGCTGTCCGACGACAGTGGGAACACAGCTCTCCACATCGCCTGCAAGAAGGGCTCCCTCGCCTGCTTCGGTGTCATCACCCAGAACTCCCAGCGTCACCTCACCTCCATTGTGTCCTTCCCCAACTACAATGGTAAATATTCAGTTAAAACAGCACCTCTTTAGAAAATCACAGACCATCTTGTTTTACAGAAGCAAGTCTTGAATTTGATTGTTAACCTAGCTTTTCCCAATTTTCTCTTCACAGGACACAACTGTCTCCACTTGGCGTCTCTCAATGGCTACGTCTCATTGGTTGAAAGACTTGTTCAGCTGGGTGCAGACATCAATGCACAGGTAGGTGTCATTTACTTGTCATTTTCTAAAGGCAGGCAGTTTAACTTTTTGCAAAAAGGTAGCCTAATGGAAAAGCAGTAGAAGTCTAACATCATTCCCCTTGTTTCTCATAGGAACAGTGCAGTGGCCGAACGTCGCTCCATCTGGCTGTGGACCTCCAGAACCCCACACTGGTCCGTTGCCTTCTTGACCTTGGTGCTGACGTAAACTGCTTTAACTATGGCGGCTTCACGCCATACCACCTCACGTACGGGCGCCAGAACGAAGAGATCCGCTGCCAGCTGTACGAGAAGACGCCGCAGGAGCTGAGAGAGCTGCCTGACAGCGAATCAGATGAGAGCGATATGGAGGATGCGGACCTATCGGAAGATGAGGTGAGTTTCTGATTTAAGGTCTTCATTAAAGATGTTGGCAAAAGATTTCATGTGATCATGTTTTTAAGGAATGGGTTCCTAACTTTTCTTGTTTTCTTTCTTACAGCTGTACGATGACATAAAGTTCGGAAAGTAAACCGAAGCATCCCTCTGCTGGTGGTGTGAAAGACAGTATAGCTGCTACTGGGTTGCCCAGCCGCAGCCCCACAACAGGGGACAAGTCAGTCCACGTCCCCTGCCAGGTCCAAGTCCAGAGGTGCTGGCCCTGGGATCACAAACATGGATGAAGATGGTGTCCAGTCTGGTTCAGTCCGGTCCGGGTCAATCAAAGATCTGCACCAAAACCAGCAACAGCAAGACAGCAAGACCACAAGTTCCATATAGTCCTTCTATATACTGTATAAATATATATTGATTTGTATATACCAGACATGTAATATATTGTAAATACAAAGATATTATTTTTATACTTGTACATCCATTGTGTGAATTTAAACACTATTAACAAAAGTTGTTCAGAATAAAAAAAAAGTTTATGGATATACATAGTACTGACTGATGTGTTTGATTTGGTCAGCATGAGTGTAATTTCCTTTCATGTGACAACCATCCTTTTTTTTTTCTTTGGTCTTTCCACTCTGTGAAACACGCGTCATTTCTCAGTTACCCAAAGTGACGAGAGAGAGTCATCGCCCAGACTTGTGAAAAAATACACAGACAAAAACGATCACACTCAGCCGCTTGGAACAGTCTGGGATTTCCTTGTTGAGGCGAGGTCACAGGGTCTCTGAGTCACCGTGTTAAAAGTCCCTGGGCAGCATTAGAGGAACATAATGTGCCTAAATATTCCACCCTACCCTGGTACTCATGCTGAATTGCAGCAAGGAAACTGGCACTCACTCAAAATACCAAGAAAAATTTGTAAGGAGGAAATGTCTTTCCCAAGATGGGAACATGTGCCAGAGGGAGTAAGATTAGTCTGTGTCACAGTTACCAGGAAACTTTGCAGCAAACTGAGAAGTACAAGATTCCCCTGCAGAGATGAACTACTTAGATCCTTTGCTTGAGTAACAGTACTGATAAAAAATACTCAGGTACAAATCCTACAACAACAACGTTACCAATATGTAAGAATAATCTCAAAATGTACTTGAAGTACAAAAAGTAAAGCATTCAGAGCAGAAAAAAGTCCCTGTGGTTATTTTACTATTATATCATTTGATTATCGTTACATATTCATTTATTCAAAGCAAGATTTTTACTGTTGTAGTTGGTTGAGGAGGAACTAATTTATAATCACTGAATGAACAAACTGTTTTAACTATACTATTAGGCTACATACTGGTGCAGTTTGGTACTTTTAATTCAGAACAAAAACAAACTTGTTTGCAGAAATGTGTATTTGTAGACTAGTTACTAAAGCTGTCAGATAATTATAGTCAAAAGTACAATAAATCCATGTTAGATGTAGTGGAGTAGGAAAAAAAAGACTCAATGAAGGTAAAGTACAGCATCCCATATTTGTACATTAGCACAGGACTTGGGTAAATGTACTAGGTCACATTCCACCTGCGGTCAACTGATCTGTACACAGCAGTCAGGAAATTTCTCAACATAAATTACCTGAAATAACAGGTACAACCTGGTCAAGTTCCTTAAGAAGGAGGAAACCTGGTGCCAACCATTATGACTGAGGACGTCCCTGAGTAATTAAATGTAATAGCAGTGTGTACTGTCTCTAGCCTGTGATTGTCCTCAGGGCTGTAAACATTAACCCAGTTTCAGACCTGAACAGGACTGCTGGGGGATTTTCCAAGGACCTAATAGTTACGTCCTAAGGACAGTGGGAATTGGAAATTACATAAAAAGCCTGACACTTTAACAGGATTTGTCTTTGTAAGATCTGCAAAAAAGACAGACAGAAGTTTGGGGGGGGGGGACAAGTGGTGGGGTGACGCTGATGGGAAATGGTCTAAAAGAAACTGAGAATGACAGCATGTCATCATTTCTGATCATATGTTGATGGCAAAACCCTTGTATATACTAAGCTGATCAAGCCATTGACTAGAATCCTTAGCCACTGTTTCCACAACACATACATACACACTCACACACCAGAGGCTATATGTCAACTTCATATTCTAAGGTATCAAGGGGAACAAATTTTTTCCTTTGCAAAGAGAAACTGCTTGTGTTGTATGATGTATATGGTGAGTTGAAGTCATCAGTGTTTGACAGGCTACATATGCTGGGACGTTGAGAAAAATTAGGTCATATCAGGTCTCCAAAGCTGTGTAGTAAAATAACCTCTCCACAGCACCTCGGTACGTCATGTGACTTTAATGCATTCAGAGCCACAACAGGAAGCTCAGAGTTAGAGCTCTGCACCGCTCCTGTTCCCAGAAACATTTTCCCCTGCTGCTAAATTCAACTATTAACAACCCACAGCTGATGAAACAGAGGCTTCTGTTCACATGAGCAGACTATAAAAACCTATTTATATACTGTACCTTAAAAAAGAAATGCAAACGGCAAAACTCTCAATCTTAACAATAAACAGGAGTACAGACAGTGGTTATTTTACTCCAAAAACTTTTTTTTTTATTGTTGAATGAAACAGTGGGGTAAATGTACAGCAAACAAAGATAACACCAGTCTCCTTCTAGGAACTGCAAATCCCATCATGCTCTAACTTAATCCAACAGGCGACGCGTCTCTGCTTGCTCAGTCCCGCTCTGCCAGGGACACCAGGTGAGTGTCGACTTCAGTCTCTGTCAGAATCCTGGAGAGAGGAGACAGGGAGGTGGACCATGATTCTGATATCCAATTTTTCCAACATTAAAGCCAACTAAACCTACAACCATTTTTGAATAAACTGATTTGCGAGACCACAGGAAACATAAACTGCTTAAAGTTTAAACTTGATGGTACAATGTTTTCTTTTCCATATATGGTTTTATATGTTTTTTTGAGGGGCTGATTGTGAAATTTAAGAAGCAATTTAGTTGTATCTCTTAGAGCCGTGGGGAATAAAAGCAGTCATTTTCACTCTTTTACAGGCAAAACAAATAATTTATTATTTCCGAATATTTCATTTAAAAAAATTATCAGTTGCAACCCTAACCATAAAATCAAACACTGTAAATGAGCTTCTTTAACCAGAGCCTACATACGGTATGCTATACATGCTAAGCAGAAAGATTGCAATGGATGTGTGCATCAATAACTGACTGATGATAAAGGTGATGCATATTAAATTAAATTTAATGCTTTAAAAAACTACTACTCTGATCCTACAAGGGTAGTTCTTGCTATTGTTTACCTGAACTTGGGGTCCTGCGTTGTGACAACGCCCACCTCGAGCTCAGAGGGTTTGAAGTCAATAGAGAGAACAGTTGACAGACAGGAGATTGCCGTCTGAAGGAAAGAAACAAATTAAGTTAAGCAGATAAGATAATGTTGCTGATATTTAAAAGAAAACAAAAAACATGTCATTAAAATACTTGTGATAAAATTAGAGGCTGGAAACCACCTGGAAGGTGACACTCACATTTATGTTCCTGCTTATCAACCTGATTGTGTTATTATTATTACCTCAATAGTTTGTTCAAAGGTCCAATCCAGTTTCTTTTTCACTTTCTTCTCCAGGAAACTTGTGGCTTCTGTCTGCTTCACTCCGGCAGCGGTGGCCTTGAAGCCGCAGTAGTAGCCTGCTGGGTCGCATTTGTATACCTGGGGGCCGAATTCTTCGTCAATGCCGATCACGATCATACCTGCAGGCACCAGGAACCAGAGACGACCATGACAGTGACATTTAGCTTCACACCTTCACTCATCCATCAGGAGGAAACCTTAAACCTACTGGAAGTTAATTAATATACTTACAGCAGCCCAGTGGTCGCATCTCAGCATTCTGCGTGTAGACTTGTGAGATGTCAGCAATTCTCTTACACAGCATGTCCACTGGGATCTCGTAACCGTACTTGTACTGCCAGTTGGCTGCCTCATAGCGAGCTCGCTGGACTTGGGACCTGCTGTCAGCTGCAAAGATCAGAGAGAAGGAAAATGGCTTATCTGTTAAAAGGAAACATTTAACCAACAAACTGCCATGTTAGAGCTTTAAATCTTTACTGCATTGCTTAAATAACATCCACAGAAAGCGTTTCTTGTGTCAAATATGACGCTTCACAGAAAAGGGGAACCATCAGCTACAGTAAAAGCTGAGGTTGAGGAGAATACAGACGTCAAAAGAGAATAAGCACTTTCAATTCAAACTAAAACATAACTGGGATTTTCAAAGGAGATATTTTGGTTTCCACACAAATTTTTGGTTCCAGTGTGCATAATGATTGACTTTCCTGTTGTAACAAACCACCATTGTCTCCAGTGATGGAAGTTCACCAGTTTCACTGAACAAAATGCTGCCAGTATTACAACGTGAAGAGAAAAATATTAGGAAAAAGGAAACACACTACTTAATGTGCATCATATGTAAGAAAAATTTACAAAATGAGATCAACTGCAGAGTGTTCTTGCTGGAAATTGCATATTTTACACTGTAAATTTAATGAGTTTAATTCCAGTCATCACTTGGTTCTTCCACTTTTAAAACCAAAGCAGAGAGAGAAGTATTTTTATTACCTGTCATTCCAGACATTACACATCCAATATTATCTGTTATTCTGAAGAGGTGGGTCACTGTGGCGGCATCCAGAAGCTTGTCCTGTTTCAGTGAAGAAAGGTTTTAATAGAAAATGAATGAATTTAACATGAGGGATTAGTGGCCTCTGTTGACGTCACATATTGCATTTGAAACTGAACTCAACCCTTGGAATGAATAAGTGCCTTGTGCGAATACGATCAAATTAAACCAAAATGCATAATAAGAATACATGCACACAAAGGCATTAAATATCCCTTTCCCTATCCCTTTACTCCATCTGGCTGCATTCAAAGATAGATTCAAGAGCACATATGCAATTACATCTCTACTAATACAAACCTAAAAAAACTGAATATAGCAATGATTCAAGTAATTTATTTTACAAAACTTTTGCTCGTTCAGACTTAAAATAAACCTGGTTGTTTTGAAAATAATAACTACAAATTGAAAAACAAAAATCTTTTGAGTGCAGATTAGACAGCATAAACAATATAAGATACCACTTTGAGCACTAAAAACATTACGCACATTTTTTGCGCTAAATAAACAATTGATGTCTTTTAATAAATTATAAATATACCCTTAATATACCCTAAAATGTGGATAGCATTGAAAGGTGAGAGGAGGAGAGGTGAATAACATTTTCCAGTGTTGAGTATCTGTGGTGCATTGTAATGTTTTTTTCTAATACAGAAAAAAAATTGAATATGGATACAAGATGTATATTTTCTCACTAAAAAATTAAGGAGACATGCCAGGAAAATCTAATAATTCCACACACATTCATTATTTCGTGAACTTGGATGTTGCCAGGAGCAACCACTATCAGTGCGAAGGATGCATTTTGTATTCACAACACTCCGTGAGTTTACAATGCTTGTGCTGCTTCCACTCTCACAGAAGTATGAAAACAAGAGACTTGAAAACAACTCACCGGTACTTTTTTCTGTGTAACAACCACTGCACAGTCTTTTCCCCTGACTGCTACTGATGTGAGTCCACCTTGGTTTATGGCCTTGAAAGCATATTCTGTAAACCAGCAAGACAGAGAGCACTTTAAGTGTTAAGTCATGTGGTACTAGAGTTCATCTGATGACACTTATAACATACCAAACAGTAAAAAAACAAGTGCAGCATTCAGTGATTTTAACAGTGGAGTCAATTTGTATCAAAATTAACAGCTGTATCCTTCAGAAGCAAAAACAAGCAACTTACAGATCGGGTGTCATCTGACTGACCAGCTGACATTTAACAACTAACTGATACTGTGTGCTTAAAGAAGTTTTCCTTGAAATGCTGCATCCAGCTGAGAACTACTTGTAGAATTCACAGCTGCAAATCAGGGAATATCCCCTTTCACGTTAAATTCCTTAAGCTAGGTTCAGTTGTTTACTGTTTGTAAGCAACTTCAGGAGTTTTTTGATTTGCTTTGATTGTTGTTAATGAGATTAAAGTAAAAAAGGCTCTTTCCATATCCAGTTCTTATTTAAAAGAGACTAGGTGAATTTCAATTTTTTGTTTTATATAAACACCGCATGTAGTTATTATTTTAGGGGGATCAGCCCTTTAAATTCAACCAACAATTGCGGTATTAAATATATTCAGACTAATACTATCATAACGACTAAGTGTTATTAATATAAATAGACAATCAAAATAAATATTAAACTTCTCAGAACCTTAATATTTGACTCAATAGCAAGTTGATACTTTCAGCAATGAATCAGCTTGCTTAGGTACATTGCTAACTAGGCTAACTAGCCTACTAGCCAGCTAGCTATTTTGAATCGAACTGTTTGGTTCAAGTGAAGCATCTGCAAAGTCGACGTAAAATAATGATTAATGTAGCACAAGTACGACTTTAACAGGTTTATATGATACTACTTTCGCTTTCTCCAAGTGTTATTTATGAGCGAGGAGCCCAGCTAAGCGAACCATGACAGAGCATTTAGCTAGCTAGCAAACAAGTAAGCCTGAGTGCCGGCTTTTCTCTGAATAAATCCACACACTGACCGACTTGATAGAGTCTTCCTTCGGGAGAAAAGATGGTGATGTGTCGATCGAACCCTGCACTTGAGCCTCGGGACATTTTACAAGCTAAAGCTGGCCGAGAAGTTCGTCCAAATGAATTTGCAAGTACTTCATGTACAATATTCCCACCCGGAAGTTGAAATAATGGGATCCGAACTTCATCCGGTGTCAGAGGCCTGCTTTGTTTCCATGGTAATGTACTACTCGCACTCGCGCTCGTGCTGTGTCATCAGAATCTGCCTGGCGTTGACTTTG
This sequence comes from Acanthurus lineatus, assembly GCA_029814665.1. Classification (NCBI taxonomy): domain Eukaryota; kingdom Metazoa; phylum Chordata; class Actinopteri; order Acanthuriformes; family Acanthuridae; genus Acanthurus; species Acanthurus lineatus. Next base: position 4,973,961 of record JAPZDV010000010.1, on the reverse strand, counting down.
CTGTTTATAACAAAGTGAAATATACTCAAGTACTACATTTAAGTGCTTTTTGAGGTACTTGTACTGAAGTATATCAATTTTATGTTGCCATATACCTAGTCTACGAGATTTTGACTAATTTTGACTCCACAGCGCATATATTACAGTTTTTTTTCATGTCTGAGCTATTCCATAGATTCTTAATTCACCATCAGAATAAACTGTTATATTGTGTAGCTACTGTATGGCCATAGGTTTACAACTAATAATGCAAATAAAGAAGCTTGAACTTGACTAGCTTCAGCAACAAAACAACACCCTTTACACTTGAATGTATGAATTAAAATCATCCAGTATTATGATATTCAATGTAATTAATGTTACACTGACAAGCACCATTATGACTATGACATTATGACTGATAAATATTCTTGGTGTCTGTATGCATTTAGCTGACAATGTTCCTGTATTTTAACTCAAGTGACCTTAACAAATGCAGGATTCTTACTAACAATATAGCCCAGTTTCTAAAACAAAAAAGTTCAATTGCCATTTGTAATAAAGAAAAATATTGCAAGGACAATATCCTTTTCTAAACTGCTTTTTGAAATGTTTTTTAAACACTTAATTCATATAAAATTTGTTTGTCTGTTTAAATTATTGGTAATTGTGCTTCTCAGGGGCAAGTTAACTAAGGCCACCTTTAATAAGTTGGCAGACCTCTTTGTGGTAAAGAGAATGATTTATCAGAGAGAGAAAGGAGGGAAGGAAAAACATCAGTGACTATGATTATTTAACAGATACAGCAGCAGTGATTGTAGGAACCAAAACAAGGAGTATGCCTATTTGCTCCAGTTAGTATGAAATAGTTAAATATGCTGATAGCTTGTAGGCCTTTTCAAACTGAAAAATATGGTATACAAATGGGTTTTAGCATAAACAATATGCAGACAGCTCTTGAGCTGTCATACTTTGGCAAAAAAAGTGCAGGTGTTACCAAAATCATCATCAGTGACTGTATCAAGTATCACACTAATCATGCAGGAACGACAGCAAGCCAACATGCACAATACCTGGAGCTAGTCATTAATTATTTACACCTTTGCTACTGTCAGCATGTATTCTTTGAAAAAGCCACTCATTGATATGACTCACCGGCGCACTTATATGGAGAAGCGCCATCGTTAGCTCTGTTAGTAACACCTGTGCTTTCCCTGCCATGACAGGTCAAAATGACTACTGTGAAAAATGCCCAAACTACTTTTGTAAATCTTTCGATATTTAACCTTTGTCTTATAACTGTGTCATGGTGAGTCAGTGTTGTATTCAAGCAGGAACACTTTCCAATATAATGTAACTTAACATAATTCTAGCTACTGATATGAATTGAGACATAAGTTAATATAGCATATAATGAATGATTAAGGAAAGGAGATAGCATTAAGGCTGTGTATGACCTGTGACTAGTATTATAATTGTCACTTCTGGCGCTCTTATATGTAATTTAAGATTCAACAAATATTGATATGTTACCTTTTATATCACTAATACTACATGAACGAGGTAGCTTCGTTTTGGCTTCTCTAGACTGCAACATAATTTCTGTATTACTTGCACAGGGAAGCTTAAATGCCAATATGACAGATTCTCATATGATACCACAAGTTTACTTTTTCCTATCACATATCAAGCTACATTAAGCTGATACCACCTTTTACAATGGAAAATGAGTTCCAATTTTTTTACAATTCATGGAACAAAATCACGGAGAGATTACTTGGTAAGCACTCAGTTGCCATTTCCTTGTTCCTGAAAAAAAAAGTGCGTGTGTCATCAGGGATTTTCCCTTTGTCCTCAGGTAACTAATGCGGCTGAATACAGGATGTTTGCTTCCTCTTTATAAGTTACTGACAAATTCACATAATGGCCCATAAAGCTATTCAGTGTGGCCTGATCACTTTATATCAGGTGTTGACAACAGGGGTTATCTTGTGAATTTTTTTTGGAAATGGTTCTACAACAATAAAAAAAAAGTCCCCTCTTTGGTTGCTGTGTCATTTCCTATTCTAGAAACTATATAGTTTGTGACATGATAATGAATGACATACATGGAATATTTCAACCACTGAACCACATCTATAAAATAGGCTACAGTATGACCCCATAAAAAAACATGTATGCAATAGGTATTTTAACAACACACAGTCAATCATTTAAACTATTAATGCCAAATCCAGTGTTGCAAAAAGTTTGTCTACTCCTGCCTAACCACAAGTATTCTTTCTTACTAAACACCAGCACGCTAAATAAAAGTTTTTTATTTTGTAACTCTAAAACATGCAGTTTCAACATCACTTAGAAAATTGATAAATCCCTCATTCACTGCACAGAGTGTTTAGATGACATTACATTTATTAATCTATTAAGTGTATCCTTAAGGGCTAATAGCTTTTATATGTTTTGATATTACTCAACCTAGTTGACAAGACCCCCCACCCATGCCAGTGCCCTTTCCTGTCCTCTTCCCCACCTCTGCCCTCTCTCTCTTTCACCCCCGCATCTATTCTTCCTCTACAAAACCAAAGCTCACTCTTACAGTATCAGCCCAGCATTTACACACTGTATTCATATTTGAAACCAGAAAGACCCCCACCCCCAAGTCTCAGTGAAGAGGCGTGGGACCAAAATCTGGAGTGCAGGGGATCTCCACCATCTATGAAAAGACTGTTTTATGCTGCAAAGCCACAGCCTGGCTAATGTTTTCCAAGCACAGAAGTTTAGATGTTAGGCAATAAGGTAAACATTAGTATGACGGGTCCTCTCTCTAAAAAAAACCCTCATAACTTAAAATGAAACAATAGTAGTTTGGAATCATTTTGTACAAAACATTTCCAAAAACAGTTTCTCTTAAACCATCTATAAAGCATACAATCTAAATGTTGTTCTGAAGAAAAAAAAATGATAATCTGGATTTACAGGATGTTTCTAAGAACCGGAATGCTTTGTGCAGCTTCTTAGAACAGCTTATCTGAAGTGAACTAAAATGCACAGTGATGCAAAAGTATGTGATATATGGCTGCCGAGTGTGTGTGTGTGATAACAATGCTGACTGCTCGCTGAGTTTCACTGCAAGCTTATTTAGAATTTGTATGTTGTTCTGTGGAAATATTCTGGTGGTTTGTAATGTTGCAAAAACACCAGTGGTTGCACAGTAGCCTCAAGGTGAGTTGCAGTCAGTGGTGTTGCACGCAAAGCTTGAAGAAATGCTTATGGTATTAAACTTAAAAATGGAAAAACCATAATGTGATTAAATTGAAACAGAATCTTCAGTGTTGGTTGCGTAACAGTGAGACAGCAGAGTGCACACATCTTTTGGGTGGTGTAGTGACGTTTGGGGTTTAAAGCTTAACCACCCTGTTACTTTGCAAAGATCAACATTGATGCAATGAGTGAGGTATTTAAGTTTTTACTCTGAAGCATAGAACACATGCCAGGATTTTAAAATAAAATCACATTTGTTTTACATTTACATGTACTGACCTTTTGATCAGATGTCCTAAAATTTGGGGTTTGAGTCACTGAACAAACTCTACTTACTTCATCTGCTAAAAAGAGAATATTGGCACATAAACTAGAGAACAAAGGCTGCTTTTGTTTTTCATTACATTTGTGTTACCCCAGCTCCTTTGTTTGTGGGGCTTCAGTAAGACGGTCAGATGCCAGCATGGTCAAGTCTACTTTAATATGCCTTTTATTTACTAAACTTCTTGCCAGGAAACTTTGATGTTGGCCCGCATTTTTGGCATTTGTTGACCAGTCTTTACTCATGCACTAATAAGGTAATATCTTTGACTTGAAGACCAAATTCCCTTCATGCTACTGTGATTTTCTTTCAGCTTAATATTGGATGTGTTACAAAAGATGCTTCCAACTCAGATGCATTATTTTGAAAGTCATTCTCAATGTCACAAAAGGGTGTGAGATTTGAACTCAGGCATAAGAATCCAACAGATTTTTAATAATTTTTTGCACAAAATGTGATGAGACTGAGTTACCAAGCCTTAATTTGTGGTGGTTTAAAACTAAATGACCCGCTCAACACTCATAATAGACTCGACATAATTGTAATACTTATTAATATCAGGTGAAAATGCAAAGGCCTGTGATTGGATGTCATTATCTAGAGAACATATTTAGACACTGAACAAAAGGTTCAAATTTTACTGTCAAATCAGGGGTCCACCTGCAAATTTAAGATTTTAAAGGGGTATTTCAGCAACAGAGCAACTCAGCTGCAGCAGTTTCTAAGTTTTTGTTCCTCTTGGGCAAAATGCTGCTTCTAAATTTGTTTAGAGGTGGGAGAGATTAGCTTCCTTGCCTGACCACAGTTACGTTGCAACAATAAAAACCAAACACCAAAATGCTACACAGGAGAACAAGGGAGATAACCATAGGGGAACCAATCTTTTATGGACATTTGTGACATGATGTTGAAACAAATCCATCAGCCATCAAAGTGATAAACCCTCTTCTCTATTTGACCAGTCCACTGAGAAAGTTTTAGCCATCTCACAGTGGGACCTGTCAATGAGACTGGCCAGCTGGCTAGCTAGCAACTCCAAAAGCACTAATGCTAATGCTGCTGCACCAGTTTGTAGTACATCTCATCAGAACTAAAGTCTTCTCTCAGGTTCGTCTTTGTAACGCTGGTTAGCTTCATAGCCAATTAGATGCAGGGCAGTGGTTGGTTTTGTTGCAAGGCATACTGGGTAGATGCACCCAGTCAGTCAGTTTAGTCTCTCCTTTATCTCCTAAATGTCCACATTTTAATCAAACTTTGCAAGAATTCTCTCTAGAGACACAGACAACATCACACCACTGTTTTCACTACCCTGCAGTGAGTGGCGATATGCCCTCTTTCAGCTAGTTATTGTTGGACCCTTTCTGGTTGACCTATTACGTCACATACCAAACAACTAACAAACAAGTAAGCGAGCACAAACTGGTTGTGTGTCAAACAGTGAAAACATGAACAGCTTAAAGCTCTGTACATTTTGTACATACTCTACTACTACATACTCTAATACTAAGCTTTACTTTTGGTACAAATGCAACACACACTTTCCCTCATTCTTTTTTCTATGAATATATGCTGTTTGGCTCACAGGTCAAAGCCGGGTGTGGGGACTGTGGAGCATGAACAGAATGCCAAGACCAATCTGGGGCTTTTTGAAGTGAACAAAAATCCATCTCCAACTGCATTATTCTAACCACCCATTAGTCCAACTTTGTTTTAGTCAAACTAGTCAGACCAACATGTTAACATGTATTATAAAAGTCCAGTTTTAGTCGGACTAATGCAATAAATTGACTTTTTCTAACCTCATGTAAACGTACTGTAGGGCTATCAGTCCGATTTTTCAAGAAATTTGATCAAGTGTAATTTTAGTTGGACTAACATGTTTACATGTACTTTAAAAGTTGGACTAACACATAAATTGATTATTTCTAGGATCATGTAAATGTATTAATTTAATTAGTAGTCCTCATAGCAGCTATATTAACCTTTGTCTGCAAAATTATTGAAATGCAAACTCAAATATTTCATACTCTATGTAATGTAGTAAATTGAACTGAGATAATCACATCATTTATGATGCAATATCATCTAAATCATTGAGTTTAACCTTTTGCTGGTGAGCAATAAATTAAAGTACATAGTGACCATTTGCAGGATTGGTGTTGTGGGCCACGTGAGCAAACACAGCCTGTAAATGTCTCGCAACGTGAAGTCAGAAGTGTTTATGTAATGTGGTTGATGCATTATAAAGCGTGTGCAGTCAGTTGAAATATAGATACCACAGTGTTCGCTTTAGATGAGTTTCAGCTGGGAAATTCAGCATGTCATGTACTGACTTTATTTAAACCAAACCCAAAAATGAGGGAACAAAACAAGCAGCTTGCTAGTAGCAGAAGTCATGATGATTTTGCAAGTGGAGCATATGCTTTGACATGTGCCTCCTCTTGTTTTTTTTTATGACAGAGACTGATGTAGCATGGAACGGGAAGTTGTATATTTTATCACATGCACACTTGCTTATTTTCTCATACTGTCCAAAGGTGTAAAATCAATTAAAAAAATTCCCACCATGTGTTTCATTTGCCCAGTGTAGTATTCACACATCATGGTCAGTGGTGTGAGGTTATTGTGATGGTAAACAGAGCTTCACAGTAATGTTTAGTGAGGCAGTGGGGGGGCGACCATGACCTTTTGGTGTCTGTATGGAACCATTATCTCTCCTTTTATTTCAGTTAAAAACTGAGTATATGAATTGACTGTATGAACTGAATGGGGCCTCACTAAGGGGTCTTTTTTAGACTGAACTATATTCAGCAGGTGTGTCTGTGGTAACAAAAGAGCCAGTATGGAGGGGGTGGGAATGGTGGGGGGGATATCCGTGGTTTTAACCCACATGTTGCACTATAAATGTCACATGAAAAAAGCCCTAAATAACATGACAAGACAGACAAATGATAATCACAGATGCTTAGTTATTTTAATTCAAATTAGATGCACTGTCTGTCTGCACACAGTCTGTAATGTAATCACAAGTTATACATATGCAAAGAAACCCGCAGGGCTGGAAGTCAGGGGTGGTGGGTGGTGGGTGAGATCAATTGCCTTTTCAGACCAGCATACTTTCAAATGCTTCCTCTTGTTCTCAAACATAACAACAAAACTGTAAAGTAAAGTTGATTTTATAACTAGGAAAATGCTCATAAAGTTTACCTAAATGCAAAGAAATTAAGTAAATACACTGAAGTCAAACTTGATCTTAGCTTGAATTCAGCCAGGGGCTTCAAACAACAACAACATCTTGAGCTTCACATTCTCTTGAGTAAGTCACTGACTTGAGGAAGTAAACATGTTTCACTCCGCTGTGCCACAGGGCAGCAGGAAACCCAAAACCTCTTCTTCTTTTTCGAAGTCTGTATCTCTTTTGAGGCTGAGAACCTTGCAGATTGCTCGCTAGTAGTCACCAACAGGCGTATTCAGACAGGCCTCAACTATCAGGTTTTACTGGTAAGCTTTGTCAGCCGTGCCTCATGCCCTGCTCACTGTATCATCTCCTAGTCAATTATGCCTCATGCTGAGCCATCTCATTATGTATACCTTTAATGCCCATCATTTGATACTGTAGCAGACATGCAGGGTTTTACTCATGCGATGACAGCAAGTGCAACTTTATTCCTTGCCCTCAGGCTTGCAAGCCATCGTTCACTTTAGTGACCTCCAACCAGAAAACAAAGATATAGATTTTATAGATTTTATATAGTAATCCTGCAGACTCGATAAAGTTGATCTTTTTCAAAGTATAAAAATATTATTCTGTCCACGTGTGTTCAGTGGATTATAGTGGGTTAGAGTCTGTTCATACATAGTTGGTACATAGATGCTACAAGCAAGGATACAAACTGTTTAAATGTATAACATGTAACATTTCTACCTTGAAATATCAAAAAATGTCCCTATCTTTGTTACAAGAGAAAACATTGAAAAAGTTCTGAAACAGAGCACTGCTCAGCCATAGGGATGTAACGGAGGCATGGAATAATCATCAAGTAATCAAAAGACACCAAATCACCATTCAAGCCTGATTTACACACCATTTTGAGACCACTGAAATGTGTGCATTTGCAATTTTTCTGACCCTTGAGCAGGATCCATGGTGGAATGGTCCATGTGCATGTACTGGTGGACACAAAAATGCTTGTAACTCAGGTGATGATGATGATGATGATGATACAAAAATGTAACCTGTAGTACTTATTTTACAAAAGTTTTGCTTACACCGGCCACACACACATTACTGTGCAGCACTCCATCAGTGCACCACAGGAACAGTCTTTGAACTTTTTGATTGCATATTTTGCTAAGTTGTGTATTTGTGTACTATTCCTAAAGTTTCCAACACTGTTCAAACCGAGAGAAATCCATAATCTTATTCATTTTGTTGCCTGTTACTAACTTCTAGGGCAACACCAGTCAGAGATTGAGAAGGAAGTCAGAACATCTGACTAAATGTGAAGAAATACTGTGATTTAAAATTTTTATGTGAGTCAATCAGATAGATTGAGCTAAGTGTAATGCTCTTCTGACTACCTGCCTGTCGCCCATAAGCTGACAACAGCCAGTGACCCACTGATTTATTGATGCATAGAGTTTCAAATTCAGATGTCTGGTGGACTACTTATGTTTTATATTAAATTAGGTAAGAATGAGTGGGACAGAACTTTATAGAAAACTAAAAAAAGAGATTATTTCTGATGTTTATTTGAATTGTGTTGAAAACTGGGACAATATGGGAGCTAATGTTGAAAACCTGTAAAATTTATTATATTGTCATGACACCCAATCTGAAACTAGGATAATCCCTGGAAAACTGTGACTCTGTGCATGTCTGGCCAACGAAGCCTAATTAAATAAATATCCTAAAACTGGTAACTAAAAAGATTTTTTCAGGTACAGGGAGATGGCTGATGCAAAACCTGGAAAAGCCATCTTTAGAACAATTTTTGGAGGAGTAGTTCTTGGTGGCCTCTGTAATAACAGAGTGCAGTCAGTAATCTCCTGATGGCTTAAGAAGAGAGGAAACACCCTGCTGCATTGCAGCAACGCCATCTGTACCATTCAGCAGTGGCCAAACCGACTGTGCTTTGGACCACTACATACATGATGATGAAAGAGATACATCAAACCAATATGTGAAAGACCAACAAGAACAATAAAACTGTTGTATTACAAAATATTGAGCAAGTCTGGATGAAAACCATAGCTTGATAGACACGCTTGTGCCGCATTGCGGAATAGGACTGATCCAAAACACCAAAAAGTATGACTCATTTTCTGCACACTACTGTACGCCTATGAAAATCCCCCTCTTTTAAAACACTTATGCATTCATTAATTGAGTATCCACATTGCCCATAAATGGAAAACATGCTCTCATCAATCTTTTTTGGTATGTTAGATAGTCAAAGAGGAGTAGAAATAAATAACTACATTCACTTCAGGGAATGCAAGGGGAATTTGGAATGAGAAAACCTTTCCCAAATATTAAGCAACTGATATGACTGATAGTTAGTCATGATGCTATTTTGCATTCTCACTTTATTTAGAGATGGGGCGTGATTAATTAATGTGCAATATCTTACTGTGCTGAACATTTTAGTACTTAAAGAATGACTTCTTTTTTAAAACCTTTGGTGTCTTCCTCCTCCTCCTGTCTGTTCTGCCTGTTCTTTCTTGCTCCCCCACATTCCCAAAGCGAACTGCATGCAGGAAATCTAGCAGGGATATAAGCTTACATGCAATATCCTTAGTCTAGGAAGATTTATTGCTAGCTTGAGGGTAAACTGGATCTTCAAAACTGCCCCACAACTGTAAATTCGACTTTCATTTCAGCAGCGAGATGTTATGAAAAACACAGGAATGTGCTCACAGAGGACTGCTAGAGTGGAATTTTTGCTGGGAATTTCCCACCAGTGTGTGTTTGCACATGCGCACAGCGGGCAAGCATGTGACCTAGGTGGAGCGCCTGTTGTCCCCACATGAGCGTAAACAAGTCTGTCTGACTCAGGTGCATGTCTCCTTGTGAAGGGGTAAACAACAAGTGTGTGCAAGGTGAACAGCGGCAAAGATGGCTCTTGTTTGTGTGTGAGAGCTATTTCAGTTTATGAATCATTATTAGTGGTTGGGATTGTTGCCTGCTCAGGAGGACATGCTGACTTCCAAAATTAACAACAAACCACTCAGACTTGCATGCTTACTCATTCACGTCTCACATCTCTTTGCTGAATTTGGAATTAGTTTGACAAAAGGGGATTTGTGCATTTCAAAATAAAAAAAGCACATAAATGGTGGAAAGTTGCTTTATTTAGAGAAGTGGTTTCAAGAAATGAAAATTAAGTTTAAATGTTGCGTAAACCCTGAACTACTGTATGTTAAAAAGTGCAGTTTTGCAGAGGTGGCAGACTACTGCTGACCTCCAGTAGCACTGTTACTAAGAGGCTGCTTCTCTCCCTTCTGAAATCCCCCAAACTTTCCCTCCGCCAAATCTCTCTTTCCAGCCGCCAAGATAATGGTCTTTTCAGGCCTCCTGTGATACAAACACTGCTGTGAATCCGCCGCAGCTGGTGAACTGGCTGCTGGTGAATAGTAGTTTACCAGCCGTGTGTTCTGCCTAATTGCTTTTCCAGGATAAAGCGGAGGGCAGTTTTATAAAGACGAGACACGGCTCAGAGGATGGACGAGGAGGCATGCGGGGAAGCTTTCTGGCCCAGATGCGTGCAGTAGCACACGGCCAGACGCACATCTGCAATCGTTTGAACTTACTGGGGGAATTCCTCTCTCACTGCGCGTCTCCATATATTTTGTCCCGCTGAATCCTCAACTTGGGACAATGACTTGGTTGACTGCCTCCCTCTGTTCTTCCTCTTATATTTCCCTCTGTGTGTCATGAACTGTTTCCCCCACAGACAGACAAACAGGCTGGTCTGGTAGCGACTCCAGGAGGCGTGGGATCCTTTGTGTTGAGGAAATTTAAAGGGAAGATAAAAGAGCCAAAATCTTTCTGTAAATATAAAGCACAGAGTAAGAGGCACAGACATAACAAGCACTTAGCTATGAGGCTGTATTTGGTAACGTGGGCTTTGAGTGCACCTCACCACACCGTGCTGACTGTGACATGGAAAAAGATGCAAAGACTTAAGCCACAAGTGCTTTATCAAAGCAGTGAGCTTGAGACGGGCTTTTGCTTGCCAAAAAAGCCTCCAAAAATGTAAATAGCAATTTCATTTTAACAGTGCTGGTGAGTGGGTTAAATCCAACAAAGGGCTAAAAATATCCATTGTTTTGCTGCTGCGTGGGTTGGCCAGAGCACAACAAAAGCAGGGAGTTTCCTTTCTGTAGGGAGATTTCCTTGTGTAGACATTTCAAGATTTGGGACAAGATGTTCTGACTGACATCGATCTAATCTGAGATGCACCTAAATGCAAGACCTCCTCAGGGATACAAGCATTCTTCACATTCTCTTTCTTTTTCAATGACAGAAGCATTTCAGATATGAAGCATCAAAAACATCAAGTAACATGTACAAACTAGACTTGTCTTGTATGTTAAATTAAATCATGTATGTGCTTTAATGCTGCTGATATCTTCCCATTGTCTCTTTGGCTTTAGCTTTAATATGACATCAACACTCCCTGAAGACTCACACACTCGTTATTTGCTTGACCTTTGCTTTTAATACTCCTTTTTGTAGGATTATTGTTACTCAAGCTGGGTTTTTTTAAAAAATAAAAAAGCCCTGCTTATTTTAATCATTCATATATGAAGAAAAGTTTGTCTTTTTTTTAAACACATACAGCATTTAGACAAATAAACAGAACTGAGAACACTGCTTCCTTGACATGTAGAACACAGAAAGACATGCTATAGAAACCGGGGTTTGTGTTCTCCTTTACAGAATAGTCTGACTGTCAAACTTTAGAAATAGAAAGTTTTTGAGTTTCACATGTTTTTTTTTTTTGTGATGTGCCTTTTGAACCAGGTCCAGCTGCTCAAACTGTATAAATACAGATTATACAGAATGTGTCTGGTGCATTGGTTTGTTTTTGCTTCTGGTTTTAACATTAAGTTTTATTTTTGCATTGTATTTAAAGCTTCACATATACATATAATGGATATTTTTCTGATAAAAACATGCCAGACAGCCTTGTGCAATGTCAAAGGTGTTGCATGATAAAATGACGGAGAATTATGAGCTAACTTTGCAGTTCCCTCTTGATTCTAAGAAGGGTTTTAACATCTCTTAGTTCACTGTTTTGTTTTTTTAGCCCAGAACTTTGCTCTCTTGGTTCCTTCACGTCATTGCTCTCATCAGAGTTGTTTCATGACACAGTGGCCAGCCATTTTAAGCCAAAAACCATAAAAAAGACAATGCTACCTGCCCAGACCCCAACAGCAAGCAGGCTAACTAAGCTACTAGCTAGTTAGTGAAGCTTTTAGAGACAAAAGATCTAAGCACTACCCTCAGTATCTGATGGAAACCAAAACCAGAGTTTAAAGGACAGTTCAAAATTGACTTACTTTATCAGCTGACTGACAACTAGTCTCCAAATAATTCTAATGTTGACCCATATCTGCAAGAAGTGTAAATCTGTACCCGTTTGCTAACAACATAGCATTAACAACCATCAAGTCATAATGCTAATGTGCTAACAACACTTAGCATGTTGTGCTTACAGCTTTGTCTGCTGCCCAGGGGTGCCCTAAAAATTAGTTAATGTTGCTTTAAAGATAGACTTGTGGTCTGCTGCATAACTGAAAATTACTTTAAAAAAGTAATCAATTGAGTAATCAGCAAAATGAAATTGTTGCAAGCTGTCCTTTATATGTTTTACCATTATCCTAGGCCTAATATTACTAGTTTATTTTTGGTTTGAGTTCAACAATGTTAAAAACTTGTTTAACATGTATTGAGTACCTGCTGTACTGTGTATAGAGAAGCTGTATCTATCTCTATGCTTAAGGGGTACACAGCAACTAGTCCAGGCCCCTGTTGCCTAAATGAGGCCACATTTAAAGCAAAAAATGCTTTCTCTTTTTTCTGGTTTGTGAATAAGTAAAATAAATCTGTTTTAAAAAGTACAGTCCATATGACATAGTCCCATTTGTCTTTGACCCTGAATGTTGCTGACATTTTAACTGCCTGCCTGTTTCAAACCTCTGTTCACAACACTTACTGTGTATCTGTGAACAAGAGTGTTAGACACTGGGGGACTACTCTATACAGAGGAAAGTACCTGAAGTATACATCTGGACGTCAGCTTCACACTCCACCCATGCCGACATATTACTGTGCAGAGGATGTTTCACTACCGTTTTGCTCAGACCCACAGTTACATAAGCCATTCTTAAAAAGGGAGAAGGCCTCCACCCTGCAAAACAAAACACCCACTGACCAGTCAAGGCCTCCCAAACATTGTCCAAAGGCCAAGATAATCACTCACTACTTGTTGTAAGTGTAAATGACATTGAAGTGTACACCTAGGGAGTCAAAGGTAGACTGTTTCTGACAGTAAACATTTAGCTCTTATGTAATTAAATATTGTATAATATGCCATAATGTTTTTTAAAAGAGTGAAAATGTGTTCAGACTCAAATTTATCTTAGATTATCAAACAATGGGCACATGGAAAAATATAAGACCCCACTTCTGCAAGATAGTAGTAATACACCTAGTCTGGAAAGAGGCACACTGGACTTCCAATGTTTGCATCATTTTGTTTTCCTTTTATGTCTCATTTAAAAAAAAATTTTATCTCTTTGTAGTAATTTTGCATTTTGTAGTTGTTTAATACGCCTTTATGGTCCTTTTATATCTCTTTGTGGTTGTTTTGCATGTCTATCCCTAAGGCCCTGCCCCTGATTTAAATGAATTTCATTTCATTTTGACTGATGAAAGTACATAAAAACATCTAAATTAACATGCTTGCGCTCTCGACTCTGATATATAAGTAAATAACTAGTGCATGTAAAACGAAACAAATCAGGCCAGTTCTGCACAGGGACTTTTCACAAACTGCTGGCATCCATGAATCGTAACTTCAATTGTGTCCAAATATGAAGGAAGAAGATAATGATCAAGACACGTTGCTGCTATTGAATGACGGGAGCCTGAGTCACAAAGTGTTTGACAATCAGAGAAAACACCGATAAGGATGAGATGCAGTCAGGTGCTTAGGCTGATTAAGGAGCTGAATTGACTCATACATTCCATTCACCTTGTGGAGATTTCTGCAAATATATGCAGTTCTTCTTAAATACACGATGATTACATACTACTAAGATTCATGTAAAAACTCATAAACAATGTGCACCTATCACACAACTCGTTACATTTTTATTTCATTGTTCATTTTCTTATTTTAAAGCATGAAAAACAACCACAGCTGTGGTCTTAAAGTGAGTCAGGCCCACAGGTTTCCTGCTGTCCCACACAGTGTGGACAAAGAGAGATTAAATAGTGCAAAGACAAGAAAAACACAGAGGCTTCTTTTATAAGGGTTTACATAAAGACTAAATATTAACAACGAAGCGATTGAATACTGCTGACAGGAAACAGCAAAACCAGAAAATGTATACAATGGCAGGTTACATAGAAAATGACTGTTCATGGTGGAACTGGTACTTTAAAAAAATACCATAAAAATGTTAAAATCTTGTCAGAGGAGTTATTCACAAAGATAAAAAGGTGTCATGTTAACTAAATGAGACACTGGTCAGTCGAACAGTCAAATATTAAATTCCATTTTTCTTCTTTGACATTATTCTTTGGCCTCTAACAAAAACATTTTGAGGACGGGGAAAAATATGAGGGCCAATTCACAAGAACACAGGAAAAAACAGCCATGGCACAGAATGGGATTGCACTTTTGCTCGGCTGACGTTATGGATGAGTGGTGAGACTTCCATGTTCTGATGATGGACTGCTTCAGGATGCGCCTCTTAGATGCACTCTTACCCTGTTGTTTAATGCATGCTTTGTAACAGTGAACAACCTGTTAAAGAATAAATTAAATAAGGGAGGAATTGATTCAAAAACAAAGGAAGGACGTGGGAAGTAGGTGTGCTGAGGGCACTGCAGCACCCCATGAAACCAGACAATACAGAATAAAAACATAAATTAATATCATCATTGAAAAAAAGTGCGATGCAGACTCCCAGCAGCCAGCATGATGGGGCTTATATGGATGAGTGAGAGAAAAAAGTGTGAGAATACAGACAGAAGTGTTGACGTGATATAACATGTTGGACCAATAAATCTATTGTGTAGATATCATCATTCTCAAGTTTCAATCATGTTGTAAACATCATCTGGCTAAAAGTCTCATATCCCTTTTTCTTGATGAACAGACCTCTACATTATGATTATGATCTGATTGTAAGCCTTTGCACACTTAAGTCTAAGAACCACCACACAGCTCAAAAGACACGTTGAAATGTTGTCTTGAGCATGTTTTATAGGTAATATGGCTGATAAAGTCAGTGGATAAGAATGGGGCCACATTGATTGTTTGTTTTTCTAAACAGCAGAACGTTGCTGCAGCACGGAATTGTGGGATTGCTATAACTCACTTTTCATTTGTAAAGGATGGTCCAGTGTAAAATATGCTAAAGAACCTAAAACAAGAAGCACTGAGGCACATTTTCTTAACATTTAGAAACCTCAAACAGCTCTTATAATGGCTTCCACATGAGATGCTCCTGGGTCATTTCACTTGGTTGAGAATCTTCCTAAGCAAGAAAAACTATTTGAAGCAGACCATGGACAAAAAAAATTCTTAAATTGCATTAACGAATAATGTCTGTTTTTTCATCCAAAGTATTTATTCTTTTGTTTTGCAGTGTGAGAAGAGAATGATTGAATACACATTTGCAAACCTTGTAAACTGCATATGAACTTGAGGTTTGCCAGCCAGAAGCTTGTATCTGGAGTTAATTTCAAGCCCTGAAAGCCCCCTTTTCATCTGCATGTAATTCAGCTTTTTTCTCCCTTTTTTTTGGACCAAACTGCTGTTCAGTCTGTGCACATAAAACAGTATAGATGGCATACAGCAGGTTCAAAGGTCATATTGTCTTTGCATTGTTGTCAGTGTAACAGCCACCTGTACTAGCAAACTTGCAGCTGAGAGATAGGAGGCAGCCAGTGCCAGGGACTTTCCACGACCCAGTGTGTGAATGTGCGCGTGTGTCTTTAGCACTGCTCTGACAGTCAAGTGCATGTTTCTGCATTTGGGTGTGTGTGTGTGTATGGTTGTGTGTGAGTGCTTGGGTGTGTAAAGGGCACTGTGTGCAGACAGACAGAGGGAGTGTGATGTGAACTGCAAAAGTGCTAAGAAATGCAAAGGAGCTTTAGCAGTAAAGTAAAAAAAAAATATAATCCTGCATATAAGATGTTTTCAATATATGCACAAACAAGTAAAAGTGTGTTTGTCTGAGGTAAAATATGGGATTTAAAGGGAATATTTATACTCATAGATGGTGGCATTGCATGGCTTGCAGACTGTGGATGAAATATGATTTGAATGCAACAAAGAGTGTTTCAGTGAGGAGAAGCATGAGCATGTTATTTCACACTACCATCATGTAGCATGCAAGCCTAAATAAAGAGAACTCAATGCTTCACACAGCAAAGCAACCCTCAAGCTAACATCTGACGTAGTCTCCTCCAATTTACCCCTAAAGGTAAGTGGTGTCTTATCACTAAAACGCCAGTGCCCGTCGTTGCAGAGCATTGGCTGAGTCTTTGTCTCTGTGTAAGGGGGCTGTCTGTGTTTTTAAACTGTAGCCCAAGGAGGAAGCAAAGGCTAAGGGGGTGAGACAGGAGACCAAGCGGTGCTGGAAATCCCCTTCCCTCACTAGGCCTGCCTCGTCTTAGACACACAGGGCCCCGCTGAAGCCCACATCAAAGGGGCTGCTGCTGTTCTCATCATCCTCCCTCTTTCTGTCTTTCTATATGTCTCACTGTCCTTCTGTGTTTTTACCCCCTCACTTTAGTCTCTGTTTCCATTTACATATGTGCCTCTTCTACCACTGAGAAGCTACTTTACCAGTATTTAAAAAAATTATCTGAATCTCGAGGAAATAAGACTGTAGGGGTGCATCTTGCCACAAACCAGTCTGGGGTTTTTTGTGTAATAGGCTAGTCAGATACCAGACTGTTCTGCAGGGCATCTTGCATATTTTAAGTATTCGTAACAGCAATTTGGGAGTGACTAATTTGCATGTGTGCCCCGATGAATAACAGAGTGGATTCAAGAAGAACATATGGCATTCAGGTGTGGTTTGATACATTTTTAGGGCATGTGGTGAGACACGTGTACCACCGTCGAGTTAATCCAAAGTGAAAATGCTTGCTAAACTGGTCTCCCCAGAGCACCAAAAAACACCTTCTGTCCCCACCCCCACGCTTGCAGCATGCAAAAATGTCAGGTATGTTTGAAGTGGCAGAAAACTCGAGGCCAGCGCGTGGACAGACAGAACTGACACATGAAAGTCAAAGTGGGGGACAGACCCGTATGCCTGATTGTGGACAAATAAGCTTGTATGCAGGCGGAAACTGTTCGTGCACTCACACATGTTCACAGCTGCCCCAGAAAACAGTAAGTCACAAGGAAAGGCATTGTGAATTCTCAACTCTGGATTTTCCCTCTAAATCGCCGTTTGCCTGATGACCGCTGCGTGTCTCATCTCTCCCAAAAGGAAGCTGTTCAAACAGATAAAGCCCGTTTCCTCTATGCTGCACGACTACATAACTGTCGGCTACATAAACCACAGAAGAACACTCAGTCAAACCTGTTTTATATGATACAAATTTAAATGTAACCAGAAAAAGATAATCATGCTCAGTAGTGTATAATAGTTTTAGTTTACCATTGATTTACTATTTTATCTTGACTTTTAAACATGATGTAATCTACTTCAAGATTTTTAGTTATTGAGTTGAGTTAGTCAGGGCAGTTTTTCAAACTTTTCCTCAAACCATTTAACTGTTTAAATGCAGTGTATTTACATTCATTGCTGAACCTGAATAGCACCACTGGCCTATTGTAACCCCAGTTAGTCCAATCGTGATAAATACAGTACTACCCTCTGCTGGACTTATTAGGAATAGCAGAATTTTGCCTGTAAAAAGATCTTGACTAGACCAAATAAACTGACACGAGTCATATATAGAACAAAGAGAAAGACAAGTAAGTGAACACATTGACTTATTATTCTAGTAAATTATGAAACTACCTGAAAATTGAACAGTTGTGTATTTATAGGCTCTATATGTGTACATTTGGAGCACAGCTAACTCACTAGAATCCTTCCACATTCCTAATCCTACTAATTCAAAGCCAGTAACGCTCCTAATGTTTTCCTTTTCTAAATAATTAATCCTGCATGTTTATGCTCCATTGAATGTGGATGCCTCAAATTCTTTCTGGGCCAACACAAGGCTGTAAATCAACGTAAAACAGCTGTTTTAGTTCATGACTTGGTTGAGATTTGGCTGGTGTAGTTCTGGCTGATGGCAAACGCTTTGGGTGTTTACTTTGGGTACACAGGACAGCCGAGAGACAGAGGCAAAAAGAGACAAAGAAAAAAACAATGTCAGGATATATTATGTGCATATTGTAAAGGTAGAAACACCCATCTTGTTGTTAATATAGTAAATTTACTTTGGTTCTTATCTGCTGAGACCACAAGGTGAGTAATTTTCATGGCTTGTTAGTTGAGGCACGCTCACACCTCTCTGCACTGTAAAACAAACACACACAAATAAATAACTTGATAGATCTATCACACATTCCCTGACCAACACTGTTAAACACAGCTGTTTGGAAAATCAGATAATTCTAAATAAAAAAAGATTGAAAGTAAGTTTATAAAAAACACTAATTTAAAGTTGCTTAAAGTTTTAACTTCAAGCAAATTTTCACACCTCTCCGCAGAACCACAGGAAACTCAGTTTGTCTCACCTTTATTTTTATCTTGTGTGCAGATGACATTTGTGGTAAACATATAAATCACCACATTGTAAATTTTGCTAGTGGTTGTGTTTCTCCCTTCTCTGTCAGTCACACCACACAGATAAAGGTAGAATTTTCTGACTGACAAACAGATCTTTTTTAGGTCTAAATGTATTAATAAACTAAAGCCTTAAAGAAGTTTTTCAAGTTTTCAGCAGCTAAAGTACAAAAAATGGTAGTGTTTCCTGGTGCATAGGTGGATACATGCTCATGCACTTTGACACCTTTGAACAAAAAGTCCCCTTTCAACCGTTTATGGTGTTGCTGCCAGGTTTGTAATGGAGGTTTGGTTGGTACTGGAAACAGATTATTCTTTTCTTACAGCACTTACTTATTCTTAATTTATTTGAAAAATAATTGTAATTTCACCCAAAAAGGATTAGAAATTTGTTGTGTATTTTCCTTTTAAACAATCCATGTGATGAAGGACATCATAATAAAATAATGACATTGCTTTGAGATGTGTTGTGCTATGAATCAATCTCTTTATCACTGCTGTTCTAAATGAAATGCATTCACTGAAGTCAGTGACTGAGCCTGCAATTCTAACATGAATTCCAGTATCAAGCTTTTCCTGAGCACACCATGTCTGACTGTTGTGCATGTCAGTGTTGGTGAGGGCGTGACAGCAGAGGAGGTCATTCTAGACCACAGAAACCCACTCTGACCTGAGAATGTACACATTGTGCAGCGGGCGAGTAAGGTCTGTGACCTCAGAGCAGTCAGATACAGAACAACACAAGACTCTTTGTTAGCAGTGACAAGACAATCCCTCACATCACTCACACTGCAGCACCACTCACAGTTTTTCAACATGCCTCAACTACCGACACTGACTTCTGTAAATACTAAAGATTCTACATTTTGAAAAGCTGATAAAGCTGAGACAAGTGTAAAAGTCAGACAACAGTTATGATTTTATTAACAGTTCATCAGTGTTATGAAATCAATAGAAAAAATGATTAAAATCAAGTGCTTCGTCAGTTCAGTAAATAAACACATAAATATCAAAAACTGTACTAAAACAGTTAAAAATGTAAGTTTGCAAGTCTTTATACAGACTCATTGTAACAATGCTCCCTGCCATTATCAAAGGCATTAAAACCACATTTACTATGCTAATGTCTGTAGCAGATAAGGCAGATAATAACAACATAAAACACCTAAACCCGTTTTTTCATTGTTTTTTAACAGGATGTCAGTCTCAACACAATTCAATAACCAAAGCAAAATCTGCTTTGTACATAGAAATTAAACTGTACATACAAATTGAGTGCAAAGCAAGCTTTATAAGCATTAATGGTACAAAAATACAGAGAGCAAATTAGCAGGTGAGTGAGTGTTAAAATGGCCAGCTCTTTGGTGCAGCCAGGTGTATCAAGAATGCACCAGTTTGACCAGATCTGCACAAAACCAGCTGTTATAGATTCACTGAATATTTGAAAAAACAAATAAAAGGCTATTTTGCATCTTCAGACACTATTATTCATTTTTAAATAAATGCTTTGTCCAGATCTGTCACTGACTTGGCTGTATTGGTGATTTAGGCACAGTGTCTGGTCCGTCTGAGGCACAGGGGAGCAACATTTAATCCTCACTCAACAGCAAATGTTCACATTTGGGAGGCTGCTGTAGCAACTGGTAATGCAGTGGTTGGATGGATGATAACTAACACGCTAACATTGTCAACTTAACTTTGCTTTAGCAGATAAACTGACACAAAGTTTAGCATGATCTGGCTCATACTGTAATGTGTTTATAACATGCTTTTTGCTCATTTTAATGTATCCAAACATGTAATGACATATGGATGACAAATGTGTGGCTCCATCGTCCAGCACTTACATCATCAGTTGCTACACTGTTGCATGAAGACACTTAGTAGTCAGAGGAGTCACTCCACCGCCGCTGTCCTTGCCAAACAAACACAATACAGCAGCACTGCCCATCTAAAGCTGTGTTGTACACAAACCAAACGGTGCTTGGTGAAACAAGACGGTGTTCTTTCTTTAACAAACAGACAGACATTTAAGCACAAACTTCCATTTACTGGCAGCGGTTAGGTTGCCGTGACGATCGCAGGGACTATGATGGTGCTCGGAGGCGCCTGATTTTCATTCTCAATCTGATAAGTCACGTCAGGGTGAGCTGAGGACACCTCCGGCTGATCTGCCATGGTGATGGCTTCATCTTCATCATCTGGAGACTGGAGCTGGTCAAAGGATCGTTCTGCTTCCTCTGACAGACGGTTTTCTTCTTTCTCTTCTTCCCTCTGACATGCAGACACCACAGGGAATTACATCAGCTCGTAAACTGAATACACAATCTACCGTGACCACAGAACCTTGGTGTAACTTACCTCTTTCTTCATCCTGTAGTATTCGTCAATAGCATACTGATATTTTGCAGATGTTATCCCAAAGAGAGAGGCCATCCTCTCCCCCAGGTAGTCACAGGCTGCAAAAGAACAGGAAGCAAATGAGTTTTCAGATTATAAATACAAATCATATATATTCAACTTCTGATTTAGCACTCTGTTAGGAACAATGATTGACTACAAATTCAGGTTTCATAACGAATTAGGCAATATTTTGAAGAATTAGATAAAAGACTGTTTAATCTTTGTAAGACTTTACAGATTCTTATTCAAATCCTCTGGCCTGGGAACCAGACCAGTCTGTGAGCTCATGGTTTATCCACTCTGGCCCCACTCCCATTCAGACAGTTTCTCACCCATGTGTATCCATTTTGGGCCAATTGCAACTGTAACTACAATGGGGAGGTTTGACATCATGACTGACAGGGAAACGCTGCTGTTTAAACTAGGCAGGTTTACAGTCGGTTCAAATTAATTCAGATATTTGAAATATTTCAGAAAAATGACTTTCCTTAAACAGGCTCTGTTTTTCACAGCTGGAGTTCCCTATATCATCATAAGTAGTTTGAAATGAGAAAGTGAAATGTGTAATACTTTTACTTTCCAAGCCAACTTATGGTGCTTTATATTCTAAAACAAGCGAAAATGAAAAATAATGATACACAGTTATTGCAGTTCAGAGTAAAGCAAGATCTTAAGTAAGACCGTGAGATGAAGGTCTTACTGACTGAAATGTTGTAATTATAATGTACTTAGCACACAGCAAGATACACAATGACATGTGCAATTACCATACAGCTATAATCACCACTGGAGACTATTAATGTTTAAAACCACTATCTTTCTGTTTGTTAGCCCTATTTCAAACCAGTGTGAACAAATTGTCACTCTATTGCAAATTCAGTCATTTTGAACATGTCTGGATCCCGTGGGAACATTGACTCTATTCCAATATTATTATTGGCCGTTAATCAGTTTTAAGTAGATGCTCTGAAGTTAACCCGCTTCAGAGCATGTTAGCTGTGCAGCATAAGCCACCTATCCTAGTTATTATCTTGGCTTTAAGCTACCTGGACATTTTTCTGAAGCTTAAAGCTGGATAATCCTGATTCATTACCCAGGCTTAATGTTACTGTTTGTAGAGGATGATGTTAGTGAACAAACCTGAGATGGTGGATGTGGCAGCTCTCCACATATGGAACCAGAAATATGGACCCCAGGTCAACTTTGACTGCAACATAAAAATGAACAGTCAAAACACACTTCAAATTTGAAAAGGACCAGTGTTTTGTCTCCAACTGCTCCCTGTTGGAAGAATCAACAGAAAACACAAATTCCTTGTCCCTCTCACACGTTTACACACGCCCCCCTTCCCCCATGTCCTCATTTAGCACCTCATAACAACAGGATTCCCCCATCCCTCCACCGTTCCTCACCCTCACCGCGTCTACCGAGGAGGACAGCAGGTCCTTCCTCTCTGCCTCCTTGTCCTCTCCCTCCTCCTCGTCGGTGCTGTACTCCTCCATGGTCTCCCCACTAGAGAAATGGATAATTCTGCGAGGAACCTTCTCCCTCTGCTGCTGCTCCTCTCTCTTGTCCAGATCCCCCAGCTCCACACTCTCAAAGTCCTTCCCAGGGTTGGGACTCTGAGTCTGAGAGGACATCACCAGCAAACATCAAGACACTGTGTGCTAATAAGGGACTATTTAATATTAATAATTATTATTATATTAATAATAACAATAATAATAGTCTAGTCAATGCAGCCCCAAGGCTAGTTAAAAACTATTAAAACACTCTTCTAGTGTAATATCATGACGAACCACATCAACATGACACAGCTGACAAATGACAACAACCTACAGGCACTGAGCGACACCATCAGTCACAGTCAGTAAACAAAACGAGAACGAGCTAATATGGAGATTATGAAGAAAAAATCAATTTACCGACCTGCTCCACGTTCATGGTCTGTCCTATCGACACGTTAACATTGGTGAGATACAGGGATAAATCGGCCATTGTCGCCGTCTTCTTTGTGTCTCTGGATGCTGCGCCCACCTCGACGCCTCTCCTCCTCACGGCCGGACCCGGAAGTGCCGTACATCCCCACTGTACGTAACGTCCATACACATACACATACATTAGAAAGTACAGTGTGCTGACTCCTCTGCTACTGATAAGACATTAAAAGCTGAATTAAAGTATAATGATTACTCCGTTTTTAATTTTACAATTGATTCAGTAAATGCGAATCACATTTATAAAGCCATTTTTATCGCAGTCTTTCCCGATAAAATGTGTCGTAGGCTATAAATTTAAGCTAACAGGCTACTATGAAAAAACAAAAGCTCCGTAGTTACGTACTTCACTGAAATACGAGAAATTTTTTATTTTTTTTATTTATAATACTGCTTTTAAATATTAATTTAGGGGTTAAATTTTAAGCACTCATTTGCTTGTTTAAATTAAAAAGATGTTTTGTATACAGTAACTCACGTGTTTATGAATAATGGCTGAATTTGAAGTCATATTTTCAGAAAAACGCCCCAATGCTGCAAAGAAAATGTAATATTAACAGTTTAAACTGTGGGTTATCAGGGTTATTTTTTAACATTTAAATGATAAGCTTCTACATCGATTTAAAATGTTCTTGTATTGTTCTTTGGTGTTTTTACTTTATTGCTTTTAGTTCAGTAGTAGTACATAATATTCTTGCAGTAGACCTTATGAACTCCTCCCACACACTGAGTAGAAATGTATAAAACTTACAAGTTTGGAATATGAAATATATATATTAAGTGACTATTCATAATATTTATAATAGGAAAGGCACAGATTACTTAAAATGTTGATTTTGTAATATTGAGCTTTTGCTCAAGGGAAATGTGATCTAATGTCCTTTTGATGTGTTTTTAATATATGAGCGGGGGCCTTTCAGTTTGCGTTTGTGCTCCGCTCCCTACGATCTCATACCTCTGCTATGTAAGTAAGATTTTAACTGTAGGCCTTTAACTTGCAATAAAGTGTTTTTATACAGAGAAATTCTTAGTTTATGGAAATAAAGACTCTGAATGTTTCTTCCACAATGTTTTCTTTGAGGCAAAGCCAAAACTTGTGAATTGTTCCAAACCTTACTTTTAACACCACTAGATGTCAGTAGAGCTCCATCTCATGCAGAAATGAACTCCTCGGGAGCAGCTGTGTGTCTGTGTGGGCAGTAAATTCTCTGAGTCTGAATCCTGAGTTCCACAATTCGCCAGCTGAATCCATTATATTTGCTCTATAATCAATTATCACTCTTTAGTTGCCCACTCTCGCCCCGGAGAGCTGCAAAGTAACTTCAACAGGGAGAAATTTACTGGAGGCCACAAACCACAGAATTCACTCTCTCAACCTATGATGTCATCAGACGGTACAACTGGAGTCTCCATATAAAAAATGCAAGTCAGCCTCATTTTGTGGCTTCTCACAAATGTTTGCTTGAGGTGCAAAAGGAAATCAGCTACATTTTTAAACAGTTTTGTTAATTATGAGCCAAAATTTGCTTGCTCATCTCCAGAATATACCTTAATCAGGTTCTCCTCGCATCCTTCTCAATTTCTCTGGATAAGAAATTGGAGTCCTTTCAGCATTTCCAGCTTCAATTTTCTCAACCTCCTTTGCTTGGATTGGTCTGAAGCAGAAGCTGTGTGGCAGTTTTTCATTGGCTCTGTGCTTTTTCCCATTAACAACTGACAACGGCATTTAAGCAGGCTATTTGTAATCAGTCACACGATTTGCTCAGGTCAGCTGTTTATTGGACAAAACATTATTAATCTTGAGCTGTCAAAAATTATGGATTTCTCAAAAGGGTAAAATAACAAGCACGGCGATGCATCTGTTGTGTCTCATGGAAAAGGTTACTGCTATCATATGACGTTGCAAGTCATTGAACTTTGAGAAGCTACAGGTCCCAAGATCTCTTATTGTATTAATAGATGGATTTTTGGTATTAAGCCTGTTAGCAGAGGTTCGTAGCCACACAAAACAGACTTTTGGAAGCAAGGACATACAAATAGTTGGCAGCTACTTTTAATTTAACAGTGGCTCTTGAACTACAAAGTGATAGTCTGGGAGGCATTTGGAAAGGTGTGAAAATAACAGCAGCCAAAAAAGAATCAGTAAATCAACTTTATTATGGGTTTTGCAAGAGACAGTGCATTTTTCTGACTGAATCCTCACCTTAAATTGCCCTCTCCAGGATTCACTTGAAAGTGGCGTGAAATCACCTGTTTCAGGCTAACTGCGGAGCTGTTGTTTCAAGCAGATCTGATTTGATTGGAGCATTCTCCACTCCAGAGGGGAGCCAAAACCGAGAGGGTAAACAGTCCAGGATTGGATTCTGCGGCTCCAAATAAGGTGCAAAAAGCAGCCTAAGTGGTAACAGGTTAGTGGATGTGTTTACCTTTTTCAGGCTTAGAGAGAAAGTCATCTGTGTTTCAATAACCTGCTGATTTGACTGCCCAGACCAGATGAATGCGTATTTATTAAATCAGTTCAAATATAATGGCTTAGAAATGAAGGTATGGGGGCAGATGTTTTTATTCAGGTTCCCTGTTTAAGCTCTGCAAATTGAAGAAATAGAGTTTTTAGGAGTAATTTATGCTCTGTATGTGTCTATATTTTGCATATGCAGTTGTTTTGCAGAACATGCATGTTTCTCCTCCACCTCATTCTAAACAGAGCATTCTCCCAGCTTTTAATGATACTATACATATTATGCTACATTCCCTGCCAGGAATGTCCTCTTTATTCCCCTCGGATGATATGAGCTCTGCTGTCGACGTGAATCATCCTTCTCAATGGCCCATTGCCTCCAGATAGTTATAGGCCTGTATGGCCTTGCACATGCTTTTCACTAAGACTGTAGGAGTGTTGTTAACAGCTCTGCAAAACACCGGAACAGACATGGCAGAGCTTGGGTGGTGAATCAACAAAAGGAACTTAGATAAAATGTCCATTTTGCATTGGTCACTTCCAGGTAACAAATGGACTCAAATAGGCACCACAGAAGACACACAACCGCCTTCTTTTGGGAAAAAAAAGAAAAAAATAACCTTTCTGCTTTAACCCTCTGTTCCCTCCACTAGTAAATGACACTTAGTGAGACATTGAATGAATCACCAACTTTTCTTCAACTCCTCTTACAGTGTGACACTCACAAATGTCTAATTTTCCCAGCAGTTGTTGTGCGTTCTCTGTTTTCCAGCTCAAGGTTAGTCACACTGAATGGCTGAACTGCTGAATGTTGATGTTACTGACTTAAAATTGTTAGACTTGTTAACAGAGATGCTCAAAAGTTATTTTTCACTCCAACTTAAATCTTAAGTCTTTGTTCACAAGACCAGGTCAAGTCTGAAGCTTCTCAAGGTTGTACCCAGCACAGAAAGGAAACAGAGCAGGCAGGGCCAGGTGAAGATGGCCTCCAGGATTTAAAGCAAAGCAGATAACTAAGGACTAAACTTAAAAACTGGACTTAAATACACACTAAGTTGATGAGAGGCAGGTGGGGAAGGTCAGGTTAGGGAAAAGAGATGATGATTGGCTGGAGAAAAAAACTGGCAGTAGGAAAGGGCTAACAAGTCTAATGCGGGGCAGGTTTGGAGGAAAGGTGTTTCTGGAAAAACAGGCCGAAGAGGAGCAGAGAGACATTTCACACACTTTGACCTAAGTTCAACAAACCCAGGATATCTTTTTGTTAGCTGGCTTTATTAAACCTAGCAAACAAGATTAAGCTAGATGGTCACACAAAAGTGGTTGTCAGTGAATAAACTCAGGGTTTCCAAATCTAGACATGAACACAGTCGCATAAAAAGGGCAGCATTTGAAGCATATCACCAATTACACACATTAATAAGTCTACTGGCAGCAGAGTGTCATTTTTAAAAGGAGGCGAATTACAATATTAGACTTCATTAACTTCATGCCAAAGTTAAAGACATAGTTCAGGCTGAAAGCAACACAGTTGCAGCTGCCAAATGCAGAAAGGACGACTTTTAAAAAAAATCACAGACTGTGTGAATGCATAAAGTTTTTAATATTATTACAAAGACAGTGAAAAGAAACACACATCCAAGAGATGGGCACTAGATCACAAAATACCTGGCAGTGGAGTTCTCAAAGAAAAAGAGATAAGCGCATCAAAAAGCTCTCGACTGCCTCAATATCTTATATCACTGTGACATCATTAGGGCACAAGTAGATCTTAATATTACATTTTTATAATCCATTATTCATTAATTTATTCATTCAAACTTATTTCAGACTCAGGGTCCAGATAAAAGACGGGACATTGGAAAGAATAAAGGACACACCAAGGCATGAGGAAAGATCAAGGTTTAAAAAAGAAAAAAATAATATCTTTCAATGAGACAAATGTAACAATGGCTGGGAATATTTGCATTTTGATTAAACCAAGATGATTTCATTTCCACAATCATTAAGCGTCTGAATAAATTAGATTTCATTCAACAGTTTGAAAAAGTACTGACTCCGGCAGCCACAAACAATTCTCTTATACCAAACCATCTATGCGTCTTGGTAATATTCTAAAGGCATCGTTACAAGCCACTCATTTTACTTATTATATTCACTCATGAGTCTCATTAAATGTGTTGCTTGGATGTATTATTGCGGTGTGTATGAGAATTTTAAAACTTCTTCTTTCAGCTGGAGCCCTGGGATGGTCAGACAGACTTTGTAGCAAATAAAAAAATAAATATAAAACATAATTTGAAGCGGTAAGTAGGATTAACTTTCAAATAAGCACAAGGCTTTATTCCTTTATACGGTCTCTGCAACATAGGGTTTAGTAAGCTGACACAGATAAGTCATTCCCTCGGACAAGAATTTATATCTTTCATGTGAGAAATCGTGGGGTCTGTCGGTCTCCACGGGATCTTTTATTATGCTGATGTCATTTTCCAAGAGAACTGATTGGTTGTTGGGAGGAGTCTTTCATGCGCCTTGATCTCTTATGCAAACATAACCTGCTCTGGATGGTATGTTGTAATCAGCATTAGTTACAGTGGTGATATACCCTGGAACGAAATAATCCACCTCTGTAAGACTGAACACCCAGAGTTAAACCTGAAGTTATCTCGCTAACTGCAAATCCTGCTTCAAAGTACGGGCCTCAGGAGGGAAACAAAAAACAAGCCTGGACTAGACAGGACTATGACAAAAAAAGGTGTCTGCCTGGAAGATGTTGGAGCTCATCTAAGGAATTCAAGCATCTTCTGTTGTATCATCACCATGTCTGTACCATATTAGTATCTGAAAAACCAAATCATGTCGCCTCAATGCTCCTTCAGTAACCAAGACCCTGATGACTCTGACTCTTGAAAGGCAAATTTGTCACTAATTAATCTGTAACATTTTGTATCGATTTGTTGTTTAGTGTTTGGTTACTTTAAACAGACTTTTTAATACGATATTAAAAAATAAAGCCAAGAAAGCTTTCCGTGAAAGTTATGCACTACTTTGCTTTGTAACCAGAACATACAACTACACTATAAACCAGCCTCTGAAAGCTTGTAACTGCTGACTGCTGGTTCGAGTTAAATCTCAGGTATTTTGTGGACGAGTGTCAAGTCAAGGCATCAAAAGAAAGACTGCTGGATCACAGCACAGTGCCCATAAAGACTTAAGAGAATTAAGATGATCAGATTCAAGGCCTATCAAGCTTTTCAGTCTCACATGCTACATTATGCAGTTTGTGATGTTAACAGTGGCAGATTTACAACTATTTAAGTTTTTTTATAAACTTGTGTATTTGATTTCAGCAAGGCAGACAAAAGCAGCCTTACTAATTTCTTCCTGGCAATGCAGTTAACTGAAACGGCAACTTTTAAAAGGTGGAATTTTCCACTGCAGCTGACAAGCTACCTCAGATAACACTGGATCTGACAGTTGGTGAAAACACTGTCTATCTGACTTTCTGTTTCAAAACAAAGAAGCATCTTATCTGTCCAAAAATTACTATCTTCATTCTATATGTTGTTAAGTTGTACAATTTCAGTGTCTCAAGTGGTTTCAATTCTTAGTTTTTTGTTTTTTTTTTAAAGGCAACTGTGCATTTCAATTTGTTTTCTGATGCTAGCTTCTGATAGCGAGGAGGGAAGTTGACAAACAAAACTTCATTTTACTTGAATCAGACTTTGAAACATTCTTGTCTGTGTACATTCTCAGATAGATTTGCATCTGCAATGATGGCTATAATCCAAACAATGTCTCTTTTTTTATTGTTTTGATTGAGAGACCTCTAGTGGCTAAAATTATGCATTGAAATAAGCTTCTGATGCCTGCATACACAATACTGTGCTAAAAGACTGAGGCTATTCTCTGAACTTTAAACCAGCACCTACACCAGCTGGTAATCCATGTAGATTAAGATTGAAATAAAACAAACAAACAAACAGACAAAAAAGTTGATTTATTCATGTTTCAGGAGAAAAGGCTTTGAGTATAAAGTTTAACCTATGAGTTTTATTCATATCACAAATATAATTTAACAAAGATCAAGGCAGAGATGCTAAAGTTAGCCTAACTTCATCTATTACTGGATTACTGTACAGGGTTTGTGGTGCAACATGGCAGGCTCATGGAAGAGGGGCTGTTCCCTCTGTAGTTCTTTGAGGGTAATGACAACAGGCTTTTTATTTTCAGGAGAGTATATACTGATGAAACACAATACTGAAAACATTATATTGAATATTTTGTCCTTTTTTGTCATTAGTCAGTCATTTAATCCTATACACTGGTCCTTTAAATCTGAGTATCTCGCATATTATAGTCTCATGCATGCTGCTTTGGATGCAGAGAAATAAAGCCTGACAGGCTGGCCGTGCATAGTCACTGTACGGGGGAGGGGTTTTAGCCAACTGCCAATTAAAACATGTCAACATGCTGGCTGCCAAAGAAATCATATATATAAATGTAAATTAAAATAGACTTTTAAACCTTACGTCAGAGCAGAATGTGACAAGCAGCAGGAGCCTTGAAGGTAAGCGCAGGCGGACCTGACTCTCTGCATTACAGCAACACAAAGGAAATGAGGTGGCATCCCTTTGGAAAGAAAGAGGGAGAGAATATTACATGCTATTTCCTGGGATATTTGGGCACCAGCTGAGCTGATAAAAGGCTTTCATAGCTTACCCTGCCTTTGGGTGGATTTTGCAAGCAATGTAACCATAGCAGAATGGAAAGCTAGAAGAGTAAACAAGAGTATCATGGGTTTATACGCCTTTTCCAGTTTGGTGACTGCAGCAGATGCATTGGAATGGTTAAATAAACAATTCAAACCTGCACAAAATCATGACGCAGAAAAAAAAAACAAACAACCAAGCATGATGCATGTGCATGCTTTTCTGGTGCTTTTTCCCAGCAGTGTGAAGCACACTTCTCATACTGAACGTGTATGAACAAGTACATGTGCGTTTGTGTTCATCAACACCTAGTCTAAAGCAGAGAAACAAATTGTGCATCATCCTGTGGGTCTTAATCACCACCTCTGACTCTCAAAGGTGCTTATCCACTCTTATCAATCCAACATCTGAAGGAAGCTGCACATCACAAAAAATCATTTCCAGACATCAAGCAACATCCAAGCAAAAAGAGTCATGCAGGCCTACAGTGAGAGTGGGAGAGACATATTTGTGACTACCAGCACTCGTTATTGTGCAATTTGAATTTGAATCATTTTTATGTACTTGAAATACTTCCTTGACTCGATATAACTCATTGAGGGGAAACTCAGATACGTTTCATCTTTGCTCTCAGTGCTGAATGACTTTTTGAGACATTCAATATGTTTCAGACAGAAATTTATTGACATATGTGAAAGGTGTAATACTTTAAACAGACATCAAGCGTCGGCTGAGATGACTTACAGCTTTCGTAAAGCCGGGCTGAGCGGAGCAGACGCCATAAATAAACATTTTTGGAAACTATGAGCATAAAGGCTGATTTTCTCAGTTGTCAGCGTATAAATCTGTTCACCTCTGTCCTCTTGCTCATCCTTACAGCTTTATCCTAAATGGCAGCGCTCCTGCAGAACTGGTACCAAAACAAAGATATTAAGGATCCAAATCAATGTGACTGCTTTGGACGTACTTGAACAGTATTTAACAGTGCCAGTGTGATTATATAAATGCAGTGTGCGGGATATCTGGAAGTAAACTTACATTAAACGGTACGGTTTTGACTAAAGGGATTGAGCAGCTTCAGAATGCAAAGCTAAATGTATGAACAAATGCATCAGCCTTATTTAACCCAGATGGGTTGTTTGTGTCCAGATGTATTCTTGGATCGGTTCACAAGGTCGACCTCCTGATTTATTTATCTCGTGTGTTGCTGGCAGGAACAGGATTAGGCCTGTCGTATTGGAATTCATGAAATAAGAGGATGAAGCAGTTAGCAGTGCAGGAGCTGAGAGAGATTGTGACTCCTGCCAACAAGCACATTCCCCTTTTTTTTTTTGTTTGTTGTACCATGTTTGTCAAAACCACAACAATCCGAAGGTATTTAAATATGATTTATGCACACTGATGAGTGGCACTGGTGGGATTCAGCTAATTTTCATATTCTAAACTATATCAAAAGTAGGACTGGATTGTATTACAAGACACCCTCATACTTAATGCTGGATGCAGAATTCACATTTAAACAGCTTATAATATGAACTCTGGAATTTTTCAGGTTTTTCTGTCTTTTTACAAATACTTTTCTCCACAGACATTTCCCTATTCTTTAATACATGAGTTCAGTTGACCCCCCCAACAGCAGAGGGTGAGGTCAAGACCACATTGTGAAGATTCTGCTAGAGGAGGAACCAACAGAGGAAGGGGAGGCCTACTGTTGACAATTATGTTAGGACCCCACTGGGAGTCTGTTTAGATAGGTGGAGATGTTTCACTGAAGGAGCATAAAACAAAATTTTATTTGACTGTCATGTAACTTTTTTTGCCTTTGCTAATTCCTGAAGTATTTTCCCGCTGGGAAATACATCCCAGTTGCCATTGTGCTGCACTGCTGTAGTTTACTGTATAAACTTGATTTGATTAGTTCGGGGGTTTAGGACTCGTAAGTCTCAAATGCTCTGCAGCACTATCCTCCAACTTCAGCTAGATTTAAGTGCCTCTTCTATAAGTCATTCATTGATTTATTCAGTAGATAAGGCAGACATTTGTTTGGGTACATAAATACAAAACTTTCCCGGAGTAGATCTTTCTATGTCTGTATGCTCATGTATAAATCGGAGAAGAGAAAAAGAGCGGGAGACAAAGAGGAAAAGATTTGCAAACCGCTCACTGTTCTGGTTCCTGACATCTGCAGCATCTGAGCTTTTCACAAATCAGAACAAGCTGCTGCTTCTTCCTCAGACAGGCTGGAAGACGACTGTGCTGTCAGAACATCTGTCAATAAAATACATCACACACACACACACATACATGCATTCGTGGAAAACAACACACATACATGCACACAAACACACACGGGTGCGGAGAGGCAGAGGTCGACTCATACAAACACACGCGCACACACACCTCTGACATGAAGATGAATGGCACAAATCAATGTTTCCAACTTCTGCTCACTGCAGGGGCCCTAAGGAGGGGCCTCTGCTGCAAAGAGAAGCCAAGTTCCCCTCCCTGCTCAGCCATGGCCGTGAAAATTACCTCTAATAATTTATATGAAGTGACTGGGCTTAAAGGGGGAGAACTGCAACATGCTGGAAGTGTGCCGTGTGTGTGTGTGTGTGTGCGTGTGCGTGTGTGTGTGTTTGTACAGGAAACATGGAAAAATGGGCACAGAGCAGGTGAAAGGAGTTTTATAACTTGTGCCCTGAAGCCAGGATCCAAGGGAAGAGCATCATCTGCTGACATTCTTGAGATGCTGGAAGGGTTTGTGAAGAGCAAGCAGAACACAACACACACACACACACACACACACACACTCACACAGAGACTCACACACAGACTTACAGACACAAATCTGAGGATTAGCAAAATTTAATGCTATACAGATTTCATAATTCATGAACCTATGTTGAGTTATTGGCAAAAAAGAGAGAAGAACCTTAAAAAAGATGGTTTGAAGGTCAAAACTCTTTTCAGGTTAAATGAACCGTTGCTCTGCACTGAGTATGAAGCAGATAAATCAGCCGCAATTACACCACAGCAGACTCCTGTGACATCATAGCCTCACTTTTTACTGTTATTTTTCACTGAAACTGAGAAACTGTTTTTCAGCTGTGCTGATTTATGCAAATCTTGTTGTCTTTTCTATTTGTTTTGTCTTTTTAATCATACTTATTTTAATTCCCTCTCAAAAATTGTCATTTAATATAAAAGCAAATAAAAAATGAGCAACTAATTAGGCTATTGTAAATTATTGATAATGAGAATTGTATTATTTTATTTGTCTGGTAACTCAGAGTGAAGTTTTCTAATTTATGTGGAACGAATCATGAATAATAATAACACACTCATTATCATTCTTGTTAGCGTCATGGCTAAAGGCACAATTCTTATGAGTTTTTCAACTAGCAGCACAGCGAGTGAACTCAGCCCCAGGTGAACTTGAGTAGCCTCGGCGTACAAGAGCAGCTTCCACTGAGGCCCAGTGAGATGTTTACCTCCCCAAACTAGACTCAACCTCAACAAATCCCCCCCACAACAGAGAAATCCAGGGTTAAGGGAGGATACCAACAAAGACCAAAGAGTTCAAGGGCCTCAAATTGGGGCCACAGAAATATCTCAGTCACTGACCAACCACAGCGGCGCAGTTAGCCGTGTCATTTTGATGTCCTGTCTGCGTGATAGATGGATGGTGGTGAACCTCAGAGGAAATTCTGACGTCGCTGTGTGCACGCGCACATATGTGTGTGTATGCACATGCACTCCCTTAATCACACAAATGCATGTTGCCAACCCTTGGATGCCTCTCAGCACGTCTGTGTACAAATGAATGTGTGGGCACGCTGTGTTCCTCTGGAGGCAGGATGCCGTTTCCACATTCTTCTCTGCCTATAATTAGCTGTCCTGATAAAACACCGGTTTGCTGGCGCTTGCAGGATCAAACAGTGATGAGAAGGCAGCTCTCTTCACAGCACACTGCAGACGCCAGGTGGCTGTCCTTGAGTTGAGTGCTAGGCTATATACAGCACGCATCTGGAGGGCAATTAATCAGAGAATGCAATTGTGATATTATATGATGCCACTTTTGCAATCACAATTACCAGAGATTGAGTCCTCATGAATTGATCTAAGCTTTAATTTGTGATATTAAGGGGATTAGTAAATGTTTAGTAGGGTTTGTCAATGATTCCAATTTAGCTTTTTCAATATCTCGGGTCATTAATGTGCTCTGAAGAAAGTGACTCTATTACAGTGATTCCCAGCTTTTCCTAATTTCTTTTATTTGTCTTCACACATCTTCATTTGTACAATCACACATGGCTGCACACAAACACACAAATCTATCTGAATCACCAATATTTTGGGGACTGTATGATAATTACTACCCTCTTTTTTGTCTGAAGAGTTTTGAAGGAACAGGGGAGAACCTTTTAACTTTTTCTCACCTAATTTTGTTTGATGTTCATTCTTTCCTTGTGAGATTTATTGGCAAAAAAGATGGCTTTTGTGTGTGCTGTGGTTCATAGGGACATTGATAAAACCTTGTCTCATTATCAGGGCTTCATTCCTCATCATTTATCTTCTATTCTCATTAAATTTGATCATAGGACCAATACAGAGATCTCTGGAGTAAGTGATCTAACAATGTCTCTCCAGAGAGCCTATCATTCTTCACTGGCTTGCTGCTGCTCCCCCTTCTCTTTACCTACTTGATATTTTTTTGAGATTGGTTTGGATGTTTAATCTTTTGGATAGATTGCAATGAATTTTTTTTTACCCCAGAGTCCAACTGATGTCAAGTATTTCTCAAATTCCTTCAGTGACACCAGCAAGTCGTCATTTTTCGCATATATTAAAATGACCCTACAACTGTTGGATTGGTTGCCATAAAAAGATCCTCAACATTCACACACCCCTAAAATTGAATTGTATGACGTGTGATCAAAACTTGCGAGACAGTTCAGAGTCTAGCAAATGTTAGCTTCCCACCAAGCTAAACTAGGATGGTTAACAAACTAGAGAAATTATTTGCTAAATATTACCAAACCAAACCGTTGTGGGCATGTTAACATGTTAACATGTTAACATGTTGATATTTCCAGTTTGCTTTGAACAAGTGCAAAACACAAGTACAGTCCCACACAGTCACAAGCGTGGCTGTCATATTATTATTGCATTAGAACAGGAACATGAAATATTGGGGTATAAGATAACTTCTAACCGGCACCCCCAAAAATCTAAATAATGCTGTGGAAGGTCTTGCTGTTTTCAAAAATCAAATATAAAAATCGGATCCTTGCCAGTCCCATTAATTTTATCACAATCCCTGTGAATCCACTATCATGACTGTAAATCTGCTCCTCTCTCTGACTCGATGCTGACAGGGTTGAGCACTTTCTATGCAAAACGATTACAGTAGGATAGGAGGGGGATCAACTTGTTCCTTGATAACAATTTGTAATTAAATGTCAAGATACTCTTGTAAAAGAAACAGTGATGGTTCAATAATGAAATTTCAGTACAAAAGAAACAAGTTTTTTTTTACTTTTCACAACTTTGATTATCACAGTGGATGCAATTGGCTCCCAGGTTTAGAAGCATATGGAAAAGAACCTGAAAATAAACTCAAACTGTCAACATAACAAACCAAAAACTGTTGATGATGGACTAGATTCTACTAAAACTTCTGAGCCAGAATGTTGCAGTGATGTCTGATGACTTTATATCAAATTCACTTCCTTTTTTTCTCCAACTTTTACTTCAAACTATGATCGAAGAAGCTCCACAATGACACGAAACTCAATTATAGCGTATAGTGGCCAACTGCCTCAGGCTGAGAGCTGCTGTGCTAAATTGACACTTTTGGCTTTGTATGATGGAAGCTTTTGTAAAAAAAAAAAGAAAAACACTCACTGTAAACTGTCATTAAAGAGGCAGCTCTTTGCTATACTTTGAAATACTGTCTACTGCATCCACACAGATGGTGAAAAAGAAGTTATAATTGGCCATCACGCAATGATAATGGCCGTCATGTCAGCCCTTCACAATGGACTGATTCTCTTCTTCTCTTATCCCCTTGCTTCCTTCTCTCCGATGCAATCTCTCTTTTAACAAAGCAAATAGATAAAGTCAGACACAAAGATACTGACAGACAGAGAGAGACCAAGTTGCTAATCTAACGTAATCAGCCAGCGCTCCGTCTAAGGATCTCAGGTCAAGGAATACTCTCATGTGAGTGAAGCTAAGATGGAGGGCATGCAAGAGGGCAAGGGAGGTAACAGGTCAGAAAAAAGGATGGGGATTGGGGGCAGGAAGAGGGTAAAAGGTGCTAGAAAGGACAGAGGTAGAGAGCAAAGAGAGCACTGAGGTTTATAGTTTGGAGTGGGTGGTTGTGAAATTGATCAGGAGTATGTGAGAGTTGCCTTTTTCACCACCAAGCAAGCACAGAGCAGAGTTCAGATCCTCTACTTTTGCCAGCCAAACACAGAATCTTTGAACTGTCTCACACCTGTACTTGCTGAACTGAACACATGCATATGGATAGAACTTTAATCTATGGGCAGGTAGTGAAAGTCCCACCCACTGTGGTACATGCCATGTTGTGAGGTGAGCAGGGTGTCTGTTTTTTAACTCCTGTAAGGCAGAGCCATGATGCCACCCACCTCTAGGTGAGTTTTTTTGGGCGGGCTTGGGGCCCCCTACCTCTAAGTTTTCTGTGGCCTTGGCAAATAAAGAAGTAGTCAGTCAGTGGACTATTCTGATGACCTCTCTTGGCAGGGTGGACAGTTATTAGGCTCCGCCCTCTGTACACACAGAATTCTGTACTGAGCGGAGCCAGTGAGAGATATAAAGAAACAGATAAAGAAGTTGTAACCCCAGCTGTATGAGCGCAGGCAGAGCCCTCTACCTCAGGACCCTGATGTTCCCACAATGCTCTCTGAGGAAGGTTAGCAGATGGTAAATGAATATGTAATATCACATTATTCCCACAGATCCCCTCACAAGAGTAAAACTAAATCCAGAAATCTACAAAATGGTCTCATATTTTAAAAAGAAAAGGGTTCTCAGTTAATTGCGACGACAACACTGGTCCCTCTCCACAGTAAGTGTTTGAGATGATTTATTTCATCATACAGAATCCCCAAATTTCAGTAAATAATACACTTAAATTGTACATATTTATGTAATTAGCCTTAAAATACTATGGTTACATCAAACCAAGTGATAAACCTGACTTTGAGCTTTATGGGTCCCTGGAGGTTCAGAGCTGCAGCCTTGAATTCGACAGGCCCATTTGTTAAACAGCTGTTTATCTACTGAACCTGTATATGAAATTATGTAGGATTCACGGCGTCTGAACAGCTATGATAACATTTTCTATTTTTTTTTCTTGAATCATTTCCAAACTTTAAACTGTGTCTGTTTGCATCTGTTAGACAAAATGCATGCCGCAATTCTGGTAAAGGGAAATACAATATCCCAATAATGCCGGAGTCCCCAAACGCATCCAGTAATCAGAAAAAGATTTGTAGGCCCAGGGAGAACAGAAACAAAGGATCGAGTTTTTCTATTTGTTCTCAGAAGGAAATCTGTAATTTGAGGGCAAAGGGCTCAGTGGGCTCTTGTCTGATAAATCAGGGCGTTCTGTGTTAGTTGCATTGATGAAAAAAAATCCTTTAAAGGGTTTAAGTTTTCACGCTGCTGAAGTCAATACAGATTTTCTGTTGGGTGCGGGGACAGTTTCCCTCTCTAATTCTGTTTTCTGTGTCTTTGTTTCTCTCCTGGTAATTCTTCTTCCCTGTGAAATTCTATCTCTTTCTGCCTCTGTACTCCATCTCTCACTGTCTCCTTTGGGTTATTTCAATTTCTCTCCCTTATTTTCACATACTGTACCTTTGCTGAGGGGCATCAATACTGGTCTAGAGTGGACAATTTATTACGGCGGAGGGAGTTGGGGGTTGTGTGGGGATGAAAATACCAACCTGACAATCAATTTGCTTCTAGACTGTGTCCTGCATCACAATTTATCTCCATTGTTGATTTCATCCCCTGTTTGCAGGTGTGTTTTTCAGTCCAATGTCTGCACTTGTCTCAATCAATGGTTCACATTTCTTCTGTCTCATCTTTCTCTTTACTTTAACAGCCCTGTTCAATTTTTCAAAGGTAATATTGATGAGGACTGAGCCGAGTAATCGCCTGAGAAGAGTATCTGGTTCTGATAAAAGTACTTTTTACCACTACAAGTATCATAAAAGTTAAATATGTCAATATTCCTACACCTATCTACCTATATATGTAATATATAGGTATGTAGGTGTATATATATATACACACACACACGCACACACGCACACACAGACACAATATGACATATGATGTCATAAAATTAACATCACACAAACAAACATCACACTGTTTGAATTTAATTAAAATTAGCAAACAAAAAACTAAGTTATATTAATTATGAAAACTCTAGTTATCATAATCTAGTTATTGCAAATTGTGATCAAATCAATAATCAGTTTCGGGTGTGAGTGAATAATTTCCAGATATTCCAGCCCTCATCCAGTTGAAGCATCATCCATGATGTAAGTGAAGATGTGCTCTAATCTTACCCACATGAAAGTAACTTTTTCTAAATTAAGTGCTGTGCGTGTGCAAGCTTCATGTACCCAGCAAAGCTGATTTCATTGATATAACTAGTAGTGAGCATAAGAGGCACGACGATATTAGCTGTTTTAACCATTTTAAACAATTAGGAAACTGTTTAAAAAATCTGCTTAACTATTATATAGTTGGTATGGGCTAAACAAGTACATTAGCTGTTTAAACCATCTTAATTATTAATGGTTTAAATTTAGTAACGGGAGGCCTTATTGATTATTTTTTAGACATTGGCTTTTTGAACTAAACCATTTTGGTGGCACAGTAGATAGAGAGACTATTTATGTGTGGAGTTCTCAGTCTACATACTACTAAAGTGTGAAATGTATCTTAAATTGACATTGCTTTTGCTGACCTACTGGCATTACTCTGCGTGGTTTAGGAGAGAGGCAGCACATAGTTTGGGCATACAGGCGGAGGAGGATTATTATCATAATCTTGTTTGCGTCAATATGAATATTTGCTGTACTTGGACATATTTGCAATACTAACAAAAAACATTAAAAGCAATATATAGGAGGGTAGAAGTGTGATGCAGCCGCGCTCTGTTCAACATAACACACCCACTTGCTTGCTGTGAGGTCTGTGGATGTTGACCTGCTCTATTCACACAAGGGCTCAATCAGATATTACACTGACTGTGAAGTGTATCTATTGTCTGAATAACGGATTTGGACATTTGTGTTCACACTAACAGCTCATTTGGATAATGTCTGGATATTTTCAGGGTAACAGTGTACGTGTAAAAAGGGCTCAAGGTTATATATTATTTAGCAACTATGTAGACTTTGCTAAGAAATTTGAAGAGCTACATTTTACTTTATGTTCTTTTAGAGACCAGCAAAGCACAAGACAAAAAAATAAAACAGATTGACTAATAGTCTGTAAAAGTGTTGCACACACTTTCTGTAATAGATTTAATGAACTGAAAAGTAAAGATTGTCCAACTTGTTATTTAGCTATTTTCTTTTTCTCTGATATTTCTTCCTTGCCATATGTTCTCCCTAGATATTTTTAAAAGGGAGCATGTGAGTGCTGTGTGAGGCCCCTGAGGGGAACAACAAACTAGCAGCCCTCTGACCTCCAGTTAGAACGAGGACTTTCCATTTCTGGACAACTTGCCCTTCGAAGCTCTCTGCTGTCACTTTAACGGCTAATGGCTC
The DNA here is from genome assembly GCA_029814665.1 of Acanthurus lineatus. NCBI lineage: Eukaryota > Metazoa > Chordata > Actinopteri > Acanthuriformes > Acanthuridae > Acanthurus > Acanthurus lineatus. The sequence goes on along the minus strand of JAPZDV010000010.1, from coordinate 4,933,951 downwards.
CCATTCCCTTGATACAAGGAAATTAGGGGGCCAAATACAACAAAGTGCCTCGGCTTTTGGTGTTTTGGGGATAACAGATTGTTTCTAAAGTAGTGGAAGGAGGCACGCTCATTCTGAGGATGCCTCATCAATCATCATTTAAAGGCCTTTAAATGGGTGTGCGCCTCCCTAAGGGATTTTTGGATTGAACTGCCAAAGATATAAAGGGCAGGCCTACTGTATGTTTTCCAGTCTAAGCAGTTTAAGAAGTAACTCTGAGCTCAACTCACTCTCAGCGTTTAGACGGGAACTACTGACAGTGTGCATGAAAGTTATAGGAAACTCCAAACCTGCAACAGGCCCTGGCTCAGTTTAAATAATAGCCACTGTTCCTTAGACCACAGTTTTCTCTGCTGACAGATGACAGACAGTCCTCGGCATGAGCCCTCATTATTGTGGAGTAAATGGTGCCAATGACAGGTGTTCATGACAAGTGGATATGCTGACGATGAGGAGGAAGCAAAGAGGATTGTTGATGTCCTCTTCGTTAATCAACTATTATACGTAATTGCTGAAATCCCCAGCCCCTGCACTAACACTTAGGCACAATCAGAAATGCAGTGCACCAATCAAAACAGGCCCTTTTACAGCTGATTACTGGACTCTGGAGATATGCATTCACTCCCCCCCCAAAAAAAAACTGTTTACAATTGACGTGTTGCATATTTTTACTTAGATTTAACATGTTTGGTACTCAGAATATGCAGAGGCGCACACAGACAAATTGCTCTTTCGCAGATATAGCTTGACCTTTTTGAATATAAACTTTTTTTAAAGCATAGAATGAGCACATTGTTATATATTTCAAGTTTAGCTTAGCAAAAAACAGGAATAAAACAGTAAGATCGGCTCTGTCCAAACCCAGAAAAATCTACTAAAACCTGTGAAGCATAGAAATGACCAAGTAGTTTCTAACACCAGTGAGCAGACTTTTTATGTAGGCAAGGTGGCTGATTACCTCCTGTTAGCAAGGCTAACTGGCTGCTGGCTGGTTCTTAATATTTAACACAAAGACATTAGAGTGGAAACTATCTTTGTTTAAAAAGGAGATAAAAATGAATGTTTTCCAAAATTATAATATAGATAACTTTTTTTATTCAGCACTTTTCAAAAAACAGCTACAAAGTGATTTACATTAAATATAGATAATATCAGTAAATAAGGTATAAACAGAACTATAAATATGACAAAATAGTTTAAATAGTTCTTAAAAATAATATTATTTAAGAAAAAGTCATAAAAGTGGATCACAGGAGGAGATTTAAAAAGGGATACTGAGTTTGCCCGTCTGAGATCTCCAGGCAGGGTTTGATTAGTGACAAGTTAAGACTGTGGAACCGTAAGTTGTGCCCTGCTGAACTCAGGCAGCAATCAGGAAGAGAGAGTTAGCAGATTACAGCAAGATGGCAAAAAGCCTGACAATTCAGGGCTTTAAAACAAACAGTAAAATCTTAAAATCAATCCCAAAACTCACAGGTAACCAGTAAAGGTTAGCGAGAATTGGTTCAATATGGTTGCTTCTCTGTGTAGGCGTTAAAAGCCTGGCAGCAGCATCTTTGTATAAACTGCAGACCCTTTGGATGTTTCGCTTGCTGATACCAGGATGAAGTGCATTACGATAGTTAAGTCTGGAGGAGATAAAAGCCTGGATGACCTTTCTTAGTCCGCAGAGAAATGTTGAACTGTTCGTTTATACAATAGCAAAAACCTCCACATATCACAACCTTCCAACATATACTCTATACACAGTGGCTACAGAATGCAGAGCCACTCATCACTTGTAAAGTAGAAATTAAAGCCATGTGAGGAGGGGAAGGACAGATTCCTCAATTTAAATAGTTACTGAACTTGATAAAAGGCTCAGATAAACTTGAACTTGTGACTTTTGTAACCTAGAAACTTCAGCAAGGTTCATTTTTATATGACTTAGAAAGACAAATTTTTCAGCCATTCATTCGTTCTAGATTTGTTTTGCATTGAAAACTGACAAAAAGAAAGAAACTCCAAAAAAACATTTAGTCAATCCAGTTGCTTTCCACGCAGAGCAAGAACAGCAGTGATTTCCAATAAGAAGTCTTGTTAAGTGACAGCTTGATCCACGCCTCTGAATACACAAGTGACAAAAACAATTAAAAACACATCCAGTGCATTTTACTCACACCATTGTCACTCGTGCTGCATTTCAGCGCTCCCCCTGAAGACGCCCTCCTCAATCTTGTTAACTGAAGTACTTCTCTGAAAGAAAAGAACATTTTTTTCCTATATTAACCAGCAGTTTTATTGTCGAATGAGCTCTTTTGTGAGTCTAAAAAGCAATCATCATTTCATATCGTTGAAATTCTTGGAAACCTCGGCGCTCTTCTCATGTGGATTTAAGACGTGGGACTGTGATCATGTATTGTCAGGCACGTGTTGGCAATTTGTATAGGTTTTTTTCTTTTTCCGCCAACAGGATTAAAATTATCCATTATCAAGCATACATTGGAAGGATGAAATATCCAATGTTTATTCACCGCAGGGATGATGAATGGCTGCTCTGATGGTCTCCCGTGTCAATCAGTCAGGTTGGCTCATTAGGTCAGCAGATTCTGAACCACAGGGGGATGGTTATTCAAATCCCTAAAAATATGCAGAGACAGTAAAAACACCTTTGCCCATGAATAACAATAGCCTCAAGCCGCAAGAGCCTCCTGTGAGATATAGAGCCACGGTGATACACAGAATATCAGAGACGCAGCTTTGACTCACAGTAAATAAGACATCATTCATATTAAAATTATGGGCATAAGAACAAAAGCCTGACACGTCAGTCACGTGGAAATGCAGCACACACAAACACACATGAATTCCTTTGCAAAAAATGAATTCTTCTCCAGTATGCATCCTTAAATATATTTATGTATTTATGTACTGTGTATCAACAAAGAATGCTGGGTGTTGGATTAATACTCGTACACCTGCCTTAGACTATTTTAATACTTCTTTGAATTCAATTCAACCAATTTTTAGTTGATAAATGCACTTATCAGTCCCTCCAGGAATTCACGATGTTGCGATCGCAACAATTAACGAAAATTCAACCAATCTCTATGAATTCTGCGCAACCTTGCGATTTTGTCCAATCACCACGACACACAGGCCAGCCAGGCCTGTGTGTTCCACCAATCATAGCAGTCCCCAGCGCAAACGTAATGCACGTACGTCACTGAATTGACTTCCTTCTTTATGATTTGAAGATGCAGACATGTGCGATAGTAATGTCTCTCACTTACCAACAAAAATTACTGCTAAAGACCGTGCAAAACAATTTTTTGATGTTCTTCATGAAAGCGGAGGTAAACTGTTCTGCACCCTGTGCAATATTGTGGTGGAACACCAACGAAAATCATCGATTGACAAACACTTTTCTACAGCGAAACTTTGATTTTTAATGAATTATACAAAACAAAGAGAAAAAAAAAGCAACTTTTTAGCAATTTTCACTGTCTCCCACAATCTCATCGTGACAAATACGCTTAAAACATTGCAACTTACATCTCAAGTTTTTAGAAAAGCTGCCACAATTTCAGGCATTTTAGGCCCACGAAATCCCGGAGGGACTGACTTATGTAGGGGGCCCACATGCTTTGAGGAGCCAAAGAGGGATGATGATGATGATGATTGCTGCCTATTGTTGATTATTATAAAACATGGGGGGGGGGGGGCTCCAATAAAAAATATTTTCATAATGACTGGTCACTCACAGTTACTTTACACTGCTGCATAAATGTACCTAAAAGTACATACACCTGCATTTAAAAATGCACCCATTTAATTATATTCAAAGTGAATTTGTAGGAACTCCTTTCGTGTGATAATTTTACACACAGGGCTGTATGTTAAAAACTGCTGCAAATGTCTCCAAAAACAATCAAAATTAGCACAATTTGTCACTTAAACAGGCATGTAACTGATGACGAACATTCATGTAGTATATAGGACATCATCCACACAAGATACTTTTTTTCAGACAAACATCTGCTTTACTTGCCCATTATGGTAAATTGCAGGCACATAAAACCTCTTGCTATTTAAAACATACATATATTACACATCAAAGAGCAGCGGAAATCTCTGTGAGTTTCTATAATCATTCATTATACATAATTTATGCTAAACTCATATTGATTACATGGTATAGATCTGTAAAGTGTTTGTGTCTCTTATTAGGGACTTAGACAAACAAAAAATGGGCCATAAAACTACTAAACAGTATAGAAACCTTCATTGTTCTGCAGTGGAATGCGGAATCAAGTAATTGGCCACAACTGAGGCCGTTGGGCGGACATCATTTAATGAAAGGACTCATTATATAGGGGTCGTCTCCTTGACTCTTTTCTGAAGCCTCCCTGCACCAACAGCAGAACCGGAGCTGCTGTTCCTTGTGGAAGTTGGCCAAGGAGAGTCTTTTCTTCACTCAGCATTGTATCAGTAAATGTTCCTTGTCTTTTCACCCTCATTTTATTTGGCAGTGTTTCATTTGTTTCTTACCACAATAAGTTAATCCTTATTTCATACCAACATAAAATTCCCCGCCTTGTTTTTAATAAATAAGTATATAATTAGAGCTAAAATATATTGTATATTTTTCAGCATCAACACCCGAGTTACACATGTTTTTGATGAATAGTACAGGCACATTAATGAGTCCACCTTTATTTACAGTCACTATTAGAGTTAGATGAGATTATGGTTCCATATGTTACACCCACAGACTGAAAGGTGACTTAATAAGTGGTATATTTAAAAAATTAATTAATACAAAAAGCAGTCGAAAGAAAAAACAGATCTAGTTTAACAAACAGTTAATTAGGACTAAAAGAACACCATAAGCACCACATTTTATTAAAATATGTGACACACAGTTGCTTTTTAAGCATGTATCAAATTTAGCCCATGCTTCTGTGGTAACTTTTACCAACTACTGATGTATAAAGTTTGATTCATTGCTCTGTGGAACTTCAACATCTGCAGTCCACCTTTCTTCCTCAGCCAGCATCCCCCTCATGGATGCCTGTCTGTGTGTGCTTCTTATTCCATTAGCACAGGGGCTAGATAGAAAGGTAATGTCTTAAAGGCTTTTAAACTATGGGAGCTACTCTCCGGCTGGGCTCGTCAGTCTCCAGAGCGAGCCCGGCCTCGAGCTCTGCCTGTAGACTGTACGTGTCCTGCATTGCTCTTTCTAGCTCTCTCGTTCTTTAACACATTCTCTTCATCTTCATCTTGTTTACACTTTCTCTCACCCTCTGTATTTCTCATTTTCCTGCCTCTCTCTGTTTGGTGTCGCCCCCCCACCCTCTTCCCTTAGCAGATATCTGGGTTGCATTCAGGAATCAGCCAGTTGCAGTGAGCACCGGGGGTGGGGGGGTGGTGGGGTGTTGAGGGAGGGAGAGAGAGAGAGAGAGAGACTGTAAACTCTGACTATGTGCCAGCACTGTTATTTTCTTCATCACAGAACCCGCCTTGACACAAATAATGGAATGCACTGGCAGTCTTTCAGAAAGACAGCGAGGGGAAAGTGGGCCACTGCCAACCCTAGGCTATGCAAATCCATCCGCAGCCGTCTGAGTTTAGAAATCTAATGATCAGACCGAACCCAGGCGCTTTCTATCCTCCCTGTTTTTCCAATCTATGACTTTTCTCTCATTTCCTCTCTCTATTCCCCATTTCTCCTCACCGCTTATTTCCCCTGCTCCGCTACTGGTTCTGCCATCTGGTGCTGATGCCCAGGAGATGGACTCGGCTCTGGTTTTCAACCGGGGGGGGAAGGGGCTTAGAGTGTGAGCCTGGCACCACGGCTGCTGATTCCAGAATAATCTACACTGCGCTGCTGTGACTCATTTTGCCTCTGATGGGCACGGTGACCACTCAAGCATGTGTCTGCAATTAAGCGTTGTGTTAAGTAAAAACTGCAATTTGCAAAGGCAAGCATGAAGGTGCACTTCAGAGGAACAAAGCAAATTGAAGGTGGAGAGGTGTGTGTATGTGGGGGTTCATGTGCAGAAAGCAAGAGAAAAAAGATTCTGAATTACTCTTTTTTTTGTGAGATGTATCATAATGGTTTTGGAATTGGAAATAAAATATAATGCAGCTATAGACCTTAGTAACCTCAATAATTTGTGAAGAGGATTCATCAAAAATCTCTTTTTAAAGGATAAAACTAAAGGAAAAGCAACAGGATTTGAATTTGAAAGTGGCAGTACTTGATTATGCTGGTTGGGTAATGCATCCATTAAAAAGCACTAATCACATTCAGTCCTTCTAGCAGGGATTTGTTCACCTCTTTACGGCTGCCTCCTCAAGATTTCCCAATTTTTACAGCAAACAGCGCAATCGAACATTAACGCCTCACCACCTGATGTTCACACAGGATGATTATGTCTAAGAGCTGCTGTCAGAAGCTGATGTGAACAGCAGCAAGAGGAGCACATTTAGGCATCTGTTTGCTGTTTCAGAGTCAGGTCTGACCATTAAGATTACAGCTGAAAGTGCTGCTATTTATACCCTTGTCTATGCTGAACACTTACTGTCAAATACAGCTGAAAGTGGGAAAAAATGAATCCAGAATTGCAACTAAAAAGGCCACTTATATCTTTTTATGTTGTTTACTGACTTACATGAGTGGGAGGAATTTACATATGTGTATGTGGATATCAGTGTGTCTGTATCTCAGTTTGACATTTTGGGAAAATATTCTTATTCGACTTCTTACCGAGAGTTCAATGAGAAGATTGATTCCACTCTGATGTCTTACTCATAGCTAACTGCCAGGAGACAGTTAGGCCTAGCTTGGCATAAAGATGAGAAACAGGGGGAAACAGCTGGCTTGGCTTTGTTTGCTGGTGCAAAAAAAATCATCCTGCCAGCATGTGGAGCTTCACAAATTCACATGTTGTTTTTAGAACCAGAAATACAAATGTACAACAAACAAAGTTGGTTGTAAGCAGTGGTGGCCAAGATAAAGTGATAAAAAGATAAAAATGTGTTAATAAGAAAGCTTTAGAGGTGCTAGTGTTTTGTTACCATTTAAGAGAGCATTGCTATGCTATGCTAGCTGTCTCTCATAGCTAATTTAAGGTAACTTTCTCCTCGCTCCTTTATACATAAGAAAGACAATTATATCACTGCAATAAATCTTTTTATCTAACTTTTGGAAACAAATAACATTTCACTCAAAATGTCCAGCTATTTTTCATAGAGATCTGTGTGGATTGACCAAACTATGACTACTATAAGATCTTTACTTAAGAGCACAAGTACCTTCATTATAAATAAGTCAATTAAAAATAAAAAATACCATTCAAGAGACCCACTCATACAAAAGTTAAAGTTACTTGTTAACTATGTAGATGTTGTTGAAGATTTAGTACAAGTCTTTTTCCTTTTAAATTGATTTTTAGGGTATGCCAGCCAAATAACATAAAAACAGTAAATGAAGTAGAGCAAGATTAACGTTATATGAGAAATATTGACATCGCTAACGTTAGCTACATTTTTACTTGCAGTGCAGCTTACTTCAGTGTGCTTGCAGAGGTTAGGAGGAGTTTTTTTAAAAGCAGAGATGTCTGTGTTTTTAGGAAGCACTTTATCATGTAACTGTTGTCTCTTTTAGACACTGATATAAACATTGTAGTCAGGTATTGTGGCTGGAAGCTGCCTCTTGGGTTTTGCTCCAACATCATTGCATCATGGTCAAAAGACAGGTGGTGCTTCTTTTCTTCCAGGCTGCTGCAACCTGGCAGCTATAGTAGAGGTTCTCCTTTCACCCGCTGCCCCCTTGACTCACTCTCTGCAAAATAAAGAATATATAGGGAATACACTTTTGTACTTCCATAGCACAGGTCACACTAGACATCCGCTCTGTATATACAGCAAACAGTGCTTATTTGACCTCTGTTCAGAAACAATACTATGATGTACTGGAACTGATATGTTACACATAGCACCTTTAAAAAGGAACACAAACACATTTTGTTCTTAAAGACTACTTTTTGACTCCAGTGCATTGCGTATGTGTTACACACACTCGACAAATGCATTATAAATTCCTGGTATGAGGCATTTACAGTCAAAATAATACAAAACCAAAAGCTCATGCTGTATTGAGCAAATGTTCAGGATCATCTGTTTCATTCACACTCATCTGAGTGTGCTGATGAATCCAAATTACATGGCAGCAATGTTCACAGGACCCTAATTAGCATGATTTAATAGGCTATCATGGGACCAGGTGCTATGGACAAAGAACACATGATCAAGAAAATGAAAAATTAATATCTGCAGTAACTGAGGTAATGCTCAGTGCTGTTAAAACAACAAGCCAGCAGGAGTAGCTTTCTGGCTCCGGATCACGCAGCAGGTTAAACAAAAGGGAAGAGAGGGAAAAGACAGTGGTTGTAATAGATTTTAAAACTGGTTTAAAGTAAGTGGTTTTCCACACAAAGTAGCATCAAGGACAAATAGAGACAAAAGAACAACTGCTGTTTTTGTCTTAGAGGCTCTTAGTGCACACTGCGGTCATAATGGGAATATGTCTGAAGGCGATTCTCTTGCTTGGCTAGTAACACTACAGCCTTAAAATGTTAACAAATATTCTTTTTTGTGCTCCAGATTATTTGGGATTTTGCACATTATAACCCTCAAAATATAAAATCCTTTTTAAAAACAAAATAAAATCACAACAAACTATGATACTATGCAAAATAGCTTTTCTGGTGCCTCTGCCATTTTATAATTTAAGAATAACATCTCAAGGTGGATATCAACTTAACATTATAAACCCTAAGTTTCCAATGTCAATTTAAAACCACACAAAAAATATCTCTTAGTCCTCATCTCATTGTGTAAATGTTTCTATGAAAGACTTATAAATATGTATATGGATTGGTGATTTATGAAGAGTTCCAGCCTACATGAAGTAACTGTTAACACAGGACATCTGTAATGTGAATGCTAAGCTGCAAAGGATAAAAAAAAAAAGCCTACAGTTACTCCCCCAAGTCACACATGTGTCCACTTCATTTATCTGTTATCACTCCAAGAATGTCAAACGCATGATACATAATTCCAGCAGCTGGTGTTAACATGCTCAAACAATACGGCGGGGCGGCAGGGGTGCAGAGAGATCGTGTGTAGAATAAAGTTTGGATCTGGCCTGATTTCAGTGACGGGTCGATGCTGCTTTCATGTACAGTTTGAACAGATGGTTTACATCCGTTCAGCACGAGAGGCAATACACAGGACTTGGCCAACAAGTTCAGGGCTGTCAGTTTAGGGCCACTCTACTTTTACCTGAGGCCAGTTTTACTGGACTTCAAACAGGAGGGATTGGACAGTTTTACTTGCAGGGACGTCTAGTTTGGTCACCATTACTTCCCAGCATAATAATCTACTACTTTATAGATAGACTTTTAGTATGTTTGGTATAGCTTGTTGAACAGTGTGTTTATTTAAAATACATTTCCTCATGTGTTTATATGTGGTATAAACACGTTTTTTTTTCTCAGACAATCAAGAGCTCATGTGTGTGCATGCATCTCATACGCACACATGTATAGTTTTTCATCGTGGATTCTCTTTCATATTTAATTCATATGTCTTTTTTATCACAAACAAACAAATCAATCAGAAATGCTTGAACTATTTTAACAGTCTTTCTATATTACATTAGTATTGTGCATATTATAAAAACACATACACAAATACGTTTGAGGGTTCATTGGTGAAAAGGGAAGAAGGGTGATGGCATCATTTTCAAAATGTGTTCATTTGTTTGCCATATTTTGTTTTAAGATTACTTTTAATATCAAAGATGCATATAACTAAATATGTTAATTTTGAATTATATTGCTGATTTGCATCAGTTAGGTTCAGTTAAAATTTCAGTTTTCTTCACTAAGTTTCTTTACTCTTTCCTAAGCTAAACGACTGCATCTCCATGCTCTTCTGTGTGTACAGTAAGTGAATTCAGCATAGTTTAAATAGGCTGCAGTGCATACAACAGTGAATGCCTCCGTTCATCAATCTCCCAGGCGACACTTCCTGTGCTACAGCTCGTCAACAATGCATTGTTGGGTTGCCAGATCATCAGGCCCAATATCCCTCATATCTCACTCTTTCACTTGCCATCAAAATATGCCATTTAGGACTGGAAACACACTGAAGTGAAAACTCTGCAATTCCTTGACATGTTTGAAAAAGTTTAAATGCACAAAGATGGTATATTACTGTATGCAAGAGTGTGTTTGTTTTTGTTATATTATGCTTCAAAGCATAATATTCATGTAGAGTCAGCTATTAAAATATGATACAGTGGTTAAAGCTGTGAATATTAAACACGATTTTCATGTAGAAAAAGCTGCTTAATTCTATAGCATAAATACTCAAGACTTCAAAGCTATTAATGGCATTAGTGAGATAGGCTCATGTCTCGAAGCTTAACTGTAATTACATTTCTATTAGAGTACACGTTATCTTGAGAAAATACACAAAAAGGGTTTTTGACCTTCCATGCATTTTGATGAACTATGATTGTGATGATAAATTAATTCATCTTTATCTTCCAGTTAGATTCTCATGTTCACTTAGAAATTATGTTTTTACATTCAGGGCCTGTATGTCTGGTGTATGAGCTGTAATGTTTTGGCATGTTCTTTCCATCTAAAAGAAGACAAAATTGTCCTCTGTATACAGATCAGGATGTTACTGAAATTGCATGAAGATAGCAGCCAAATAACCTTGACTGGGCTCTGTGCTTTTTAGTTCCATTACTGGATGTATGACAAAATATACTCCCTGCAAATAGGTCCAAGCATATTTGCAAATGATGAGATGAAACTGCAGCAACCCCTATGATGGAAAAAAAATGACCATGGATGCTATAACAGGCTGCAGGATTACAGAAAATCTACAAAGCATGATATGTAAAAAATATGATATAGAGTATATGGTGAAAAAATTTTGCTATGGTAATTGGATCTTATTTGGGACCATTTCTAAGCTGAGCAACTCAGTGCAAAGCAGGGAGCAGAGCTTTATTAAGATGCCAATATCTGATCACATCCTACAAGCCAAATCCATATTGTTTGATATGTGACATGTAACCTCAATATGTGAGTAATTACTGTTTCATCTCTGGGTTGCCTCAGATGTGGAGGATGGCAGGGCAGGATGGTTAAGGAGCCTCAGGGGAGAGAGAGAGAGAAAAAGAGGGAGCGTCTATGTTCTTGGAACCAAGACAGCTTTTATACAGTGATTTTGATCAGCCCTCAGGCTACAGCCTGAGATATGTGTGTGTGTGTGTGTGTGTGTGTGTAAGAAGCATATACATGTATGTGTCTATGAGGGACAGGTGGTGGGCAGTTGTGCCTCCCCTTCAGTTTAAATTCTCATCTGTGTATGTTTAAACCTTGCTTGTGCTGAACTTTTGTGCTTTGTTTGAATGAGCAGGTTGTGGTCGTGGCTGCCTGCATGTTGTGCGGGACTGCTGAAAGCAAATGGGCGTGAACCTCTTGCCACTGTGCCAAGTGTGTGAACACTCTTACTTGAAGGTGACAGTCTGTGCAAGAGGTAGAGAGACTGTGTCCCTGCTGTCTCAGAGTGACCAGGTCAGACTCCCGTACGGACACAAGCCCATTAACTTGTCAGGTTCAAGGGTTCAGTCCTGCCCACTGATGCTCAGGGCCAAGGAGTCAGTTTAGAAAGCAAAGACAGGGAGGGGGATGTCTTTTCAAGAGACAAAATGGATTTTACTGTGCTCATAAGTAGCAGTTAAATCCATGAGCACAATTATATGCAAAACCTTTTTTTTATATTTTAACAGAAATAGGCAGCTGTAAGCCCGAGGGTAACATCAGTTCTCACAGCACATCTCTGTCACAGTTTTTTCTCCCGAGAATAAGCTTCTAGAGACAAAGAAAGGAGCTATTTAAAAGGCTGAATAGCTGTCTAAATGTATAGGTTACACTCTTCATATTGCTCTGAAATGTATTTCTTTACTTCAAAATTGTTCTTAAATAAAAAAAATGCCCTGCAATGAAGCAGGAAAGCCAGTTATAAAACAACATTCACTTAAAATACAGAATATTTCTGTAATTTACCTCTAAAAACACTACAAACGTCTAAATTAGTACAAGGTGTTAGGCATACCTTAATATATACATTTATTTGAAAGCATAATAATTTGAGAAATAACCTCAAAAACCTTTGAATATATATTTGACATTTATATATATTTAAATGTCTTAAAAGGACCACAGTCTGTGCTATGTCAGTCAGACATAATTTAAAAGTAATGATAATAACTAATAACAAAATGGACACATCCTATAATTCCACTCTGCTCTCTGATGTTATCAAAACAACCCTTTTAAATATGTTTGTATTGCTCAATTGTGAGACCTCTAGCCACTGAAGTTAATGTCATCCACTGAACTGAGAAAATAAGCAGATTCTTGGTGCTGGCAGACTTACCCCTTAATTTACAAATTCATTTGGTATACTTTATAATTTTGGTCATATGTCTAAAAATCTCTGTAAAGGTTAACAATACAATCACAGGCACCTTATAAATAAAACTGAATTCTATAATAATACAATAAAAAGTAATATACAGAGGATAAAATAATATAAAAAGCTATTTAACAAGGAACCACTTCACATTTGTGTCGATCATAAGATAAAATTTATGTAATTAACTATATTTTAAAGTATTTGCATTTTTAAAGACACAAAAAGCCCTTAAAAATTGAGTAGAATTCAATCGAACAGCTTAGGCCAAATTTTTAATTAATGGAAAGAGTTACTGATTGTTTAACATTAATAAGAAATAAATCATGGTTTAAACATTTTTCCATAAAAATCAAATGTTAACTCCTTGGGAAGTCATTAAACACTAAAACTTTGAAATACCTTCATAAATTACAATATGAATAATTCCATTAAAATATAATGTTCAATCTTTGGCACAACAAAGGCACATTTTGCACTGTATCTGTGTTTTCGTCTTAAGAAAAGAAAAGTAGACAGATAAATCCCCCTTCTTTCATTGTGACTACACGAGTGCAGTGATCAGGTGCAGCTAATGTAAAGGTGACAGGGTCACAGTGTGTGTGAAAGCTAAAGTAACCAGTGACGAGCTGGACAGGTCATTCTCTGTATGTGGACCAGAGCCCATTAACACAGCAGGAGCCCAGCAGACAGAGGCAGCACCAGTTGATCAGTTTCTAGTCATTTTCTGCCTTGTATAAGAACACTTTGTTTCTCTTTTTTCTGAATATTACCTACAGCAAACAAATGCACTGCTTTATGGTCAAGGCCGCACTTGCACAATGACATTAATGGTCTGACATCTCATTACTTTGCGTATCTCTACCCTAATGGAACCTTGTTTACTATTTTGAAGTCCATCAAAGTGAGTCCATCACAGACAACTACAGATGATGGAGAATTTCTCAGTGGAGCCTGGAGACTCAGAGAGAGTGTGTTTGAAGATGCTGTACTGGAAAATCTCTTTAATCATTCAAGAGCTTTTTAAAATCTCTATGAACTCACAATTGATGATTGTAAATACCACCATTTAGGCTTAACTTTATATTTAAATTTTTTTTAAGTAACCTTTTTTTATTTTTTTTTTCCCAAAATTTTTAAAGTTGGTTAAGTTCACATTTTTATATTGATCATGGATGTAGTAAATAGGTATAAAAGAAAAATGGGGAAACTCAAAGAATCTCCTGACTCCTAAAATCCAAGACATTTTAGTTTTTGACAACTTTGCAGTTTCGCTCACACTGCTCCCATCTTGTCTCATGTTTTCACGACAGCAGACAATTGTTTTTAATTAAAAAGACTGAAGAAAACAAATTTAATGAATTGATCAAAAAAAGATTAAAAAAAAGAAAAATCACAGCAGAACTCTAAATTGCAATTAAACAAAATTATCCACTATCTAGTGATCATAGGTATTAATGGAAGAGAGCTGAAAGGAGAATAAATGCTGTTTTATTTCATATATCCTATACCTGAAAATGCGTAAATATATGCAAACATGTTAGCCGTGACAGCTCTATGAGACAACACAATGTCAATGTCATATTTTGTTTTCTTGTTCTGCTGCCAAAAACGGACCCAAAATTTCCACCCCTGAAAGTTGAAAGACCAAGAACTGGGAAAATATTTACCATTTGACAATTAGCCAACATGCTAGAATGCTCAACATTTAGGTCTTCAATGTTAGCATGCTAAACTCCAATGACATTTGTCCTTATTAACAACTCTGTTTCACTTGTATAGCTAAAATCAGCACAAGCTCCAAAAGTTGCTAAAAAGAGGCATTCAAATATGTCACAGAGCCATTTGCATATTGATTCAGTTTACTTAAAGCTTAGAGGTTGACTCAGTTAAAAAGGAGGACGGAATAATTAAAGACATAAATCTTTGGATAAATGATCAAAATTACAGTACACAGGAACATTGTATATTAAAAGTGAAAAGGTGAAAAATCCATAAGTGGTGGCAGAAGATTAAATAAGATTGGTGAATGTTTTAAATGGAATTTGTCGGATACAAATTCATTAGCAGGTGCTATTTCTCTCCTTTCTATTTTCAGGGACAGAGCACTTATCTAAAACGATAAAACAGTTTTATCTTCCTGCCGTCATACCACTTGCTTCATGTGTTTGGACCCCCCTAATGGTCACTCGTGACTCTATTTTTTATTAATGTTGATATATGATAGAAGCCTACAGGATCCTTCCCTTTACAACTGACTCTCCATCTCATTTTTGTTCTCTGCTTGATGTGTTACTACTTTTTAGCTCCCACTGCTTTTAAGTATAAATGCTTTATGTGCAACTTAAAGTATCATTCAGCTTCCAGCTGACCAATACATCATAGTTACATCAGGGACGATTTTGCAAGGATGCATTTTGATTTAATGACATTGCTGAATAATTCACACGTGCATGGTTGAGCTGTCTGCCTTTTTATTTGATATGAATGCATTTTAAGAGTACTTTGAACTGCCAAAAAAGATGTTTGAAAATGCTTGGAAATGCTTCGCAGTAAATGACTGCCTGAAATCTGAAATCAAGGGAAGAGTTCTACAATCATTCCCTTCAGATGTCCTTCATGGTCTTTCAGGCCAGTTAATGTTGGTGAGCAGGCCAGTACATTTCTTTAAAAGCATTCACTAAATTGCTTATTTGGCCACTACTAAAGTTTCTACTGTTTGTCTGATAGGTTTTTGTTTTTTGCATTGCTATTTTTTTTGGACTGTGTGCTGAGAGTTTGGAGGAAAGCTGCCAAATGCAAATTCAACTTTTGAAATTAACTTCAGACCTTTTATCTGCATATTTTCTTATGAAATAATGATGGAACACAGCACATCTGGCTATAAAACTGCTCGTTAGTTGGTTGTACAGTTCATGATCAAAAACTGCTTTCTTTTTGTTAAACCCCTTGACTAAAAGGGCATTAGGTCAATTATTTTTATATGTTTTAATAATCATTAAATATATTTATTTAAAAAAATATGAACCTCAACATACACATAATAACAGATTTTATCAGCATATAATCTCTAAAGGAAGCATTAATTGCATGTATTATTAGAAGCCCCAAGGCCCTGAGGCTTCTTTACCCTTAGCTTCAGTGGTGTACAGTGTGTTATGGTACTCAGACAAAAGCTAACTGGGCTGGAGGGAAATGCTGACCCTGCAGTGCAAATGAAATAAAAAAAAAAAAAGATTTCTTGTGTTATTGGGTTGTGTCTGTTTGTTGGTGCAGTATCTGCATATTTGACTGCTCTGCTATGGAAACAGTCCCCTCTTGATTAAGGCGATACCTCTTCATAAGCTCAACATCATTAAAGGTTTCAAAAAAGTTTATGCAATTTCAAGGCAGATTGACAAAAGCAGCCATTTTAGGATTTTTTGTGATCTTCTCATACTGATCTTTAGCGCTATGTGAAAGAAGTAAGAGCCCGAAAATAAGGACTGACACACCCCTTTTTAAAGAGTTCTCTTAAATCAGTAAGTATGGGGCTACATTTAGCCCTATGATGTTTTGTGAATATGGTCCCTGATTATTAGAGCGCTGTGAACAAATTTATGACTGTAATTTTGTACAGACATGCTTGCATTTTCCATTTACACATAGTTTATAGAGCTGTGATTTCATTTGCATAATAGGAGCTCAAAGTGATATGCTGAGGAGAGCAGAAGGGAGGGCTCTCAGTAAACTTTTTATGGTCTGCTGTTAACAGAGGAGAAAGCAAATACCACACTGTACTCTGTGTGTGTGGAGTGTGTCTTTTTTTCTCTCAGTCTCACACACACACGCACACCCACAAACATGCACCCACACAACATGATGGCAAAAATATAAAGGGAGATCTTAAGTAGTTTTTTAGCCCCCATGAACAGAGTACATCAATATTCTTCAAATACCAAAGAAAACAAGAGTCAATAAGCTGCCCATGCACAATAAAATACAAAAGGAGTCAAACAAAGGCAAACGACTGCTGTTCACATCTTCTAAAAAATAATGAAAAACCTCTGGCTTCAGCTCAGAGAACAGCTGATATGTGTCTCTGGTACATGTTAAATCCAACACTAATTAATTCAGTTTAGCATTTTTTTTATATTCATAAAAATAAATGTGCATCTGAGGCTTGCCCATCTGCAGTACAAGGGCGGTGCTGAATGGGACAACATCCCTACCAAAATTACAATTGCTCAACTGATGCACACCAATAAATAGGAGACATCTGACAAACAAAAGTATTGGATGTCTTTCTATGGCTGTACAGGGAGCTGTGGGAAGTTGTACAGATATCCTCAAGCTGTGCAACCTGAGTTAGGCTGAGTTCTTGCTGAACTCTACAACTTAGAAAATGAACAAAGCTGAGGGTGTCATCCTGAAAGAAATGAGCCTATGTTACATTGGTTTCCACTAACACACACCTGAATCTCCAACTGGAAGCACTGGAACTGCATGGTATTTTAACAAGAAATAAGAATGACAGTGATACAAAGACTAAAATATCTCCATTCTTCTGCATCTGTTTTGAGATTCTTTTCTGAACTTTCCATTCTGAATCAAACCATGCCATAGGAATTAAATGCTAAATCTCCTAAATACAAACAGCTTGTATCTTGTCATAAGAAGTCAAGCCATAATGGACAAAGCAGTAACACTGCATCAGTACTTGGTATTAGTGGTATAATGTATGTAATATGATATGCAACTGCAGTATAAACCTTCTATCCTACAAGTTAATGTATTGTACATTCGCTAGCTTTTGATTGATGCTACTTCAGGGCTTATTGTGTGTTGATTCCCAGTCATTTAAAAAAGGTTATGCAACTTCAACAGGTGCTCTTCTCGTGTATGGATCTGCTTTATAATTAGCTGCACAACAACTTATTCAAAGGGCTCTGGTGGGAGGAAACCATAACATAAGCATCCTCTGTCCTTCACCGAAGGAGAAGAAAAAGAAGGAGGAGGATGTTTGCATTTGACATACGGGGAATAAAAAAGGAGGAACTGATAATCTGCTATTACATCTATATAATTAGGTGCTACAAAGCTGAGCAATTGTGTGCGAGTGACAAACAAAGCCTTTGTGAGTCAACTGGAGAGATGTTGCATGTTCCCCTGAGAGCCACAGCTACAGCATGTACCTCACAGTGACACTTTCCTCTGCTCACGACTGTCCCCCAACACCACCACAGTCCTTCTCTCTCTCTCTCTCTCTCTCTCTCTCTCTCTCTCTCTCTCTCCTGTCTCTCTCCTCAGGCTCACTGGTTGTCCATGACCATCCATCTGCACCAGTGATTAGGTGGTTTCAAACCACAGCTTTGACAAGCAGGTGTGCCTCCATTGAAGGGTGCTTTTCTGTGTCATGTGGGAGATCGGGACAAGAAGTTGGGTATCTATGGACAGATATGTGTGTGAGGGTGTGTGCATGCACAACAGAGAATAATACTGACACTTTCTGCCCTTCCCTGGAGTGCTTTGGATCAGACTGTCTGTTGTCTCTCAAGCGTGCTCATCGTCTGCCAACTGCAGCTACTGAGGTCCCGTGCTTTGACCCTCCTGCAGAAGTGATTAGAAAACACAGGCCTCCAACTACTGATGCCATTTTTTTAACTCTTATTTAATTATTGCTTATTTCTTCATATCCGGTATGTTATGTACAGACAACAGCTAAATTTTAGAATGTCATGGACATTGAAATATGTAAAAAAGCTCTTAAAGCTCTATAAAACAACATGTTGTCTTGCTTACTTCTAATAATTGTTTTCAGTAGCCAGATCCATTACCCAAATGAAGAAGAATCAAAATGACCCTTTAGTGAGGAAGACCCCTAAAAAATTACTTTGAAATATTATTATTTTTTGAATAGGCACAATAATTATAATATACTTGGTGGGCAAAATATGTTTTCTGTAATAAAAAAATAAATTATAAATGTTCCATGTTGTAAAAAGTTAATAATACTTCATGTATTTCTTGCCAAGGGAGAGATAATCTTTGCCCATTCTCTGTTCATGAGTTGCACATGTGCAGTTCACTTCTTTTCAGTACAAGTTTGCTGATTGAGTATAGCTGATTAAGACCACAAGCTAATGGGTGGCAGAGGAGAGTGAGGGGCTAATTGTAATACATCTGTCCAAAGAGCCTGGTCATGACCAGTCAGACTTTTCAATTAAAGAAAAACAGTTGCTTTTGTTGTTTTTAAGGAGCTGGTTTACTTAGAAATCTTTGCTAACTGCATGCATTGATGCTGCACTGCTCTATTTTGCTTTTCCTTCCTCCTTTTTCAAGTAACAGGATCAAACCCTGCAAGGATTTAGGGAGGAAGACATGAATGACTGATTTAAAGCATTTTTTGTAGGAGGAAAAAAAAAATATATATATATATGAAATAAATAAAAAGCACAGACGAGAATCAACATGAACAATGAAATGCCACTGCAAAGTAAAACTTGAGAAATAAAAATTGTCTGCTTATTAGAAGTTTTTTTTAAAAAAAGGAAGGAGGAGGGTGTTTTAAAAGTTTTTGATTTGGTCATCATACTAACCAAATGAGACACATATCATTTACAGTGCATAAAGAGCCCCCCCAATATCACCGGAGGCCACTGATTGTTTTGTCGGAGATGCTCACTGCATTGAAAAATGAGAGTTATAAAAAATTTAACATGTCTCTGCAGAAACTGTGTTCTGCTTAGTCTTGATTATTCACAGACTCACAGAATTTTGCAATCGCATTTGCAGAACTTCTTCCTACCAAGATGAACTTGGAATAAAAATCAGTCTGTACGTTCTGCCTCAGACATGTCACACTTCATGAGAGTTAAGTAGTAAACAAGCATTTGAATTCTTATAGAAGCTATGGTCACTTTTAAGATCAATAAGATCTCTTGTACAGTGTTTTCTAATGGTAATTATTCTGATAAATTTATATAATTGAGTAATCTAATAATTATAATTTACACTGAGTTAAAGCTGATTCTATGCTGAGTTTAGAAGTGTAGCTTGTGAAGTCCTAAGTTGGACAAAATACCTCGAGGTCTAAAAGAATCCATAACACAACAAGTACATTCTCAGAAATGAACCACATGGGCTAGGCAGCACACAAACAACTAAAGTAGCAGAAACAGAGCATTTTCTAGACAGGCAACCTTTATTTATTGCAGTTCAACTTATTTTGTCTTATATTGTACAAGTGGATTTCATGTCCAGCTCTCTGTGTAGTAACTACAAGTATCAGAGTAAGACTAAAAACAAGACAACACAGCAGCAGTATTATACGTTTTTAGGGCTTTTCTTTCATAATTGAATCCTTTTGTAACAAAGCTCTAAAAAATACTAAATATTTGCTTGAATAGAAAATTAGAAATTCTACTGAAACCAGAGTAAATGAACAACATATCATCAGACAAACAGCTAAGCTAAATAACCTGCGCCTGCCATTTGCAGGTGTAAAAACCTCAACTGATGATTACACTGAGCTATGGTCATTCGTTTACTTCGCTGCTTTGGTCCTCCTCTCTGGCTGTTATGTGCAGAACTGCACCATTGATTATTTCCAATTTTTGCTCTGAGGCTTGTAGATGCTTCTATTTCTAGGGATTTGAACTTTTAATTCCTTGAGCTTTTCAACCATTTAGAACAGGTCAGAAAAAGACAACTGCTGGGTCAGTGTTGACATGATTTTAAAGGATATTTCCACGGGGCAAGCACAGTTATGGGTCCCAGTCTTGTAACCAAACAAATTGGCACTGGGAAAAGATGGGCAGAATTTGTGTAGGTGTTTACCTTCTGGTGCTCCAAATGGCCAGTCCACTCTTGTTACTACAAAACAAAAAAAAACCCCAATCCTCATAAAAATTGTAGGCTTCACATGTTTTGTGTGGATTATTCAGAACCAAACAGCTACTTTACTTTTACTTACTGTTTCAAATGCATTTGTGCATTTATATATATATTTTAAAACAATATGTGATAATTGACTCTTTGATTCTTCGATTTGTTAAGATAACAAAGTGGAGTTTGGTTGGATCTGTGCTAGCTCAGGAACGTCTGATTTTGTCTCTTCACCTGTTACCTTGCCATTCATATCTGTGCTGGAAGTATTTGATTTTTTTATACACAGGAATGGGGGAGTGGTTCGAAACCCACCCAAGATTCTGACAGATGGAGGGGGCCAGTGCCAGCTCAGGCCCCGGCGAGAGGCCGGGTACAAGGTGGGCCCGAGTGAGAGACAAAGCACACACAGCTGATCTGGCATACCATCAAACCTCTTGGCAGCTCTCTGAGGGTAACAATTACTGAAGCAAGGTGCTGTAGAGCTGCTCGCACTGAAAATAAAATGAAATGAGTTTTTCCCTCCCTGCCTACAATGAGTACAGATATGCTGATTAACTTTCAAATGTGTATGTGGTTTCCTTTGTTCCTAATCCATTGAGAAATATAAAGAAGATTACACAGACAGACCGACCGACAGACAGAGAGGGAGCTGCTTTGTGCCTCAGTGTTGAACATTTACTCACTCCACATTTCCTCCTAAAACAGTCAACAGTTTATTTGGCTCGGAGCAGCAGGAAAGACAGAAATGTCCAGTGAAAAACTGGATCTAAAAACGTTGGTCTGGGGACAGGCAGGGACGATTGTAATGAGGTACCGAGGGGCCCTGTCAGACTGGAGACAAAAGACCCCACTGGAGTCCTTCACACTCGCAGGGGAGAAGT
The DNA here is from genome assembly GCA_029814665.1 of Acanthurus lineatus. Classification (NCBI taxonomy): domain Eukaryota; kingdom Metazoa; phylum Chordata; class Actinopteri; order Acanthuriformes; family Acanthuridae; genus Acanthurus; species Acanthurus lineatus. The sequence goes on along the minus strand of JAPZDV010000010.1, from coordinate 4,912,616 downwards.
GCCAATTCTTCTGTCCTCCCCCTTTGGATTTGAAAGTTTGAGTGGCTCTGTTCTACTCTTAGCCACTGATCAATACATCCTGTTCTCCTCCTTTCTGGTCAGCTTGTCACCGAGGCCTTGGGGAAATGTGAAGAAAAATGGCAGAGGTCCATAGAACAGCTGTGCCCCCCCATCAGCTGCCAGCCATTGTTTGCCATTGTCTGTTTTTGTGTAAGCTGATATTGTGGGGCTGTGATTGAGGACTTTTAAGCCAGCGAGGGATATAAGAGGGAACCATGCATGACTAGTGTGTGAAACACTTTCTTTCAAACCATCACTTCCTTTTCAAGTTCGGCCTCACAGTCCGTCTGACTGATCTGATCACATGTTGACAGCGCCACATGCCGTGTTGGTCGAGTTACTTCAAAAATGCAATACATAATGTAAGTGGCTTTCCACTGTCACTTACTGCCGGTGCATGCTGTTGCAATTATTTGACGCACGCCAGGCTTGACTCACGCAAACGATGTCCAGACATTTCCAGTTGCTTTTACTCCATTTATTTCTTCCTTGAATAAGCACAAAGGTATGACAATTAGGTAGGTCGTTTCAGCAGAACGGTCAAAAAACTGTTTGCCTCCAATCATGCACACCTGGCCTCATTAACCTGGATGTATACATGCAATTCCACCGGAAGCTGCCAGCGCCACCCGCAGTACAAACATGTATTGCAACAAAAAATAAATGAATCAACAAACATAAGAATAAATGGCTGTTACACATAAGATATTACTTGTTTCTTTCATTTGAAAGTAGAAAGTTTCTTTACAGTACTGCTATTTGTGAAGGGTAATGAGTGATTGATTACACTACTTTTGTGTTACTTTTACCAAATTTATGCCTAAGTATGTCTAGGCATTAAGAAAATGGAAACAGGAAATATTCCTCATTGGCGAATAATCAAAGCACTTAAGTGTACCATTCTATGTTAAAACTTCCCACTCCGCTGACTCTTCTGCAGCCAATTTGCAACATTCTCAAACTGATTCTTCTTCTTTGTTTTTTTCTGATATATTAGCAAAAGTGGTCTTTTGTTGTTTTTCTAAACTCTTGAAAAAAAAATTCTCAATTTTGCACTTTATTGTACTTTACTGAACACAGTAACTGTAATAATATTACTTTAATTTCATTTGCAACACAGTAATACATTACTTTTATATATAACACACAAACCTACATCAGGATCAGATTTTGGGTTGTATGGAGTGTAAAGGTGTCTTTTATTAAAAACACGTCATTATTTTTCATTATAATCAATTTTATTTACTCCTAAAATTCATTTTGATTATCAAAATGGTTAGAAATCAGGTAATAATAAACAATTCTAATAAAATCTATGTAAAAAATTGTGGATAGGAAGGATTGGGAGTAGCGACTGTGTTGTTGTAGGCAGAAACTCGAACTTTACCAATGTGTTCTGAGTATACATGTTGTCCCTGAACCCAGTTGCCAGAGTGCCACAGTTCAGGCTGTTCCTGCCAAATGTTCCCTGTTTGCTGCCTCAAAACTTAACTGAAGTACTTGGTGTTAACAGTCTGACCCCGAAGAACATATTCATGATTTTGTTGGTTGTGCTCCTGACCTGACATGCCATTGTGGGGACTGTGGGCTCTTCACTGCAACTGACGGCTCTTTGGTCTCTGCTTTGTAGCTGTAGACACAACTCTCATCACTGCATTGATCCTCAGCGTGAACTGTGGGTCATCAAAAACCTGATGATTTAGATCCTGTCAGACTTTAACATGGTGCTGCTTCTGCTCAAGAGTCAGGAAACTGCAAACCTTCAAGTACAGGTGGCCATAATGCACATTTAACTCAGTTGATGTTGATGTTAAAGCAATAAAACTTGAAATACTGACTCACAAAAGTTATTACTTGCACCTGCTACATGCACATTACTCTGCATGAGGTAACCGAACATTTCGAGAGCCACCACACCAATGCATTATCACAGAAGGGACACAGCGAGATGTTCATTTCATTGCACACAATATCCATTATAATAATCCAGTCCAGTCATTTGATCTAATTATCTCACAGCAACAGAAAAACAAAATGTGCTGGAGGTGTGAGATTATATTTGGTTTGTACATCATACCATATGACACTGCCATTGTTGAAAGTCCTTGTGAAACACAGATGTCAGCAGTGTGTGAGTCTGATTGCTGCATCATTTCTTTCTGAACTGCACGTGAACCCAAGTGAGCTCATTATTATGGTTATCTTAATTCATGTTTCCTCTTAAACAGGCAGGCCTCCAGTGTAGCTGTTCAATGATAGTACTGCTGGTGATGCTGCAATGAAGGCAACCTAGTTATAAAATGAGTATTGATTTTATTTTGTTAACAGTAATTTATGTGTTTAGATCACTGAACTCTCTACAACGCAAATAAAAATAAGAGTCAATAAATAAAATTAAATACAATTACAGATATGACCATTTGTTTTTTTTTCCTTTCTCTTTCTGTTGGTGCTGAAATGAAGCATATAGCACTGAGACTTTTAACTTAACATATTTAACTCTGCTTTAAAGGGTGTTTCGGTAAAAATAATTAAATCTAACAATTTTATTAAGCCTCAGGTTAGCAGTTTATAGAATTTAATGTATGACCCAGAATTCATATAAGTGAATAATGTTTTCAGTGGTTCTGCAAAATTGATTAGAATGAAACAGGAAACAACACACTATTCCTCTGTTTTACCTGAGGACCAACTACCAGCAACTCTATATTTAAACTATATAAAAGGTTATCCGAACGAGCTCTGAGTCATTCGACTGCACACCAGACACATAGACATGGAGGGAAACAGGAATTTGAAACCTGACTCATTCATCTGAAATCACAAATGGAGGCAGTTCATTCACTCAGAAACATAACACAGTGGAGAGCTACAGAAAATCAGAGGGGTGCTAATTAAGAGGAGCGAGGAAATACCCTCTGCATGATATTTCAAAAACCAGGCCACAAAAGTGGAACACAAAAAATGCAGGAGAGTATGTACACAATAGGGCGGCAATGATAATGTGGCAACTTAACAGGCGAAACACTGTGCTTAAATATACAGGGACTGATTACCAACAAAACACAGCTGAGTGATAACGAGGCTCAGGTGACACACATGATGCAATCAACAAAGGCGGGGAAAAATGCAGGAGACAGTTACACAAAAACACGAGGGGAAGATATTTCAAAATAAAACAGGAACTGGACACACAAAAAAAAACATAAATATACAGACTTCACAGAATCAGTTGAGAACATAATAAACATTAAAAACAACATGTTTGTCTTGCAGGTTTGAAAGCTTGCTTAAACATTATTTCGCTCTATGCATTGACAAATAAAGAGCTGTTCAGTGTGTCTGATGAGAGCCATGAATTCAACATAACTTGCCGATGCGTCCACAGGGCAGGACTTGTGCAGTGTGGCCTCTCTGTCCCTTGTGTGCAGCAGATGACAAAAAGCATGTTGCTATGTTACTCTCAGTCTAAGAGAGTTCCTATTATTCTTAGGAACAGAGGAGCTGCTCGGTGTGAGAGTGGTCAACTCTGGGGTCACCATAAAGAAACAAGCATGTCTTAGGTAACGTCAGTGCAAGCAGCACTGCTGTCTTGACTGACAACATTATAGAAAAGGAGCACTATATAAAGGAGTGCTTCACTATAGCCTTGAACATACACAGCAGTTAACAATTTAGGGGGCAGGCACAAATCACTGAGCATTGCCCCCTGACCCCTTGCAAGACAGGTCTCACATGGGGGTGAGTTTGTCACTAAAACACTTAGGACTTACAGTTTAATAATTACATGAAACAGCTCTTTCTCTGGCAGATACTTTAAAATGGATTGAACACATTTAACTGGAAAAGTCAGGGAACTAAAGCTCTTTTCTTTAGAATTCAAACTATTTTGACCTGTATTAAGCAATGATGGATCCTTCAGTCGCCACCTGGATTGTATGCAAAACTTGTAAAGACAGTCCGGCCTGCATCAGCCTGGAAAGGTTGGTCCATTGTAGCCAGTGTGCTTTTTGCTCCTGTTTCTGTGAAAGAGAAAATTTGGCATTCGACAACAGATGCTCTGACACACACAAGATTGTTAGCTGCTGCTGTCAGCCGAGTGTCCAGCTTGAATATTTTATTCGGTGTGTTCTTGTTTTGCATCAGTGGAAGCATTTGCTTCCTGCTTACTGACACAGCCAGCTAAGTGATGGATAAGGAAAGCAGAGAGGTCATTGTTTCGGGTTGGCAAACCAGGGCAAGATGTGTGACCTCTGTTTGACCTTGCACCTTGAAAAAACCTACCAATCCAGCAACCGGTTTGTGTATCTTCACAGTTTTACTCTAGGACACTTGGACACATTATCCGATGTCTGGGAGAGAGGGGAAGACACAGTAAGGGCTGGCTGGGCTGAGAAAAGTAAACCCAAGTTGGCTGACTGACTTTAGGGGAGCAGTGGTGGGGGCAGTGTAAGCCTTACTTGTTCTGCCACTAAGGACTAAGGCAAGCTGATGTCCTGGACACAAACAAAATGCTTGTCTCAACTTCTGTGAAAGGAGGTACCCTTGTCATCCCAGCAGAGAAAGCAAATGGCATTATCACCACTTTGTCTGAGCTGTGGGAATGCCTAGCAATCCACACAGAGTCATGTCTGCTCAACACCGCTCCTGGCATGGTTCCTTCTGAGGCACCTTAAGCAGAGAGTGTGTTGGTTGGCTGTGGCAAGAAGGATGGGGCAAGACAGGCATGGACAGACTTTTTGAAGTTGGGACTCTTTCTCTATGGAGACAGCATATCAGTGTTCAAACTCAGTGGGGAGACATCCCTATAGTATGGTAGATAATGGTTTGTTGCCTTTTACTCTGTGCGAGACACACATTTGGCAGGTAGGTCCTGATTGGCTGACTACTCATATGCAAATTCCAGTGGGCGAACAGACAAGTGCAGTTGAGGAGAGGAATTACCCGTAGAGTCTGGCAGATGCCGGAGCTGTTCTTGAGATATAATAGAGCAGACAAGATGACCTCAGAAAAAAACATTTTGGCGACAGTGGAGGCTAAAAACAACATAACCTTCTTTTGAACTGCAGAGCTGGAGCCAAGAGGAACCAAAGCAGGACAGACAGGAAGTATACACACCACCGCAGCACCAAGACACATATTTATATGCCCACAGCAGAGGTGCTGAAATGTTTAATCCTTAATCTACAAACTAACATGTGAGTAAAAAATGTATAATTTATAAACTGACGGGCAACATTTTTACAAAAGATTAAATTAAAACAAAGAAGACATGACAACCACAGAAAGATCAGAAGCCTGTTTCAAAGTAATGGGTAGTGTGCCACAGTGTACAGAAACAAAAGTGGAAGCACACGTCCACAGAATAGGGAATCAAAAAGAGTTGAAAATCTTGAAAATACATTTCCAGGAACTCAATATGTATTTTCATTGTAGATATCTTTTGACATGCGAATACCTCTAGAAACTCATGGAGGAAATATGAGGGTAGTGAATCTGACAGTGTTGAACTGTTGTTCCAAATTGGTGATAAGCCATGGAGAAGTGTTTTCAGTTTGCTGCCATACAGATATAATAGAAGACATGATGGATCCTAAGGGAAAACTGTTCTTATATGGGCTTCAGTCTCATGACACAATAATTACTGGTTAAACCCTGCTTTAATATACTGAATCTTGACACAAATGTATGAAAGAAAGACGGAGTGTTTGTATGGAGTCTACAGATGAAAAATATAGACTCAAGTAGTAAAGTGGCCAGAACTAACAGAACTGAATGGCTTTTTCCTCTATAGGTAAACCTGATCTAAATTTCTTCCCCACATGTGCTGGCTGGCCTCTAACTGTACTTCTCAAAGTACCAATATGTCAGATATTATGTGACTTTATATATGCAGTGGATTATTGATACACACAAGTTGGTGGAGCTCATTTTAAGTTGTGATTTCTTATTGAAAACTTAGTTACTTATACTGTTTGAGCTGTTTCAAGCAGTCTATTGAAATATGACAGGCCTCTCAAAAAATCTCCAGGGAGCACAGCGGTTTTCAGCTCCATCTCTAGTGGCTTGCCTTTAGAAAGTTAATGATAGACAAATTGTTCACATATCAGCTTGTCAAATATCACCACTTTTATCAGACTCTTGGGCTTCTGTTATTGAGACAGATGGTACCCTTTAGTGTCTGTGTCTGATGCCTCCCTGCCACAAAGCCTTTCTAAACATTTTTACATTGGCATACATTGTGAAAAGTTTTTGACTTATCAGGTAAATGCAGATAAAACTGAATAAATGAAACAGACAAGCTACTCTAAGAGGTGATAACCTCTTCAGAGATTCCACGTGTTACATAACTTTTTCTTAGTTTTATAAGATTGGTACTGAACTTTTTTATTCAGTTTATTTATCTTCAGAAATGATTGATGATTTTTGATTAATGTGTAATACTTTGTTTCATTTTTCTTATCAACAAAATGATGTGTGAAAATGAAGTGTTTTTTTACTAATTTATTTAGTTTAGTAATAAGAATTGCACTGCAAATAACATCTCAACCATTTGGAGCATACTTTTAAAATCTGGTTGTAAGTCAAAAAAATCTCTCTCTCTCTCTCTCTCTCTCAACTATCTATCTATCTATCTATCTATCTATCTATCTATCTATCTATCTATCTATCTATCTATCTATCTATCTATCTATCATATTCAGTAGGGTCATTAAAAGCAAGATCCCTGTATGCAGGAGAAAAGTCAGGGTGAATTTATGACCTGTGACTGTAAAGGGTCTAAAAATATTAGTACATTAGATATTGTTTTCAATTTCAAATCGTTTATACAGTATTGTAATTAAAGGGAATTCATATTTTCTCCGACGAACAAACGTATTAAAAAAACTTTTAAGGAGCCAATTTACCCCTCTCTGTTCAGGTGAAATGGTTCAGTCCTGCGTCAGAGCCACGCGCAAACGCCGTGTGCTAGCAGTGAAGTTTGACAGGTAACAATGAAAATTAGCAAGGAGTGTAAAAGAGCAGCATTATCTTTCGTATGAAAGAAAAGAAAGAAAGAAAGACAGAAGGGAGAAAAGAAAGGGCGACAGTGTGTCACCCAAATTCTTCAAAAACCAAGGTTGGTTTAGTTACTGAGTGGTTAAAATTAAGTTTTGGTCACATTAATAGACTAATGTTGCTCCCCTGTCATCAGTTATTTAATATATTCACAGAAAATATAGAGTGTTTACATTTTATTCCTCTTTAATTAATTTAATGAATACAAACAAACTGTTAGCAAGCTATTTATGCTAAGTCAGTTGTACCTGTTGCCCCTGTCGCAGGTCTTGTAAATTAAGCTTCAGCTTCAGGCTCAGCAGCCATGTGAAGCAGCCCTACCATCTGAAGAAGGTGAGCAGCATTGTGATGAAGAGCATATGGGCTGACATGATTGCAGATCTTCTGCACATTTCTGAAAGACTATATAAGTTTTGCATTGAATTTTGAACATCACTGTACGCAAAATGTTGCACGAATGTCTGCACAGTGTTGTATTTTCATAGCTAATAATTGTACACTAGTATTCTACAGCGAGCACTGGACTAAAATAGGGTTAAAAGCCTCTAAAGGTTGAGCTATATAAAGCTTTTAATGGATCGATTAGATTCTGGAGGTGTCGGTACACGCAAGGTTGATGTGACTTGTGGTGGTGGGGCCCAGTGTGATGTCTTTTCATGACTTTCTTTCCTGATTGGGCTCTTTGTTAAAGGCTTAAGATGAAACATGAATGTTCTCTCAAAAAAGTTCTGTTGTCCTGCAGTTTATGTTTATATTGGTTTATATTGGCCCTTATATGGTATTCAAAATGTTAGTTTTTAAGAGTTGCTACTAGAATACTGCAAGTTTACAAAACACTTTATTTTTACTTCCATAAACTCTTTAGAATTGATGTATATTTTCCAGCTAGTCAAACCCATGCAAAAAGCTCATACCATGGAAGCTTTGTGCTTGTGTCAGCTCCGGTCAAACGTTTGTGTTATTTTTTGCGGCTGAATGTTAAAGTTTAAAGGGGCCCTTTTGCCATCTCGCTTTTCAGAAACTGGTAAACTGTGAACAGAGGTACATTTGAAAAACAGTGTTGTTGAGACATAGCGGTAAAAATACTCCCCTGCCCTCCCTCGGTTGCAGTCAGATATAGAGAAGAGAGACACGGGAAGAAGGCAAAAGACCTGAAATAGGCTCCAGAAATAGCCTGAAGCATCCAGGGAAAGAGACCTGCCTCTGTCTGCTGTTAATTCCCCTCTGTCCTTGAATGTGTCTGTGGTCATGTGAGTGTATAGAAATAGATGCGTGCATGTGTGTGGGTGTGGGTGTGTGTGTGTGTGAGTGTGTGTGTGTTTGTGTTTACTCTCAACCTTTTTTCTTTCATTTTTCCTCCTTCCTCCTCCCCTCTGATTTGATTTAAATAAAAGCCACCCAGTTAAATTGAAGTGTCAGGATGAAAATCCTAAATGTGTTTAAGTGAAACAGGATTTTTATGAGTAAACATTTCATTCCTGCACACTCTCGCTCATGTTTATTCATTTATGGTGAGGCTATGAAGTAATGTTTCGTTTTGGTTGCTTGCACTATTCATTAGCTTGTGTATTGCCTGAGGTGAATAGCCACTTATAATGGTTGTGTTGGCAGATATGTTATTGACAGAAGCATATGGATTTCATTTCATATTCATCACACCAACCCCAGAGAAAAAGATTCACGAGAATGTGCTTTTGTGTGGTGGTGAGACAAAGTATTGTTTGCATAAAAGAAAGTATGAAAGAAAAAGGGAAAACCAATGAGGGAACAAATATGTTTGTGTGTGACTCTGTGTGAGTGTGTGTGCTTTCACCTTTAGATCTCTATCCCTTTCTATCTATTTTGAGGGGGGATTGTTTTAGAGACAGCACCATTTCTGGATGCCATCATCACTCAAGCTGCCCAAGGTCTCAGACCTGAGATGTTGCCATACATCAAGGTATTGTTGATCAATATTGATTGATCCGTGCAACTTCAGGGAATATCAGTATCCATCTCTGCCTCTCACACCATTCTGTTTATGTAATTAATATGGAAGACAAGTAGTAAGTCAGCCATAACTTTTTAACCTTGCAGAAAGCCTCAATAAATCAAAAGCAGGGACATCAGTTGCATTGGGATGGCAGGTTATTGCAGTCCTGCTCTGAGCTGTGTGGGAACCAGCTCCCTGCACAGGAGCCACATTTTCCCACATACATTAAAAAGACCGCCTTGGGTTTAAAAATGACGTCTTGTATGTGCGTGGGTCACTCGATACCCTCCCAGCATCAGTTTGTTTGCCACATTTGTTCAAAGAAATGAGGCCAGATGTGTTTGTGCTTGCCGTCGGTGCGTGAAGGAATGTTTCTATTTGGTTTGAGGTTTTGGCAAAGTTCTTGATCTTCCTCCAGTTTGACCAGAACTTGCTGGGGTTCGTCCTCAAAGATAATGACAGTTATTTTCAAAACATTTTTTCATGTGTTGCCATTATGTTTCAATTATGATGAAAATTATGTGACATGGTTACACAACTTTGACTTTTCTGTTGTCTCAAATAACCTAACAGCATCCAGACTATGTCCTTTTAAACTCAGTAATACTAACACAGTGCTTATACCTGCTCACATTTAGCTCAAATCTTTTCAGTTTTCTTTGGCAAGATAGTTGCTTATTTGGAAGTATAAATTAATGAATGAATAAAAACTCAAATGATGATTTTTTTTATCCAGCTAGTTGCCTAAAGTCAGTGTTGGTTGGCTCGTCTGCCACTTTTCATCATAGCATGAAATATTTATTGGATGTTTCTGGCCATAGCTTTTGAATTTCAGCTTAAGCTAATGAAATTTTTCATCAGTTTCAGCTGTAATTTGTGCTTAGTGCTAGCAAATGATGAAGCTGGCAGGCTAAACTAAGATGGTTAAATATTAGACCTGCTCAAAATCAGCATTTTAAGATTTACATTGTGAGCAAATGTGAGTGCTGACATTAGCATTCAGCTCAAAGAACAGGTGTTCTCACCACCTTACAGTGCTGCTAGCATAACCACACGCCCTTATTAAACTTAACATGAATCTAAATTTTTTTTCATCAATAAAATGTTGCATTTCCTTTTTTTGTTATTATGATAGCACTGACAATTCAGCTATCAGTTAAGTTTGTTAACCGGTGTTAACAGGGTTGCTGTCTCATTGAATATTGTTCAAGTCAACACTGTAACATTTAAATCAGCAGGTGTTACTGTTGCATGTTTTAACTTGGTGGATTTTGTGCACAGTAGTCAGTTTAGGCATCACTAGAAGTTCTTCTGTAAATGGTCAACCAGTTAGATTTTAGTGTGCAAGATAAGACATCATATACATACATAGCTAGCTAGCTACCCCTCTATTTTCATAAAATAGTGGCCGAGATATAGTGAATGAGAATGCTACTGGCAGTCTTCAGTAGTTCACTCAACATAACTCTTAAACTGACATTTGTGTCATTTAAGTCATCCTATGCACAATCTTGGTAGCTGAGCACTTAGATTGTGCAGTTAACTCAGAACTATTTATCTTCCTACAACCAGAAAATAAAGCAGTATGGGAGAAATATTGTCTTGATATTTCAAATGAATAAAATATGCCTTAATTTTCCTCTGAAAAGTGCCTGAGCTGGAGTCGGATAGTTATTCACCAGAATGCTGCTGTGGATTTTATGCTGTTCTATGCAAAGCATGTCCAGCTGAATGAAATTAAACAGAAATGGATTCTGTACGATATAATTCTAACAACACCTGTTTAGCTGCTGAATCAGCCCAGTTTTAGCAGTCATTACTTCTGTATCAAACTAATTTAATTCCATACACAGCACAGAGTGCTGCAGTCCTCTCTGCCTGCATCCTGTACTAATCATGTACTAACTGGGGAAGGGCCAACACTCAGTCTCTTTTTTAATCATTTTCTCTGCTGAATGTGAATATTTTACTTGTTATGGAATTGTTTGATTGCAGGGACAGTACACATGTGGTAATTATTCATCTCTCTAGTTGTTCAGAGGAAAAGTGATGCATAATTGTTTACTTCATTTGGGCTGTCAGGGCCACTGATAATTGAGTCTGGTAGTTAGGTCTCATTTCACATGTCAAACGGCGGAGAAAATAAATAGCATTCTCTTTTTTCTGGATGAGTGCCACTTGTTTTGCGTGCTTGAACGTTTTAGGTCAGTTAACATTCTCACTTTTTATGCAAGTGCTTTACTTTGGCACATTTTCGATGACATGTGTTCCACCAACCGGATGTAAATGTTTTAGGCTGTCCAAAGCGTTTCATCAGGCACTGACTAATCATGTCTTACATCCACACCAGTCATGTGTAAGCATGTGGAGAAGATGTCTACCGGGGCAATAAATAATCCATGATTGTAGTTTAGCTGACATCCACCCAGTAAAAACATTGTGAAATGCTGCTTGGGCATTACATATTCCAAAACTGCTGGACCAAATCATGTTGAATTTGTTAACACACTTTCAGAACATTGTTTCTCACTCTCTTTTCTCATCATTTTTTTTAAATGTCTTGTTACTTTTTTTTCTTTCTGGATACAGATTATGATACCTTTGTGTATCAGCCTATAAAGAGTAGAAAGAGACACAGTGCAGTTAAAAAACTATGTTGCATACAAGGATTGGATACTCTTGGGAAGTAGCAGGTTCCTGTGTCTTATAAATATACAGTATGGTGGATTGGTGCATATTCTCATGTACTCATGATACCTGATCAAGGATTTTAGGCAGTAATGGATGCATTTTCAGTACTGTTATCAGTATATAAAGTTCTAATCATTTTTGCATTGCAACCTAGGTGACATTGTGGATTTACACACCAATAATTTCACTCAGCCTATTCAAGAGTAACATTTTTTATTATGTTTGTGTGAATGGAATATGTTCATACTTTTTCTATATTCTGTAGGTTTTTCTTCTTAAATCATCTGCTTCCTCATTTTATAAATAGGGTACATTCATTAGTGCATTCAGGCCAAACAGATGATGTTACTTTAAAAAGAGCTGTTTAAAAAGAGATGTCCATAGGATGCAGCAAAGGGACCAAAGCCAATCTGGGACCAGGACTTGTATTTATGAAGTGTCTCAGAGTCACTCAAAGGAATTGCGCTGAATGTGAACGCTGTGCTAAAAATGACTCCTACCTCAAAGTCAGGAGGGACTCAGACCCAAATCAGCTCTGAACTCAAACAGTGCAGAGGGCTGTGTTGGAAGGGTTGTTTTATTTTATGGTGTCAGTGAGACAATAAAATACAATCCAGGAAGTCCACTTGCAGTGACAGAGTAATGCATCTAAAGATTTATGAAATGCCCATATAATGTTCAACTGTTTGTAATACACGCAAGTAGGGATTTGCACCTTTGGAAAGTTATGACAGCTGCAACTTTTTTATCTTTGTCTGGTATCCAAAGAGCACATGGCCCTAAAACATCAAAGACACATTTCAAACCCAACTGTACCGTTGTGTGTTTATTTTAATTTTGTTTCAAAAATAAAAGTTATTTTTTTTAATCTAATATCCATCCATTTGTCCATGTTCTGCCTCTTATCCGTTGGCAGCAGACTAAGTAAGTCCAGACGTCCCACTCCCCAGCAATGTTTTGCAGGTCCTCCTGGGGGATCCTAAAGCGTTTTCAAGCCAGATCAGATATATTAAGTCTCCAGAGTGTTCAGGGTCTACCCAGGGTTTTCCTATCAGCAGAATGTGCCTGGAAAACCTCAAAGGAAGGCGCCTGGGAGGCATCCTGATCAGATGCCCTAATCGTCTCCACTGGCGCCCTTCGACACAACGCAGCGTGCCTCGAAGCTTCCTCTGCATGTCAGAACTCTTTACATTATCTATAAGGCTAAGCCCAGTCACCCTAAGTAGGAGACTCATTTTACCTATTCATATCCGGTATGTCCACATATTTTTGATTTTAACTATAAATTTGTATAGTATATATCTTCACTAGAATGGCTGAGGTTTCACTTCAACATTGGTATGGACACATTAAGAAGAGGCCAGAGGAGTATCAAACAATTCATTACCTGTTTTCTGCTGAATTTTACTGCACATATTTTGTGAATCAATGTATGGAGGAAGTGTTTTTATGTTAAAACGAGAAAACAAACAAAATTTTACCCACAGAACAATTCAAAATATGATTAAATGTAATACAAAAATACATTGAAACCCAAGATCTGTTTCTCGTTTCCATCAGACTGTTCTCTTAAATGTAGGCGAGGGGCTGACCCACCTCACTTTGCCAGTAGTTAGGAAATGGCAGAAGAGAATTTTCTTGGACTTGAGAAGCTGCAGCCTTTATTAACCGACACACTGTAACCTGTATTGTACATTTAGTGCCAGATTGAAAACTTAGCTGCCCTTTTCCTCTGCAGTGCTCATATTCACCGTCACTTTACTTCCACTCACTCTCACTCTCAAGACCTCTGCTCTTGTTCAAAACTCTTTGTAACTGTCTGACACTTGACATAGCTTTAGAATAAGGGTGGAAAAATTCCATTTTAAAAAGTACTGTTTGACAGTTACTGAAGAAAGAAAAACAGTTTCATGGCAGAATTCACACTTTGCTTTTGGCTGCATACTGCCACCACCCACTTTACCGGGGCATCCTGTGTCACTAAGTCGTATTCTGAAGGTTTGGCAGAACAAGAGTCTTCTGCTACTTTCATTGTGTTATTGATAGGTGTTGGGGACACAAATGCACATTTTAAAAATACTATTATTTAGAGGGCATATTCCCTGCATCCCATCCTGAAATCTTTGATTTTTTGGTAAAAACTCTTTAGATTTTAGGCCACAATATTTCTAACTATATACAGTACTTAAATTAACCCTGATAAATGTATTGGGAAAGTTGATAAAATGCTTCAAGTAAAAGTAGTAAGTAAAAGTAGGACCAAAAACATAACACTCTTACAGTGTTTGTCCAGTTTAGACTTTTTCCTCACTCCAATGCATAAATGATGCATGACTTTCAGTACAGTATCCCTCTCATATAGAGAAACTGGATGATCATTAGAGTCAGCTGGGCTGGGTATTATCTATTAATGTAATGCAGACAAGGATAACATCAAAGAGGGAATTTGGATGACAACACCAATGGAACCCATTAGTTCTCATTACAGATCAATTTGATCACATTTTTGGACACATTCTGCTATTTAAGAAGTTATTTTAGCATAAACAAGCTGTGCACATCAGTATTATATAATAAAATGAAGAAATAAGAATATGATCAAATACAGTGTATTTATCATGACTATTTGATTCAACGGTAACTTTGATGTTGCAGATTTTGGAAATAACAGATGGTATCAAGTATATTTTCTGGATAGAAATAAATGAAGTACATTTTTCTTTATTAAAATGATCATGATGTAGCTTGGAGTATTAGCTACTTTGCTTTAAGTCAGAAAAGCAGTACAGTAAACAACAGCTAGCCACAAGACAATCAACATCTACAAGCATATTTTTTTCACAAATCAGTGTGAAACCCATTGGACTGTGCATTTACCAGTTAGCTTGATGTACTTCAATATGAAAATCCCCTTATTCAGAAGCTACCACAATAAACAGCAGTATTTGCATTTATGGATTTTCTCCTGGCACTATGTATCTGTGTGTCATGTTCTTGCTTGGGGTAAAAGAACGTTTTATTCATAGCCTCAGTGTATCTGCACCACAGTGCAGAGCGTGATGTAGGCCATTTGCAGGAATTCAGGTTTTCAGGATCCAAAATGGGTTTCTAACAGTATTATAACATGGTTTAGCAAAAAACTACAGCCTCATGCTGAGAGGATTAAATTGTGTATCATCAATAATTAACAGATACTTGACATATATGACAAAGAAGAATGTAGAATCCAGTGCCTCCACTCAGTCACTCACATAAATCAAGATCATTGATTCCTGAAACTGTTAATTTTGGTTCTTTGTGATAAATTAGTTTAATTATATACAAGATAGTTGGAAGATTGGTAGTTTGTCATGTAATATTTTCAAGTTCAGATAACAAAATATAGAAACAGCTAAATGTGATAATGCTGTTCCTGTACCTACTGTATGTTAATACTTGCTAAGTTGTTGTGTAAAATTTGCATCAGCAAAAACACGTGACAGCCAAAAACAGCCCCAGAAAAGGCAAATCAGCATCATCGGTGCCCGAAATCGATGCAGCACCCGCTTGGCTGTTCATGAACCAATGAGCTTGTTAAGCTCTAATATGAGGTTCCCTGTGTCCTGCAGCCACTACTGTGCATCCAAAATACCATTTGCATTTATAGATTTTCCTCGAGCACTGTGTATCTGTTTGTCATGCTCTTGCTTGGGGGAAATGGGATCTCTATTCATAGTCTTTATCCATTTCATTTCCACCACAGTCTTGACCGAGGGCCTTTGGAATCGGTCCCACTCACATAGAAACGATTTACTATGGGCAGACAGGATTGTAGGGGAGGGGCAGGGCACAGGGGCGCTTGTTCATGACTTTGTGGACACAGTGAATTTAAGAAGATGTGGCAATGCAATCTAAAACAGCACTATCAAAACTGCAGGCTCCAAATTTACCATGAACATAAATTAGAATCTCACTGACACAGTCCCAACAAAAGGTGGTTTTGCATTAAATTTACACCAATTGAAACTTGCTTTCGATATAATGATTAATGTTATTTTGGGGAGAATTGTTGTATGTGATTTAACTCTGTAACGCAGATAATGGTTTGCTTTTCTTGAGGGGATACAACAATAGTAGCTGGTTTACATGGTATGACCGTTATGATTAATTATGTTTACAGCAGTTAAGCAGCTGAATCTGAGTGAATCTTGAATGATTCCTTAAGACCTCGGTATGTACACTCGGGTATCTAGGGCATCGAGGTGTCAGTGCCCTGTTGGCTTGTAGTAACCAGGATAGCAAAAATTGATTGAACTTCAAAGTTTTTATCAACATTGATGTCTGTCACTGAAACTAAATTAAAAGCACTTAATAAAGATATTCAAGAATGTGATTTCTGCTCATTTTAGTACATTTTTGTTGGTTTGAAACTCTGCACTTTTAATTAATTACTTCAATTTTTTATTAATAGGCATACAACATTTATGTACAACATGATATTGCTATCAACATTTGAATTCAGTTCTAAACTCTGCCTTTAATAAAAGGAAATTATAAATTAGAAGACTAAACCATTTCCACAAGTAAATGGTGGATGATTTTAAAGCTACATAGTGTTTAGATGTGTTGTGGAATATTAATGAAACTATACTAACAGATCAAATATAATATGTAATAGAATATATAACAGCATGTCTTGCAAATTAAGTAGTGAATAAAATACTTTTTAACTTTCCTGAAGCTCTTCATCAGCACAGAGAAAGTTAAGATTCATATTATTGACAGGCAGATTGTAATTGTAATTCAGCTTAGAGGATTTTTTTTGGTGTGCAAGAAAATAATCTTTGTAATTGAGTGTAAAACACTCAATGACAGTTAATTCATTATTCAGAACAATAATCATAAAATTGTTCAATATGTAATGGTCAACACACAGGTCGTCATTCAGGTTACTGTGTACAGTTTTAGCTGCTTAGTTGTCAATATATAGATTTCTCTAATTTCCAACAAAAATATTACTCCTCCTCCTGCTAACAAGACCAGAATAAAATAAAAATACAATGATCTCACAAGGGGCTAAATAAGGGCGTTCATTCCATATTATCTCTAGTTTGTTGTGGCACACACTCTTAGTCTATATGTAGTTTGGAGTCTTTATCACTGTCTAGAGATAAAAAGGTCACTGAAAGAGTCACTGTCTTGTGATAAAAGGGTACTTATAAACTACAGTATCAACTAGTGCTTATCAACCTTGAACTCCCACCTGGAGCTGACATCAAACTGTAGATATAGATTTGAAGATTTCTGTGTAGAGCCATGACAGAGCGAATTGTTTGGAATAAGGGGCTGGGCAGAAATGAATGAATGAATTTTATGTAAAGTATGTGCTTGTGGACAATTAACTACTTGGTCTATACAGTCACAGTCATATTAAATTTTAACACATAGAGATGACGGGCAGATCTGCATGCAAAGTCGTGTCTACACAGCTGTCTGATTTAGTCGTTGGTTGGGGTTAGCTGTCAATCATGACATTACACACCCCTTTCAGCTCTATATAACTAATTAAAGCCAAACTAGTGAGACAAGTTAACACCTTAATAATTACCAATGTCATAAGAACTACGGTATCTCAAGTGCACCTACTCAGTGTTTGCTCTGATGTTTTAGTTTGGCCAATAACCCATCTGCTAACTCTGAGGAGAGGGGCTTGAGATGTTTCAGCTTTTACTTTTGAGGAGCTGTCATGTTGTACAGCTGTATAGTCATTGGTTGAAGCTTCAGGTGGCACCATCTATCAGTAAAACCCTTTGACTGCCTTCTCGCAGCCAACTAATCATAAAAAATATTAATATAAAAGTATACATTTTAGACATTTCTGACAAAAAAAAAAACGAAAGCTCGATTTAATTATTTGGAAATGATTTGGATTTAATGAACGAATACACTATTCTATAAACATATATATTATATAATGCTGTAAAACTTCAACCTTAGTAACTGTTCTGGGTTTTGTATGCCTTGTTTTAAGCTCTTAGTGTAATAAACATCCAGCCCAGTCAATAATGTCAATACATCACTTACGTCAATAATACCTTTTGTACATGATCTTTTACAGGTACAGTTAGACCTCACAGAGTCAGGACCTTGTGATCATTCAGTCTGTCTATCTGTTCTGTCTATTGTGAAGATCAGTCTGCCCTGTTTAGTTCTTTTGGCTTTGCTTTATGTACTTAACCCTGTTTCAGTATCAAATTGACAGTGTTACAAATGAATAGTGAGCATTAAATACTTTGGTCTTTAGAATTGTTGAAAAGACCATCTTCTAGTACAAAAAAGAACTTCGAAAAACTGAAAAGGTACCAAAAAAAGGCTAAACTGAGGGTAATAATGAAGAGGCTAGCCGTTTTTGCCAATATTTTTAGGAAGTTCAGACTCAGGTGGCTCCAGTGGTTCTTGAGCTTTTTGGTGGGGCTTTGTCATTTTGGTAGTGTATGCAAAAAGAAAGAGGAAAAGCAAAAATGAGGAGGGGAAGACTAAAGTTGAAACATAAGAGAATGAGGTCTTAGGAACCATTGGGAAGGGAGAGAGTAAAAGTAAAGCAATTGAATTTGGAGCTGATAAAAACAGGGAAAGCACAAGTTGTTGACAGCCATCAGAAGAAGTAAATCTACAGATGTGTATCCTGTTATTGATGCTTCTGCCTAACGATGATGAAAAATACCTGAACACATTTTTTCATGGTTTAAAGGCATAGCAAAGGTTAGAGGATGGATGAACACTATATTATTTTCACAAGCAAGTAGCAGAGCTTTTTCTGCCCATAGTTCTGTTCAATTGGTTCTTTGCTTAGGTTGAAGCTGCAGTTTTTAAATGCCAATCAATATCCGTGACAAAAGCCCTCCCTTGCTTCCTGTTTTCTCATGAAAAACATGGCAAAAATCTGTTTTTATGCTCATATGTCACTCACTGTTTTTGTCATGGCATTTTGAATAACACAAGTCACATGGAATCAGATTTTTTCAAGTCAGATTTTGACCGGTGCCATTTGTGGTCCTAAATTAGATATAGATCAGATACAGTTAATTCAGTATTCATGCAACTTTGATTTGCACGCTGGCTCTATCTAAACGTCTTGCCATGAAACTTTGGTAGGTTGAGGTACTGATTAATATGGTTAAAGGTAATCCATGACATACAGAAATTTTGGGTAATTTTTTTCTTTCTGTAAAGTCAATTAAGTCAGAATCCCTCTGACTATGCATCCACACACACAGAAACAGCATCTTCTGTTTATCAAATAAGCCTTTCTACTCATCATCTTTATCCTCATTATCATCTGCTCATAGACTGGCTGATGTCATTAACTTATTACTGAAACCCTAAACGTGGACTTCTGTGGCCTCCATAGTGAACTTTGATATGATGTGGACAGCTTTGTTTCTGGTTTACTTGCACATGCGGGTCAGTTCAGGACAATGATTAGTTGGCATTGGAGTCTCAAATGGGCCACATTTAAGGACATAATGTGACCAGCAAAAACAAAAACCGAATTTGGCTTGCAGAGTGAATGTAGCCTTATTGTGGAATGTTGCTTCACCTGATAACTCTCTTCTCTGTTTTTATTCACCCCTGTGCTTCTTCAGACGTAAACCTCTGAGTTAAATAGTTCAACTGTGGACATTAGAACAATATTTTGACTGTCATATATTTGACTGATGCAGGTTATGTCAACAAGCCCTTGATTCACTGATCAAGTGATGTTTAAACTTGGCATAAGTGCAGATTTGGAGAGAGTGGTAGAAGCTGTAATTTCATGCAATTATTCAGCACAGGTGAGGGTCTCCAGCACATTGAGGAGATGTGGAAGGAAGCGCCCTTGACCAAATTGGTGTCAGGTATTAATTTGACTGTGCAGCACACTTTACTCTGAAGTGTGTTTGCGACGAATAGCAGAGTGCAGCATTTGGAATCCACCAATGATTTGCCACCATGGGTGCTTTTCTCATTTGGGTTTAAACCTTGCTCACATAATGAAACCTGTCTGTGTGTAAAGTGTGTGTCTTTGTGTATGTGTGTGTGTGAGAGAGAGACTGAGTGTTGTAGCGGGACGGGCTGTTTCTCGTCAATGCAAATCATTCCCTGCCTGCAATCTAGCTCCAGCTGGCGTGATGCTCTGGCATATTGGCAAGTGAGGCAGGCGGGTCGATAAGGATTTTAACCGCATCTTAAAATGGGTAATGGTGGACCTTTATGTGTGTCATTGTCACTTACCCAAAAGTCACGGCTCCTAAGCGCCACCATCCATCACCTGCCTGCCTGCCACATGCCTCTTTCTGCCTAACTGATTCACTTAAGCTCCGTTTGTTTGTTTGCTCTCAAAGTCACTTTCATTTATGATCGAGCTGGGCATGGACTACGATTGCATGCGGGGATGTACAGAGATAGACAGGCAGGGATGGTTAGCTTGCACTAAAATTGCTCACCCACACTAAAGCCTGTCATATTGGATATTACGCTTATATGAAGAGAATTTCAGCACCTATTCTTCTCAACAAAAAGGTGAAGCGCTGTTTTGTCTGTTGAGATAGCTGGCTTCAGTCTCAATATGCACAAATTCTCCTTTTTTATAAGTGACAGCCTGCAATGACTTTCAGTTTATGAGAAAGGCTTCAACAAGATTGCTTCCTTAGAAAAAAAAAAACAACTTAAAATGAAAATACTCATTTTACAGCCAAGAGAGATAAAGTAGCATTTAGTAATGAGTCACAGTCACTGCTTTAATTTGCTGTGGGCAGTTTTTATTAGAAGTATTTTAAGATGTTTTAATCATTTGTGCTTTGAAAAAAATGGGGAGGTATGTCTGAAACTAAAGGGAGAGAGCTGTGGAAATGATCTCATGCTGTTGATTAAAAAAAGTTGCTGTTTTTGTTCTTTGCCCTCCAGGTGAGGCACAGCATGCATTGTCAATGCCATACAGCTGCCCTTGAAAGACTGCAGTGTTTCTCACCTTTATGAAAGCAATTTCTGTCAGTAATATATATTTTTTTTCACTGCCTAATGGTTTTAGCTTTAGGAGTGCAATAAACACTCTCAAATGAAGCCTCTGAAATGGAAATTTTTGCTACTTAGTTACTTCAACAATGAAATTTTTATAGTAAAGTTTTCCATTAATTAGCCTTGTGCAGACTCTCAGTTTCTTTTTAGATAAACATACAATATATTTTTGAAAAACACGATAGCTGGAGTTTAAAAATGGTCTCAAATACAAAAATTTTACAATCAGATTTTTTTGTAGTTTTAGTGCCAGTGTCACTGCCTGGCACAAAACAGGGAAAACAGTAAAGTGTTTGCTTTTTTGCACTCTAATATTAAATAAGGGTCTTCTGTGACCATGTGCGGGGCTCTTGCCGAGTTGCAGCTGTGGCACAGTTATTTCCAGTGTTTAAATAACTGTAACTATTGTTGGGGAAAAAAACCCCCAAAAACTGATTCCTGGTTGGTAAGACGACTGTTAAAGGGCTGTTGTAGTGACAGTGGGCTGTAAACACTTAGAAACACTAAAGATATCTGTGTGGGTCTCAGATAATACAGTGTAATTTAGCTTAAATGCAAGGCTGGAATATGTTTATGAGATAATGACATTAGCAATTAGCATTAGCATATTGTTGGCTATAAGTGATGCCAGTAAACATCGGTGATTAGCATTAGTAATTTGTGTTAGGGTTGTTGATTAGCAGACACACTAAATTGAATAACCTCGGCTGCATACACAGTGATAAAGCTTATTACTCTGAACTGAAGGCACTTTCATGAGTATTTGTGTTAAAATTAATAAGACAGTTAGTTAGCTAGCAAGGTTGAACAATCTTGGCATGTAGAGAGTTAGCCTGGTATGTGAGGTATTCTGTATTACTCAGCAAGCAGAAATTAGTAGACTGTAGCAAAGTTAGTTTGAATGCAATTAACAGCACAGCCAAAAGTGAAATAGTAAATGAGAAACTTGTGTGGATCCCACATTTTTTAACTTTGGAGTGAAATTTTCTTTTTTGGTCATTAAATGTTGTATATTTAATATTACTTTTGAACTTTATGTTATTTAGTGCAATATGCACACGTGAATAAAGGATATGGGGATAATAGCCTACAGGACAGCATAATACAAGAATATTAATGCCAAGCAATGATATGAACAGCACTGAATGTTGTCTTGTGTATATTTTGCGGGTGATAACCAGTTATTTAACTAGCTGCACCACTCTTGTTCATATTAGTCCTGTTAAACTTTTATCAGTCACAGTTTCCGAGGAAAAAAATCTATATTATAACTTTATAATATATGTATATATATATTATATCTATGTATAATATATAATAACTAATGACAGTTACTGATTAAAATGTTGGGGATTACAAACAAATTACATCTAAAAGTCTGTTAGAAATCAAATGTTAAATTTACACATTAATACTGTTGTAAGAAAAGTTTCTTTTGGGACATTTCCAGACGGAGCAGCTCAGCAAAACTGTTGGACACATTTGAGTGCAACACCATAAAATTTTACGTGTTTTACAAGTAGATGCTGTTGTGGCCATTCATTGACCAATAAAGCCTCAAATTTCCAGCATTGCTTTTATTGGTGCTCTTGTTTAAATTAGCTTTTTCTGTGAATCACTGCAATGCATATTGCTCTAATACACCCAGTATGCCATGCCTCCCCTCATCCAACCATGCAAAGGTTGTTTACCATGTCTTTGGATAGACAAGACCCCCTTTCAGAGCTGGAAATTCAACAGTATTTTCCTCTGACGTGACTGTACAGTGTAAAGCTTGCTTGCCAGCAGTAAAAAAGCTGTTAACATCTAAATGTTTAATCTCAAACTTAAAGAAAACATCTTCGGGGAGTTTATGTTCATTACAACCAATCAAATAAAATAACCCAAAAAAAGTTTTAAAACCCAGTTTAAACATTTTCAGAAAAGTTCTCAGATGTCATATGTAACATCACTTTGATGCAGTAATTAAAATAGTGGCATTATTTTTTACATTTTAACAGGTTGACCAGTAATCTGTAACCCATTAAATCTTAAAAGTAACTTTCCCAACAGCAACATTTAATTATTCTATCTGGATTTGATTTTCCTTGAAGCAAAGCATTTTTCAGAGGTGAGCACCAGCCTGGAACAAGAAAATACAGAAAGCGCCACACATGTTTGGCAACCTGTCATTTAGGAAACCAAGACCTTTATTAAAATAGTTAGCATTAAAATTATCTTCGTTAAAGCTCCATTCCCTGTGTACCAGGACGATGTTGGCAGAGCTGCTTCATCTTCGTATACGTTTACAAAGCTTTGGCAAGCGTCCCACTCATTTTTGTGGCTAACTGGCTAAGATTTGAGTTTCCCTGAGCAACTGCGAGAAGCTTCAGAGAATGGTTGGCAGACCAAAGTCAGGACAGAAATGCTTGTTAAACTGAACTCATGGTTAATTAAAAACCCACTCCATATTTGAAGTTTGTTTTTCTTTGCTGCTCCTGGGCTGACCCTCTGTCATGAGGACGCCATGAGAATGAGCGGTGAATACGCAAGGTCATGACTGCTTTTCTCTTTGGTTTGACTGATCTATGTGATTAACTGGCATTGGCTTTAGACTTTTAAGGTCTGAGGGCAGTCGACCACACCGCATAGGGGTGGGGTCCAAAACAAAGTTTTTGCTTTCATCTCCGGTACGAATATCTTGATTGAAAGCTGAAAGGCCTGCTGCTTTGAGCAAGCACTCTGATCTAGAAACAAAGAAGGCCTCTGTTCCTGCCAAACCACCCAATAATTTTCGGGATATTAACAGTTTGGCGAACACAGTCTAATTCAGTTGTTTCTGAGCCACTGTCAAGTGTAGTAAAAGAGAGGAAAACAAGGGGAAAGTAGAGACATCACACTTGAATGGTGGAGGAGGACACAGTCACCTCGTGTCCACTCTGCTGGAGGAAAGGACTTCATTGAGTATTTTGTTTTCATCTAAGGCAGAACACGGTTAGAATCACTTGGCAAATGTGAGTGCGTGCATGCTTACCTAGTGTGTCCTGGAATAGAAAGAATACCTATGTGTGTTTGTGTGCGAGTGAGAGTGCGTCTGCGTGCTCGTTACAAGGCATTCTCATTTACATATAGAGCACTGGGCCCTCAGGAGGTAAGTGGACTTTAACAGTGAGATAGCTCCACTATTTATTGCTTTTCATGCTGCAGTGAATACCTGAGAGCCGCAACTTCTCAAACGTGGCAGCGAAATCCATATACAAATGACCAACAGCCATCACTGTTCTCCAGTAAGTGCCTTAGCACTCAGAAAGAGAAAGCCTGGACGCTGTTAGACAAACCATTCACAAATATCTATAATCGCTTTCTCTGTTACTACACAGGCAATGAAAAGCATGGTGCTATGTGCGAACATGTTTAACAGCCAGGCAGATAAGTTTGTCCTCTAAACTTTTTCACCAAGTTAATGAAAAACTTCTAAATCTGACAATCTATTTGATTTGACTTTTACTCCCCCAAACTATTGGCAGAGCAGACCACCCACACAATAAACTAATGTCAAATTGTCAGCCTGTCAACAAAAAAAGTCAGTTTGCATTTTCAGAGAACGATGATACAATCCATCAATGTCAGGCTAATCTGAATTGGAAATTATATTACAAACCCCTGAATATACTTGTGTTTTTGTCTAGTCCAGTCAGCAGCATGGAAGATTTATAGCTATGTCATTATTCAAAACATAATCTTAGTTCTGCTGTGTGATTTATCAGTGATTTATAGTCATTCCATTTACTTGTAAACCATGGCAGGGACTGACAGAAAAGGACAGCGTAATATGCTAACAGCCACTGTACTGCTGATATGAAAATACAGCTGGGTGAGGAAGCTTTGAGCTATGCAGCGATGTCATCTCACACTGCAGCTGCAGCCCTGTCACCCCCCTCAGCCCTGCTGAGCTTGGCAGTGCTGATTACATGGAAACATCATCCCATAGAAAAACTGTGATGCTGTTTGCTTAATCATCTCTCTGATGTCATCATTATTTATATTACCATCAGCATTTCTGGGATCTTAATTAGTTTGCTCTTTCATGCATATTAAGATCATCATAATCATCTCATATTTTTTTGTCAAGTCCTCAACAGCGGGTAATAGTGATGGTGCTGATTCTAGAGGTCTACACACATCCAGCTCCCACCAGAAGAAATGCAAAAATAAAGTGAAAAAAGAAAAAATCAAAAGTAAGAACCAGTCCAGGACCTCAAAAATACACCTGGGAATAATTAGACCCAGAATATGGTAAACTCTGACTCAGACTGGTGTGTCAACAAATAATGAGCAGATATGGTCAGAAAATAGGAAAACATTTTTTTAGCACTTGATACTTAATACTGTCTTGGAAAACTGAATAATACTTTGGTTAAATCAGACATAAGTTCCAGGTTGGGTCTAACTGTCAAAGAGCTAGTAGAGCTGTGAAGCTCTCCAACTTGCTGAAGTGGAAAAAAAATAATGTTAGTGATGCTGATTTACTAACATTAAAGAGTCATTTAACCATACACAAGGAATACTAGCAGCGGTCGATATTTAAATCATATTTATGGTTATTATGCTAGCAAGTTAGCATTTTAAGCATTACTTAAGTATTTTGAAACTTGTTTCCCAAGTTTTATATTCCCCACACTTTCATCGTACTTGGTTTGCATAATTATCTTTATGAATATGTTTTCTTTTGTGAGTTTTTTTATTTGCAAATTTTGGCTTGCATTAGGTTTTTCCATTTTTTTCTTATAATGTTTATTTTCTTGCTCTCCAAATTTGTGTTTTAGTCTCTAAAGGTCGAGTGCGTTGGATTTATCGGCATCTAGTGGTTAAATTGCAGTTTGTATCTGACTAAATATCCCTCTAATCACCTCTTCCAAGCCTTCAGGAGAATCTACAGTGGCTGCAAAAGTCACTGTAGTCACCTGTAGAAAAAAATGGTGATGCAACATGGTGGAAGATAACCCACTCCATCTCTAGATATAAAAGGCTGATTCTAAGGTACACACTCGTGAAAAAATATCTATGATAGAATAATCTTGAAATTCCATGTTATATTCCACTTGTACTGCATTGTACCATTAGATCCCCCTTAAACCCACATAATGGACCTTAAGCGATTCTGAACCTGGTGTGTGCTTCATGTTTTGCCCTTTAAAACCTCAGTACATTTCTTCTAAGCCTTACCTTGGGAGTTTGTATAAGCTCCCTTGTAGTAAGGTGCATCATGCAAAAGGCAAATAAGTCAGAGGATGATTAGTTTCATAACCCCAAAAGATAGATGGGTGTGACCCTGGAGCCTGAAGCCCTATTGAGCAAAGCCTTGAGGGCCCCTCTTCTTATTAAATCCATACTTTGGGAAACCATGGTGGCTATTGACTGTGGTAGAGTCACTCACCCAGATTAGCCTTTAGTCTTGGAAGAACACACCCTGTACCTTTGACTAGTTATTGCTTCCTGTTGTACACATCATACGTCTGTGCTATTGATTGGCCTTGCTTGCTCCAGAGCTCTAATTGTGGTGCCGGCCTCGCATTTCACCGACAGTAATGGGTTACACAGAAGAATAAAGATGCAGTCGCTAGATATTGATCAGGAGGAATCCACACCTCTGGCAAAATTAACGAGACAATGCATATGGATCAATACTAGTTTCCCCTTGCTTGGCAAAAGATCCTTTTTTTTCCCCCTTTTTCTTCCTCAGTGCCGCCTGACTGTAATCCAAGCAAAAGTGCTGATTTGGGCTCATCTTTTCAAAAGCTTCTCTTTAAAGTTCATCATGCAATATCAATTGTGAAACCACCAGGAATCTCATTATGGATTAGGAGCAAAGCTCGCCTCAATTGTTTAAGTGTAACAGAGTGGCGTGCTTTCACTGGGAATGTGTTGTCCTGTAAATGAATAGACTGCTATCGCTGCATGTTTGTTTCAGCAAATCTGATCACCCTAGAGGGTAAACACCTTATGTATACGTGATTGTTTGTCCATCTTTGCAGATTAATGGTCTAATGACTTCACTGTGTATATTGTGATTAATCCAGCCAATAAACTCATATAAACTCATCCCATTCATGAAAACATGTGACAACCAACAGGGATGCTACAGTAGACGATGGTCGATTCTTGATTCCCGTAATTAGCGTGCCTGAGAGACTGACTAAAACAGTACAAATGTGGTTCTGGTGCGTGTGTGTGTGACTCAGTTTGTGGAGATCATTATGACAGGGGTTCTTAGGGCAGCAGAGTACTCACACATGTAATTACTCACACTTGAAGCAGGAACCTCCCATTGCGAGGCCTAACGCAGAGGTTTCGGGTGTCAAGCATCCCGCTGCCTGTTTTCTCACTGTGTGCTTACCAACAGAAAGGAACCATTTCATCAGTGTCTCCTTTAATCTCACCCTCACACGCATACACTCACACATATATGTATGCATGCACAAACATGACCACTTTACTCATCAGTCCTTAACCTTTTCTAACCCCCAAGAGTGCATGTTTCTCTCTCTCTAGAGAGCTAATTATTGCAGTCACCTCTTATTCAGCTATTACTAAAAATGGAAAAAAGCATGAGCACAAACCAAAGAGAGAGAATGCTTTGATCCCAGTTTCCAAAGTATAAACCCAGCGAACTACATATCAAATATTATATATCAAATATAAAAATAATATAAATACAATTTGTATGATTCTTTTCAGATGTGCCCTCTGATGTTTGGGATAATGTATGTTTGGGTAGTCTTTGTCTTTTTTGGACTGTGATCACCAAAAGTACAGGTTAAATGGAAAGAACTATGCTGCAGTTTGACCTCTTTAAAGAGCTCTGTCAGATTTCCAAGAATAGGCTGTGATTGGCCGCATTAGCGACAAAGCTATTTCTCTTGGCACCTAATTAACACAGGTGTGTTCAACCACTCTGTTTCTGGCTTTTCTGTCGGCTAGTTTCACTGCAGAGAAATTGCCGTAATTTTGCTAAATTGCTACAGTGAATGGTTGAACTGGCACTGATTATTGTGAGTGTACAATTTCAAATGCCTAAGGGGTCTCTGTATTACTGTTTGAATGATGCTGAATGATATTTCATTAGATCTAAATTTTAGTGTTGCCAGTGGTACTCAAAATCCTTGAAGATGCCTTACACCAGAAATAAGATTGGTGGGAATCTCTGTGCATACCCGGCCACTTAAAGTAACTCACGAGGAGGTTTATTTTGTGCTGAGAGGAGTTCTTTTTCTTTAGAATAAGGTTTTTGTACCTGTTACTTTTCTCAGGTGTGGGTAATTACTAAGTTCCGATAATTTAAGCAATGACAGAGCAACTCTGAGTATAGCAGGGATAAGTATAAAGAAAAAAAAGCCTAAACTCTGGTGAGTCTCTCCCTGCATTCTGAACACGTTCATATATTTTCTAGTTAGGGTTTGTTTGTGTATTTGCTTAGTGAGAAGAATGGTTAAATAACAACTTTTTCAATGATATCACCTGCATGCACAATGTATTTGAAGTTATCGCCTTTGCGTTTCAAACTATTTTTTCTAATCTCATCCTCTGTGTTCTATCGCTATGCAAACACACTGATAAAAAACATTCATTTATTGAAGAAACAAACAGTTTTGTTTGCAACAAAAAGTAGAAAATAACAATATCCACCACTATTGTTGCTTCCTCAAATTATGTTTTTCTTTGAATCATAAGCTTGTCTAATGACTGACTCGCTCACCCAGCATGCGAATCCCATAAACAGTTTAAGTTGAAAGCTGGTCGCCTGACAAAGCTGTGCATAAATAAATACACACTGCTGCGCTCTTTTCTATCCATCATCTGTAACAGGCAATTAAAAGTTGGTTCCAGCAGCGTGCATGAGCAGTAAAATTAAAGCTTTGGCCCCATGTCTCATCTCTCGCCACTTCAGCTGGTTTTACTGCCCTCCAGGGCGCTTAATGTGAAGACGAGAAACGGTCACCAACAAGGTGCCGTTATCGATGGTGCTGACATTTGCGGTTAAACCTTTCAAGCACTTGGCAATATCAGTTTTCTGTCCGTTGAGGCTCGCCTCCCTCGCCTCCTCATGTCTCTCTAGCTTTATCTTTTATATACAGTATAAGCATACGGGTCCACTCACTCCATATTTCTTGTTCTCTCTGTGTCTCTGACAGAGAACAGTAAACCTAAACTCCCAGACTGCTTGCCATTATTTACATCTCTCCCTGCATGCATTTTGATGTATATCTGCAAAGAGAGAGGGCCAGCTCTATTAATTAGGAGCACAGCATCGTTAGAAAGGATCCATGGGGAGAGATGGCCATACTTGCTGCTCTCAACCTGCCCACCTTGTCCTCCCACAGTGCTGGTGATTAATGATGTCAGCCATATCAGGGGGGCCCTTATCAGACATGGACTCTCCCACCAAACAAAGCCAGGGTTAGAAGCTCACTGTTTAACTGATGAAGTGGGACCGATGGCGAGGTGAAGCTGAGCGACGCACTGAATGCTAATGACCTCTGGCGTCGATTGTTAGGTGAGCGCCTGCGAACATTAACCGTTCGCCTCCCCAGGTTGAAGTGTACTGTAATTGTGATCTAAATGATCACTCTATGTTGCATGTGACAGTGTTTTCCTGTAATGCCCAGGGATGGAAGAAATATTTAAATCTTTTACTTAAGTGAATGTAGTCAGATCTCCATACAAGAAAAAGTCCTGCATTCAGAATCTTAATTAAAGAAGTGTATACGTATTGGCAAAATGACATTAAAGCAGCAAAAGTTAGAATTCATTTGCGTAATGACTTCCTAAAAATTAAGTATATTTTTTGTAGCAGTTGGTCAAAGTGTTTTTTTTTATGGCTGTACATACATTTTTATTCTCTAAAAGTCTTAATTTTTATTCAAATATTTCTGAATGAAATCTTTTGTGCTAAAGTACTAAAATCTGTATCATTAAAATTCAGATTATAAAAATTGTCCAGTCTCACAATGGTTTAAACTCAGCTCACGTTCCCTATTATTGGGGAACAATCCAACACTTGGTGAATTCTGCTTCACAATGATAGGAAGAGCCGACATCGAAGGATCAAAAAGCGACGTCGCTATGAATGATATCTCGTGGTAACTTTTCTAACACCTCTTGCCTACAATAATATTGTAATAAAAAGCAAAGATTTTTTAAAGCACCTTTTTTAAATTATGTTCTAGAAAGAAATGTCTGTATCTTGATATAAGGAAAAGAGAGTAAGATACTGAGGGCATAAGGAAAGATTTTTTTTTTAAATAAATTATTAATACAAATGTTTTTTTAGGATTTCAATTTTGATTACGTTTGTCTTTTGACAGAAATGCACAGAAGTTTTAGTCCAAATTTTGGACGCTAGATTTTGGTTAGTTTTAGTCATTCTTAGTGAGCTTTCACTTTCCATTTTTGTTGTGCATTTACAGTTTTTAATGTCAACCAAAAAGTTGACAGCTGTCACCGCTTTGGTTTTGTACAGCTACCATGATCCACAGCCTTTGATAATGTTGCCTTAATGTTAAAGTACCTTTTAGAAATGTTGCTGAGCTAACCTGGATTTTATGGCAGTTGTCACAGCTGTTGTTAGATGCAGATAAATGAAGCCTGCTACCCTGTTCCTCTAATGTCAGCCAACATTACCAGCAAAGATAAATGCCACTGATAACAGGAAGCTGCTTATGTGTTAAACAGGCCAATCAGCTGAATCAGCTTTTGTTGTATTTGGGGCAACAGCAGATTCTATTGAAATGCATGCAGGTCATCAAACAAGGCTTAACTTTTTTTAAATCTAAATTTTGTAATGACAAAAATGGCAACGATTTTTTAAATTATCTGAAATTCTAGTTTTTCAAGAAAAAATAACTGTTTTTTTATGTTTTAAAAGCTGACAATAGGTTTCTTTTGCTGAAAATTAAACTCTGTTAGATCATTGCATAAAAGCAAAAAGTACACTCATTTCCTCTTAAATGCAGTGGAATGGAAGAAGATATGAAAATGGAAATAGTAATGCAGCACAAAAATATTTCAAGTACTGTACTAAAGGAAATACACTTACTTTTCACCACTGGTTAGACCTCTCAGTTTAATGGTGGGTTACGTGCTGAGGCACAGTTGCATTTTCACATGAGGCAGCAAGGTTTTATCATCAAATGGGATGCTTTGAATTAACAGCCTTATCAGATATGATGGGAACAACAGAGATCAATAAAACAATCTCCGTGTCTAATCAATGTCTAATCTTTAAGTTATATGAGTTATCTCCTGGTTATGAGATATTTGCTCTGATACACTTGCTTTCACTTTTATCATCTACGTGCATCGCATATTTTGAAAAGGAGCTCGGTGAGAACTTGCATGTCCAATACATCAGCCCTATCTGTCCTCAGCTGAGAGAAAAAAGAAAGATTGGATCTCGTCTTTCTGACGATCTGCCACTACAAAGACGATATCTCTCCTCCGTCCTCAGATTGCTATCTCTTATGGGACAGAAATAGAATACTGTACCAGATATAAGACTCTTGTTTTTTATCAGGCTGTGGAGGACGCTTAATGAAGCAGCATGCAATAAAAAATATTCCAGCAGTGAACAGCCTCTTGAAATACATTAAACGTCTGAGTGTGACTTTGATGGTCTCGAGTTTTGTGGGAAGGGGCAAAAAAAACACAAAAAAACTGTACATGTGAAAAATTGATACATGAGCAATTATTATCTTATTCAGCATATGAGTAAAACAAAAGTAATGGTAAAAGTAATTAGTAACATATAATCTCCTGTATATGATTTGGAGAAACACTTCACTTCACAAGATCAAACAAACCTCTGTATGAAAATCATTTGAATAGACTCTCTAGAGAGCGCAGATAAAGACTACCTACAGGAATAGATTCTTTTCATGTTGATGTAGACGCCGCATGCTGTTCTGTTTACATTTCATGAGTATAAAAGAAACCTATACATACGCAGGTGGTTAATTTGTTTCTATTTGTTCGCTGCACCTTGTTGCCGGAGGCAAAAGTCAAGAAAACATATAAGCCTGAAAATTAATACTTAATGACTGTCATTTATTAGCAATTCTTTTATTGTCATGGGAAAAGTGTAAGTATGGATGTTTGATAGAATGCACAAATTATAGAGTATAACCTCCTAAGAAAAAACAGCAGCAAAAATGAAAGCATGTTTGTGTATCGATTGTTTCTGTGTAATTGACTTTTTTCTTCAGCAACACTAGTACTGTGGCACAACAAGACTGTCTGTCACCTCTTTGGTCTAGACTAAACTGTCCCCAAAACTATTGGCTGCATTATGTTGAGTTAGTCACATCCCAGAAACCTGGATCCTGATGACACTGGTGATTATTTGACTCCTTTGGTGCAATCATGACATTTATGCTTAAGTGAAAATGTCTTCACAATAAATAGATGGATTACCAATACATTTTATACAAACATTTAGGATCCCTAGAGGCTAATTCCTAATGGATTAAGTGATTCCATAACTGTTAATCTAGACTGCCACAAGCAGGTCAGAGTTATTTCAACTTATTACATCTAGAAGACTGACGCAAAATTTTCCACCGGGATCCATTTTTTTTCTCAAGATGAATTGTTTTAACTTTGAAGATGGATTTTTTTAGCTTGTCATCCTCAGGTCAACATTTTAGCATGTGCAGCATTTGTTTACTGTTTTTTGACTTAATACCTGTAAAACTAATGAAATTCCCATTAGCCTAAGCTGCACTTGTGTAGTGCCTATGAGCTAAACTTAGCATGCTTACAATCTTAGATGGTAAACATTATACAAGTATGCTGACCAACAATATGTTGGAAATATTTTGAGCATGTAAGCATGCTTGTATTAGCATTTAGCCAAAAAACAGCTGTGCCTAAATTAAGCCTCTCAGAGCTGCTAGCATAGCTATAGACTCTTGTTTTACACAGTGCTGCTACTGCCCCTCTCTCTTCCTTGTTCACCTATAGGAATGTTTAATAAATTGCATAAATTGTCTTGTACAATTTCACCAAACAACTAATAAGAAATAACAGCATGTGCACAATAGCAACTGTTTTTCTTAGTATGTTCCCGCAAATTACTTTGAGTGGTCTCTCTTGTGCCATGTGAGACTAATGGCACAAATGTGTTGCTCTGTGTAATCTATGTTGATCCCATTTGCTGTGTGACTCAACATTTGCTGCCAGCAGATTGTCAATGAGACGCATGTGAATCTAGTTTTACCAACCGAGTGTTCCCAATTCTCTCATTTGCCATGAAATTTAAAAAGAATATGAGACATCTTTCACACAGTGTCTTCTCTTCATCGCTGTCATTCATCCTGTGTGCCGGAGAGGTCCGCAGGACTCATTAGCGCCCGCCTCTGTGTTTCATGCCGTGTTTCCCCAAAGGCATTACTAGCACCATTAGCTCAGGCAGCAGCGAGATTTCAAACTGCCTGGGCAGACGGATGCCATCCAAACCAAAGTGTGCTCCTTTCTTTAATTAGCATTTTTCAAACATCAATATATTTTCCACTGGCCTCCCAGGACCAAAACTCTGTCGAATTAATTATTAAAGGCTTGCTGTCTTCCCCTTTCATTTTCTCCCACTCCTCCTCTTCCTTTGAAAGCAGTCATGGTTTCCAACTTTCTGCCTCTAGTTTGATGTCTGTGCAGGATGGACATTCAACGACAGCCCTCTCCCTCAGGTATGCTTTAATAGCATACATTTTATGTTTAAAATGATCAATTTGCCAGGACTGCAAGGTTCATTATAGTGCATGAATGCTGGTGTGCATGAGGTTTTGCAGTCCACAGGCCAATTTGTAATTATATTTAGATTCCCTTCTTTAATTTATCGTCATCTGTCAGATTTTGGTAATCAATGTGCCATTTTCTGTGTTAGCAGGGACAAAATTACCTGCTAAAAATGGGATGAATCCACTTCAGAATTCCCTGAGGTGAAGAACAGCAGGTAATATTTCTTTCTCCCTGTCATAAAAAGGAAGAAATAGTGAGGCCACAGTATTGAGAGACATGTGTTTGGATTGGAGGCACAATATGGTTGAAGAGATAAAGTTGAAAAGAAGCAGGATAAACCTTTTCCTCTTCTAGCCTCAGCTAGCCTCTGTGACAGAGCAAAGTGGGAGTAACCAAGGCCTACCAGGACTCATAACTTCCACTCAAACACTGTATCTCCCTATAAATCCAACAAGAGTCATCCGAAGGTCTCTGCCCACTCCCCAGCTGCACTCCTGCAGCTGATGTGTCCCCAGTCTGAATCCATCCTTGCTGCTAGCTTCCTTCAGGGTTGCTGCAACATGCTTACTGTAGCTAGTGAGGCAGGTAGCTGGCTACTGCTTAATAAATTTGATCAAAGTAAATCTGGAAAAGGGAAATTTATACTCTGTTACGAAGACCCTTTCCCCGCCAAAGTTCTATTATCCAGTAACATTGCCCACATTGACCCACATGCTTACAGCATGGCTTTCATGTATAATTTTTACCCTCTGCCCTTCCCCTATTTATGTCCACCGTTGTTTTTTATGAGCAACACTAAGTGCTGTATAACTCCACTTGACTCTAATAAGTCTAATCTCGTCAGTTTGTTTAGGTTGTATAGTCTTACTACTTGAGTTTGTTGCCTAGTGACTAATTGTGTTTGTTGCTCAATGTGTTTTTTGCAGTGCCCCAGTCCTCAGAGATCTCTGAAAATACTGTCCAACACTACAGCTGCAGTTTTGTAAATATTTTGGAAACCATCAGAATCGATTGCCAGAGCTATTAAAATAATATCTAAAAAATCACAAGTTTTTAAGGAAAGCTGACAGGACTTCTAAACATGAGCAGTAAAAAACAACAACAAAATACCCGCTATTAAGTTTTATTTGATAAATTTAAAAGGACACTCTCCAAACAGAGACGATGTGTCATCCCCACAAGAGCTCTGAGTCAATCACAGTTGGATTTAGTAACAGTTTTCCTTTTAAATCTCCAATGCAATTTTAATTTTAAGTACTTTTGCAACAAATAAACTCTTAGATGAACAATTGAGGTTAACCAACATACATGCTGTCTTCGTGCCTGTATACTGTGGTGAGTTTTTTTTTTTTAAATCAAAAAAATAAACGGGAAACTTCAGTTTGTCTTTTTACAAAGCAAGTGTGTTTAGATCTTCTAAACTAGGGTGGCCTCATTATCTTAACATTAAACTTTGACGGCACACACTTTCAGGCCCATGTTACTCTGTGTAATACGATTGGAAGTCTTTGATTATTAACACACATTTAAGTCAATGACAGCTTCACACAGGGAGATACCATTTAACTAATCAGTGTTCTAAAATAAGTGCTGTCATTTTCTAATTGATTTAATGTCTGAATATTCTGCAGATAGAGAAAAGTGTTTTCGCTGACATGACAAGCCTGAAAAATTATCTTGAAAGGAAGGATATGACAAATCACACAAGCAGTAACAGAAACCTGAAGTGGTGAAATCTGCATCAGTCGGAACTTACAGAAAAATTAACTCTATAGGGCAAGCTGAACGCTGCTCATATCACATTATTTCAAAAAATGACAGAAAATGACAGCAGTTTTAATGAAATGCTCGACCAGAAAAACTGCACAAATGATCACACAAAGGTGACTCATTAGGCAGATTGTCCTTTAAGTCCTGACAACTGGCAAGCTGTTGAACATTTCCACATACACAGTTAGACGCATTTTCATGTCAAGCTGATAATAGTCATATTAAAGATACATTAGATCAAGAATAGTTTAGTCTTTGTTATTTTTTCTCCTGGTAAAAGCAGTTGAATTATTTCCTCTGTGGCTTAGAAAGAGCTTTGTAAAGTGGAAAAAAAATCCTTATGACAGTTATGTCACTAAGGTTACCTACACCTGGGTGTACAGAAAAGTCCAAGTGATCAAAAAATTCTCAGCTGTTCCTATTGTGCATGAATTGAGTGCTGCACAGTAATGTGAATGTAGCAGTTGCAAGGAATAACTTTCATTAATAAATATGTCATCACTCACTTCATCACTTGATCAGCATAAGTTGCTGCTGAGTTTCTGTTTTTATGCTTTATGCCTGTTTTCCTTAAATGCCTTCTTTTCACACCTTTCCTGCATCGGCCTCATGGGCTCCGCCTGTTTTTAGTATTTTCCCCAGCTGAGGGACTTCTTTTAACAATATACATGATCTTTATCAGCAGATATCAGAAATGATATGTTTGAAAGCCCAAGAAGGAGCTGCTCGAATAAATCCAGTGGTGCAATCATGTTCTCAACTGCTGTATTCCAAAATTTACAATTAACTTTTAATGCGAAAACTTGAAAACACTGTAGTTTTCCTGATACTTGTTATTTATTTAAACATATTTTTTCTTACCGCCTCCTGATATATATATTTAAATAAAATGCTCCATCGCTCTGTCCGCTGAGGTTTAATTGCACCAATCAGGTTGTTTTTCCTTCCAGAGAACAGCTCTGCCTCCATGAAATGTTTGTATAATTAAGACTCCAATCTGTCAGCTTTCTCCAGTCCCATATGTTTGATTTGAAGCAGCCTCATCTTGCACTGCTGGTCTGCTCTTCTTGATATGAACCAGATTATTGTAACACCCTCAAGGCACTCTGTTGCTTTTAACCAACGCAGGTTGTACAAAGTTGCCTGAACACACCCGCAGAGATATAAAGTCATGATTGGATCACCGTCTAAACATGAAAGACACCTTATGAAAATGAATGTAATACAAGCCAACAGAGTAACCTCCAAAACAGCAGACAATACTCCCTTTCTTTAGCAGGTGGGAGAACAGATGCTGAAGCAGCACAAAAGAGACAAAACAAAGGAAACTGGAGAGATAACTTTGCAATTCATCCATTCAATCAAAGCCCCTCTCACATCTGATGCTAAGAACTTTGCTATTAGCCAGAATCTAATTGCATCTTATGTGCTTTTTAACCTGTGATTCTAAATATCAGCGTAATTATACTAAAAGTGTTTGATGAATGGCTTTTAGCGTTCAAATTCAAACTCTTTGATATGTTATTGTTTTCAATTACAAATCACTTCTGACATAATGGGCATCCTTAATTTTTATTGTTATCTATGTTCAAAGCACACACCCCCTTTCTCTCCTTAATGTACGCACACACACATAAACACGCAACCACACACACACTGCTGAGTGATAATGTTTACTGTTCATTTATGTTCAAAGCCAATACACACTCTTCCTTCTATTATGAGCACACACACGCACACCCACAAAAACACTTTGACTTAATTTATGTTGAGGGATAATGTCCTGTTTGAAGCAGTTAGAGCTGCTTTATGCACGAAGACATAAGCTCATAGGTAAACTAGGTTTATTTCAAGTCTGTGTGTTGCATGCAGTGTATGGAGGATTAAAAATGCCCACGGAGTGGATTACAATACACGTTGTTTACATATTATGTCTTTTTTGTTGATGCATATTATTTGTCTCAATAAAATCCAAATAACATATTAAAATAGTTATTTAGCTTTTTGATTTTGATTTCCGTCATCAAATTGTTTTTCATTGAGGTTTTCATTTATAAAAACTTACATATCAAATATTGTATCCTATTTCACTTTATTAATTAGATTGATGAGATTCTAGATTTAGGTGTTTTAAATCTTTCATATTAGTGACTCTTAAATGGCTCTTTGCAAATGGATACATTAGACTCCAACCTGGTATTAATTTTTGGCTTTGTTTTTTTGTTTATTTTTAGCACAATCTTTGATTCCTGCCTGCATAACTGGAGTTTTGAGGCTCCATACACAAGACGACTTCCTTAGATATTTGCTCTGTTTCGCCCAAAAAAACCATCTGAATACATTTTTAAAAAATACTAGTTTGAATAAATTTAACTGTAAAATGTTTCATACTGTAAGTTCTTCAACCAGCTGTGACTTGGAGTATTAGCATATGTATTGGATGGGAATAGGCTGGGAGAAAATGCGGCTTTGTGCGGACTCTTATGCCTCTAGCCTCAAAGCTCTGCCGAGCTTTGTCATTCAAATCATCCCGAAGGAGCAAAATGTGAAATAATCTGAAATTGGGGTAGAAAATACTTGCTAATTTACATTTAAGTAGAAGTGACCTTTAGTGAAACAGTAGCCTGCAGGGAGCGGGAGTGACACCTCTGCTCAGATCTCCAATTTTAATCTCAAAGACAGATGTTTATGCATCTATGCTTTTTTTAAACAAATATGAACATCCTGATCGAGTGAGTGCGCATCATCTGCAGCAGCTCTAACACACACAAATTATTTTATCCCTGAAAATAAGATGATACAGAGACATTTGTGATGGGCTTTCCATCATCTCCCTGCACATTTAACCATCTGTAAATCCATCGTGTTCTCCGTGCTGTGCTCTTTTTCACAGGTGCTCTGGCTGTCATGTGAGTCCTTTTGACATTTGCCTTGGATTGGGTAGCCATCTGTGAATGTGATGGGCTTTTTTTTTTTCTTTTTTTTTTTTTTTGCTGCACTGCTCATATGAACAGTGTGCAGTGCCTTGAATAAAGTTGTTTAAAATGCAGCCTCACATTTTACTCCCTCTGTCTGCATTTTTTGCGGCACTGTGCTTGTGTTCGATCTTTTCATGTGATAGGAAAACACCCACGCCTCATACTGGCGTCCTAGTGTGAAATAACACTCTGTGAATCAATACTTTGAGTCATCATTCCTTTTGTACACTTCAAAATCCTGTTTCATTTTTTGCACACATGCATAATTAGTTTTGCCTCCTATTTAGACGGAATGATCAGCACTCAATCGTTTGGCAAAATTTAGAGTGCAGGCAGTTGCTTGGATTTCTGGGAACAGACTATACAAAGCACAGGGCCTGTACATGAACTGTTAATACGCTCTAATGATATGTTCTTTCTGCATAAAGCAGAGCTTATTGAAGAGGATGTTGGGAACACACGAATGCAACTAGAGACATAAATAATGTGAACTTGTCAGGCACCGTGATGATAAGCTACAGCAGTTATAAAGCCATCATGTTTCCTAAAATTACATTAAGATACCACTAAATGGTTTTGCCAAATATGTTTTGAAAGAAAAGTAGTTGCTTTGTGGATTTTGTTCACTGGCAACACTGCTCAAGGGACAAAGAGAGTCTGGGACAATAGGAGAGTTACTTTAGCATTACAGATAGAAAAATCAATAGAGCAGTTTCATAAATGACAGGCAGTGGGAGGCAGGAGAGTAGTTGGTTCTTAGTCTTTCAGACTAAAGGTATAGTCATGTAGAACTTCCAGGGACTAAACTAAGTACTTTGAAACCAGCAAGATGATTTAACATATTTTACATATGAATTTGTTACACAACTCCGTGAGGCTAATAACAGGGCCTTTGCACGGCTATCAGACTTGGTTCAAGTTTCAGATATATAAACATGGACATGCAGACCATTTAGACTGAGTTGAATACAGTACTAAGACGTTTTATGGCTCAATCAGGAGAACTAAAAAGGAGCTCTGCAGCATCAGCAGCTAACTCGGGCTGACAGCTGGTTTCAGTCGTTCTATCAACCAGCCTCAGATCAACCATGCATGGAATTTAAGGAGAACAAATGAGAGAGAAACGTTTTATCTGATAATGTTGTCAACCCAAGAAAATCATACATGCCACTAAAGCAAGTATCAACAGACCCTTGTTTCTGTGGCTGCATGAGAAATGGAAATATACATTAGAGTGTGCATGAAACAAAGTGGCTGGCCTGTAGTAATGCTGGACAAGCAGAAATGTTGTTGAATTCAAACCACTATGAGTAAATCAACTGTGATGTAAATCATATAATTCATGAAACTATTATCAGTAGTCAAGCAACAACAGTGCTGACAGCATATGTAGAAAATAAAACAACCTGTCGGCCCCTGCAGACTGTTCTGGCTACTGACTTTTGTCAATAAACAGTCAGGCTGGTAAAAATTTGTTATCGAGGGTAAAACTAGATTTCTTGCTATATTTAAATGCATGGATTGCACTTTGTTAAAGCTGAGGTCTTTTTGATTCATGCAGTTAAGTTTATACCAGCCATAAACTGCACTTCAAATGTCATACTTTTGTTTTTTGTTTTATTTAGTGGTAAACTGTAATCTTGCTGTGTGCTGGCGTCAGTTCAGTAAATATTATAAACAATGGTATACTAACAATAGGTCAATGTTACATTGACAGAAGGACACATTCAACTGGATTGAAATCACAACAACAAGCAGGATTCCTAAGGACAAAATATTGTTGAAATATTTTGTAAATAACTTACGAAAAGAACTTTGTGTTCAGTCAGATTGTGTTTGGAGACTTTTCCATGAAAGAAGAGATTTCTTTTACTTTACTTTCACTGAAAACTTCAATCAGACTATTTGACATTTAAAATGCTTGGAAGGAAAAAAGAGCCCAGTTATAAAGCTAGTGTCTGTAACAATTGACAGAGTGCTATGACAAGGCATCAATCAGGAGTTATTTCTCACTGGAATGTGGATGTGGACCTCTCTAGATTTCTGTGCCATCATTGAATCATTAATAAACAGTACATATGCGTGAAGGTTATGGGATTTCATCATGTTATAGCTCCTGTCGTTAAGATCATCTTGTTCAGAAATAGTCAAGTAAAACAGGAGCTTGAAGCTTTTCCTGGAAGAATTCTGCTCAGTATGGGGATCTCCTCCTCCACACTAAAATCAGGTGGCTAAGCAGGGGTAATATACTGCAGCACTTTCTTTCCTCGTGAGTGAAATCAAGGCTTTCATGGAATCAAGGGAGGAGCATCCCACCGTGTTGTCTCATGCTGAGTCACTTCTTGATCCTGCATTCCTGATGAAAGTAACAGAAAAACTAAATCACCTCACCTTACAGTTATGTGGTAAAGAAAATAACGTAATATGATCATTGCTCTTAAGGTATTCAAAGCTATATTCAGAGCTCAAACTATTATTTTACATTTAATAAGTGAAAACCACGAGGTCTCAACAATTTTAGTGTTTTTGTGCCATGTGAGAAACATAAACACAAGTATTAACTGCTATAATCCAAGCTTGGGCAGGAGCTTGCAGAAAGACTTAAATGACATTGAGAAACTTTAGCCCTGTGTGACATGTTATTGCCAACACCATGCCAACAGCAGCACGTGCAGATGCAGCAGCCAGTGGCTCCTTTAAACTTGTTTCTTTTTTTTCATTTAATCCGTTACTTTGTGGCAAATGTGTATTTCTCTTTTGGAGACCCATCACCAACAATGTTAATGTCAGTGATTCTTGGTGCTTAAACATTAAAATGAATGGACAGTGCTGAGCTTTCGGGGTGACCACTTTATTGTCAATATCTTGTTGCTACTGTTCACCATTCAAAAGATGCAAGTTTACAAAAAAAAAAGAACAGGATTATTTCCTGAGTGAGGAGGCCTACATGTATATGTATGTTGATAACTGTATAGATTGCTCCTATTTTTTCATACTACTCTACTGTGTTTTTTTGCATGATGGGTTATAAACTTCAATGTTATGAAAGTGAACATGGATGGGATTTTATGACAGATGGCTGAGCAGTTCTGAGTCACACCTGTGGAGATGGAAGTAATAAACATCACCATCATGTTCAGTTAAAATCTTGGTAGCATTCACTACATTTCTGGAACCTGATTGAACCAGACAATACAAGAAACTTAACCAAGCGGCTCTGAAGATATGCTTTGTTGATTCTCAATACCATCATAAAGCAGCTTTTTCTGACATGAACGTCATTAAATCCAGGTTCAGAACATACCAGGCGGATGGATGTTTAAATGACTCTACAAGAGTAAACTTGAAAGGAAACACTTTAGTGTAAATCTTGTCGACTTAATGCAAAAAAAAAATGCGTGTAACATGCATGATCAGCTAAAGATAATGAGGAGTATGTGAAGGGAAGTGATTTGATATTATGATATGTGGACCAACAAAAAATAGAGACAAGTCAAATGAGTAAAATTGTTTTGTTTGCTATGACATTGATAATGTG
Organism: Acanthurus lineatus; assembly: GCA_029814665.1. Classification (NCBI taxonomy): domain Eukaryota; kingdom Metazoa; phylum Chordata; class Actinopteri; order Acanthuriformes; family Acanthuridae; genus Acanthurus; species Acanthurus lineatus. The sequence continues at coordinate 4,870,741 of JAPZDV010000010.1, read as the reverse complement.
AATTTAATAGTGTGATCTTGGCACATAAAATGGTGCTGATTTTTAAGATGTTTTTGTACAAAATGTGAGGACTGGATATTGACATTTTGTAAATGTTCACTCAGAGATGCTTATTCAGCTGGTTTTGGTGGGGAGCTGTGTGGCTATGTGAATAATTGTTCCTGATACATTACAAAACATAAGTAGCTCCTGGCCACTTTCAGTTTGTCAAATTAGCTCTCAGGGGGACAAAAAGGTTGAGGACCCCTGATGTAGACCCACACAAAGTAGCCTAGCAAGCTAGTGTGCAGGAAAATGTGTATGTGTTGCTTGGCAACAGTCCAGTCCAGTCGCTGAACTGTTTGCGTTGGCAATGCCAAATGTGTGATTAAATAAAGAAACAAATCATAATCTGTTGTTGCTTAATACTGTTACTGATAAATGGCTCTTGTAGAGCTGTTGTATGGAAGCAGTATCACACTCAAGGTCGTGCTTTTGTTTTGAATATCAGCACAGCTGTAATTATCTTTGGCACTCCGCCTGCAGCCGTGAGCCCATGATTGAAGCACAGTCATGCTAATACTCAGTTCAACAGCACCCTTCTCATGTGATCTTAATTATTTTATGTTTATTGTCACCCAATAGAGGAACCTAGAGAAAACATTGTGCACCATCTGTGAAAGCTAATGATAAGATGTTGGAGTGTCTTTAAAGATCATTTTAGGTGAAATTTGAAATGAGAAACTGAGTAATACACTCAGAAACTGAGACTTAGACCAGAATGCATGGTTGACTTGCAAGGAAGAGAGTTTAAAGACGTCAGTGTTTGGCAGTACAAAATTTTATTTGACAGTTTTTGAGGGTGTTTGATAGAATGAGCACACCAAACGGCTGGGGGGGAGCGGGGGGAATATAATCAGCAAAGTTTAAGCTAGCAACGACGTAAACAAAGTTGCTCTATAAGAAGCTGCTGAGCCTCTTCAATTTTCATACAGATGTCTGTCCTCCGATAATGCCTGCAGTCACTGAATCAGAACGAGTGAAATTCATGCAAAAAATCAAAGTTCAAACACACCCAAACTCTTCTTTCTCAACTACATGCAGCTTTGATGCCAGCTTGAAATGGACGAACATGGAAGGGGAAAATGATTATTTCCTCGGTTTTAGAAGAACATTGCCTCCAAAAGAGAGAGAAAATGTGATTTTGCCTCTTCATCTCTCTTTCTTTTACAATTCTGTAGATTTACTTTGAAGGAGGCTTTCTGTGAAGGTAATCTGCGAGCGTACACCGCAGCTTGCACTCAGACAAGGTGCTACACTTTGGAAAAGGAACTTCAGGCCCACAGGCATCTTCTTCTCTACAGAACAGACATACTGCTTACAAATGACACAGGTCTAATTTCTTTGAGGCTGACACTTTATCTAATATGGTTTATAAATGAGTGTAAAAGAGTGCAGATGAGTAAAAATCACAAAATACCGTGGATAATAAATAACTTTGACAAAAATATCTTACTGTTGAACTCTATGGTGCTGAACATTGTACTCATGGAACTGTTTGCAGTGAGAAGAACACTTTTAGCACATACTTGACCTCTGTTTTGAGAAATTTTAATGTTGTCTTTTTTTTACATAGTAATTTCATAAAAATAATAATAATAACACATACTTACATAAATACATATATAAATATATAAAGACATAATTATTTAATCATACATAATCATTTGTAATCATAAATAATCATTTAATCATTATAATAATCATGCTTTAATCTTCAGCCTCTAGTCATCATAGTTCAGTTACAGTCATCAATTTGAGAAACACAAATTGTAACATGAGTAACACTGATTGAGGATAAGGAGTGAGATCTCACTATTTTACAGTTATTTTCTATAAAAACAAACATTTAAAAGAAATTGTTGAAATCACTTTACTTTCAGTTTGCCTGGCAGTAAAAACAAGTGCCCCTCCTGAAACCACTGTAGTGGATGTAGTAAATGTCAGAATTTCCATTTGAATTTCAAAGTGGACCAATATCAACATTCCTGCAATATATATTAACTTCAAGGCCTAATAAAAGTCTGTTATACAGTAAGGTAAACTTCGATATCTAAGTGACACATCAATTTTGATGCCCTCTATTTACATAAGAAAGTAAATTGCATTACACCCCACACTTTACACACTTGTAACTGTACGACTGCTATTCATGCTTCTCTAACTTCTCTTTATATGAGCCCCATGACATCAGCTCATAACCACTCTGTGCTTCATGTGTCGTTGAATGCGCACTCTACATAATTAATTAAATTGCAAGGCCGTCCACTTGGATGCTTGCATTACAGGCTTCAATAAATTAATTGGATGAATCCCTCATTCCCTTTAGTTGGCATCAGTGAGAGTCTAAGGAAGATAAAAAAAATCCTTGGATCTTAAAAACCCCAAAAGATGTCTGATGCTGCAACAGAAGGAGTGATTAAAAGGTGCAGAATAGGTTCTAATTCTTCTTTTCATTTTATCACCAGTCACACATCTTGTTCATTTGAATTCATTAAATGAAAAAGCCTTTTATTTAGCTTTTTGATCATTACCAGAGTAAAACATTGTGTGATGATTTAATTAAGGATTTCTTAAACATTTGGGCAGTTCAAGGATTTTTTTTCTGAAGGGCTGTTTCTTAAAGCTGATTTTGGTCAAAAAGGCTAAAATAATCTAACAGCATAATGTAAAGTGATGCTCTGAGAGAAAACCTTAACTTCTGCACCTCCTTTTGGCTCTGTTTTTAGGCTTTAGAAAATCTTGCCCCTGGTGGGAGACTGGCCAATCACAGGTCCTTTCAGGGAGCAGTCGTTCCAATTGGCTGCTCTACAAATGCAGGTGGCGTTCTTCTAGATGAAGACAGCCTGATTCAGTGGTGGAAAATCCAGCACAAAACCCACCAATTTAGGGAACAACCAATACCTCCTTTGCATTTACTAGCATATAGAACAAACTGTGTGACCATGTTCAGGCTCCATACAGAACATCAGGCTCATTATGTTTAATGCTAAAGAGGCTTTATGACAAACAGCAGGAAAGATATTTTTAAAGACAGGACGGTGGCATGTGTGTGTGTGGTGTGCTAGCCTTTTAGCTTTTGCTGGCGTGCTTTTAGCATGTCCAATTTCTTTTTGAGTGTAATTAGTGGTCAGTGTAACAGTTCGATATATTATCCTTTAGGAGCAATCAGGTCCACTGCTTTGGCAGTGAGGGTTAAGAAACGGAGGAGTGTTGCCAAGCTGTCTGTGAGGCCTGTATTTCCTCTAACAGGCCGGTCTTGGCAGGATTTTTTTCAGTGACGAGTGAGCCCAAAGCATCAGGCTTCATGGTAACCATGCACTGACTTCTGCTGCCATTTTAAGCTTGTGAGCTTTGTTGGAGGGAGTTCACATTGCATGTATTCAAACTGCCTCCTTCTGCTTTAACAGAAAAAAACAACGACATACTGTTATTCTTTATTTTTAAATGATTATAGTTAAAACACAAATCCTGTCATTGTTGGTTCCCAACCTTCTTCTCAGGGATGGCTCCTGAACTGCTCCACTGAAGCAGTTTGGCGGATAAAGAGTTTCACAAGGTCACCTTGACAGGAGGTATTGAGGGAGGGGAAAAAACTCGGAGCAGAGAGTAAATTTCTCACTTGGGTTCCTGTTTGAGTAATAGTGGCTTTTCTTTTAAAACAAAGCCCAGAATTAGACGTACTGACTGGCTGTTGCTCGGTAAAACGTATTGTGAGATCAGCAGGGCTTAATGTTCTCCGAAGGACAGAGATCAACCTGCAATATTTTAGCCCAGCTTATACAGACAAGGACACCATATCAAGCGTCAGATCATAGGGTTCAATAATGGCTTCATCTCCTGGAATGAAACGCGAGAGATAGAGAAAATGAAGCCCTTTAAACTTTGAGGGTGCATGTGACCTGGAAGATTCCTTTTTGAAAGGCCAAGAGAATGACAGGTATGAACTAATACACGGGCCTGATGGCAATTTAACCTCATCCAATTCCAGCTCTCCAGCTCAAATCTCTGTCTCTCAATTACTTCTGACATTTTACATTTAGATTCTGCTCACAAGAGATGCTTGAGAGGGAGACAAAGTGAGAGAGCGAGACAGAGCGAGAGGAAGAGATTGTTGTTGAAGAAAGGACCAACTGGCAGTTTAAGTCAGACCATATTTTCTTTTTATTTTTTTTGAATAGTAAGAAAAAAAATCAGCTGAAAGAGCTCCCAGTAGCAGGAATATAAATAACATATTCCATTTGTCCCTGTACTGTGTCTACCCTTACCCAGTGATAATTTCCTCCTTACCATACTGTTGCCATCCCTAGCCAGTCACACAAATTTAAAAAAAAAACAACGTATGTGTACATTTATAAAATATTGATATTGGTTGGTTTTTGAAAATAGTCCTAAAAAATATGGCAACTTGTTTTGTCTTCCATGATTAATCAAATCTCCATGCATAAACAAAAACATTTTGACTTTTACATAATAAAATAATATGGTTAAGTAAGAATAAGTCTGTGTCAACCTATTTATAGTCCCAAGCAGACCATCAACGTTAGTGAGCTCACTAACTTTAGAATGCTTAACTAACTAAAATGGTAAACATTCTGAATATTATACAATGAATATTAGCATTTAGCTAAAAAGCAGCCTTGCAAGTCTACTACTTATCTGTTGACCCTTGTTAGTGTTCGTATGAACCTTTGGGTTAATGTTCTGAACCACAACACCCTTTTGCAAACCTTATTACCACTACAACACAATCCTAATATGCTGAATACTGCCATAAAGCGCCATTGTTGTTTTAAATTACTCATTAAATTGTACTTGTTGAAATGGTGATTAGAATTAGAAAATGAACAAACACAAAAATTAGCTCACTGGTTACATTAATCATTATTAGGGTAAACAGATGTCCCTATTTTGTGGAGGACAGGCTCTCAAAAACATGGACTGTCCAGGAAAATGAGTACTGTGGAGCTGTCTGGGAGAGTTTTCAGCTGCGTGGTAGGAACAAGCCCCAAAGTGAAATAATATTATCTACAGCAGGAAAAGCTGGACAGCACAGTCTACTAGTTGACATTTCAATCCCATTGTGCATTTTGCCGCAGAAGAGGATGCTCACTATGGCAGCTAAAGTTCTTCTTCTTCTTCTGTCAAGTCCTATAATCAAGTTAGTTTTAGTCCAGTAAGGTTCATTTGGTCTTCTACAATACAATACATACAAATTAGTTTTAGTTAAAACTCATGGAGGAAATTTTGCTAATGTCAAGTCATTTGACAGCATCACCACAAACATTGATTAATATCAGTTAGGATGGAGAGGAAAGAGTGAAGGATGACTGAGTAGGAAGGACAGTGAAAGACTGAGGAGGAAATGTAAAAATATGATTACAGAGTTAGCCAAGTTGTTATTCCAAACTAATACAAAATCAGGCAGGCGGAGGGAGTCTCTCAACAAAAGTATATTATCTGCTATTTAGTGAGAAAGGAAAAGGCAAAAGGAAAAATCAAGTATAAAACTAAGCAATAGCCAAACATAATTACGTTAAATTGTAATCAAGTATAGTAAATAACTTTGAGACAAACCTTTTTTTTCTTCACTTTATATCTTGGTGTCACTCTCTACTTTAATGTTGGAGAAAACTTTTTCATTTTTATCACCGCATTTTTCTTCCAGCTATAGTTGGAGATCATGGAAGAGCTTATAAAATACAATATTTTGTTATAAATCACATACAGCTAGTCCAAAAAGTGAATTGACAAAAATTAATTTATAGCTTTTTTGATAATGTTTTTTCTATTGTAAAAACATTTCATGAATATTTTGATAATTATAATAATATAATAACACAAGCTTTGTGATGGTGTCATTTTGGGCTCTGGGCTCAAGTGTTTCCTACTAATTTCAAATATTTATAAACAAACAACCAATCTATTATTGGAGAAAACATTCAGCAGATTAATTTTTAATTAAAATAATCATTAGTTGGTTGCTCTACAAGCTTGCTCAAAATGAGCTCCAACTCAAATTTCACACTTTTACATCTATGCACAATTAAAAGTTACAATAATAACTAGAGCAAGAACAATAATAATAATAATATTACAATATATAATTGCATTTTTTTTCATTGTGTACTTCCACTCTAATACTTTACAGATACAGTAACATTAATACTTCACAATACAGTAATATTTTTAATGATTGGAGTGTGTGGGACTGTTTTTACAGTGTTGTAGGGGTACTTTTACTTGAGAAAAACCTTAACACATCTGTCATTATTGAAATGAAGGAAATAAAAGAGCAGGACCACTTGAACAACAGTCTGTATGTTTTGGTTTACACTATGCTGAGTAACTGTGTGTGTTGGGTGGGTGCACAGGATTGTGACTGGTTTATCATAAGTTGAACGGGTTTTCAATACATTGACATTACCTTAAAATGTATGAATTCAGTTCTTTACAGTGAACACATCCAGTCACTCTGCCCTTTGATGTGACCATACATGATCACTTTTACTCATTCTGCTGAGAGGAAATCTATGCTCATTACCACACGCCCACAGTTGAGCCTATAAACACTTGAGTTGTATTGTTTTTGCACATTTTGTATTTTCATTGTAACAGAGACCTCTTGAATGGAACACTGCAACACCATTATGTGTCTGGCTCTTTGATAACATGGCATTGTGTGTACTTCTCCTTCTATCTCTTTGTCTCACTCTCTGTCTCACCATCTTTATTTTGTGTGTGGGGGTGCAATGAATTGGCATACAGTCAAGGCTTGTTGCAGTTTACAAAGTTATATAAAAGCCTTATTGTTTTTATTATTTGAGCTGTTATTTATTGTTAAGGGAGAAGGCACAAATAAAAAAAATGTTTATATAGGCTGTCTATGCTCTAGTGCACTTGTTATCACTTGATTTCTTTTTTTTTTAATAAATGTCACATTGAAAAATTGTGGTGAACAACAATATTTTTCCAACTTAAAATTTCATTTATATTGTTTATTCTAGATAACATTTTGGTATTTTTTTAAATATTTTTAAAGGCTGATTTTGAGCAATTATTTGGCAAATCTGGCAACAATGGAAAAGAATGAAGTGAGGATAGGTAGGAAAGTAAAGTGGAAAGTCAGAAAGTGAAGGAAGATGAGAGAAGAAAAAAGGAAGAGAAGAGAGGAGAAAAATTAAAGAGTAAGAAGAGTAACACAGAGAGAGTGAGGAAGAGCATGTTAAGAAGGCACTATGTTTCTTTCTAACCCCTGAAGGCCAGATTGACCAAGTATTCCAAAGTTTACATGAGTTTAACAGTCGTTACCATGGTCAAAATCAATAAAACTGCAACTGCCCTTGTTTTAGATTTTAACATTTTGATTATATATCGACCATCAAACTGAAAATGTCCCCGGGTTTCATTTCAGAATTCTCTTCGCTCATTGCATTACTTTAGTTACTCATCTCAACTGTTAAAACCTTCCTTAAAGAAACTCCAATGCCTACACACATACAAGTGAGATATTATCTTTTTAATATGTGTTTAAACATGACATAAGACATTGGTTTAGCAGCAGCCAGCCAACATTTTGGTGGTTCTTCATATAATAATCACCTCCACACTTGACTTCTATAACGTACTTTATTTTTGTTATCAGTAAAGAAAACGTTCATTGGTTCCAGTCAATTTAGAGTGCTGCTGGCTTTTAACTCGCTTCAGTGGAATTGACCACATAACTCCAATCTTTGCTGGTCTGGTTACCAGATAGTTTCAGAATTGATTTTAGATTTTATTGCTTGTTTTTAAAGTCTTACATGGTCAGACGCCTTCTGTTATTTGTGATCTTTTAAGTCTTTACAAGCCTGATGGCTGTCTGAGAACCTCTAACAGGAACCTTTTCACTGTCTGAACCTGGCCTTGCAACTGAAGGAGATTAGGTCTTTGCTGTTTCTGCCCTGAAGTTATTGAATTCTCTTTGTTAGATGATCTCAGACTGGCCAAGTCAGTATCCTCTTAAAAACATTACTGAATAGCTTCCTCTCCTAACTTGTGCTCTGTTTTCTTTATTGTGGTTTTATGGCTATTTTACTTTGTTGCTAAATGTATCTGTTGTATTTGTCCTATTGGTGTTTTATTCCCTTATATTTATATTTTATTGTTTTTTTGCAGCACTTTTTATTTTTGTGTAGATAGTTGCTATTCAGTGAAGTTCTTATGTTAGTTATTATTTATAACAGCTAGCTGACGTTAGCCCTGATTGCATGCAGCACTGTAATGAGGCCATTGTGTTTACACATCCTTTAGATGGCTAATGTGAGCAAAGCAGCTGAGAAACACACAATGTAAAAACCAACCAACTTTGAAGTAGTAAAGGCTGCATTTCTTTTCTTTATTTAGAAGCTGACCATCTCTTCAAATCTGCAGCCCTCTAGCTAACATGTGCTGGACCAGTTTGTTAGCAAAACGCAAAGAGACCAAATTAAAATCAAGCTTCCATCAAACAGTAACTATGATGTAATTACTGAATTTGAAAGTTTAAAATGTTACACAACTCATTTCTATAGAGAACTAGGCCATTTTAATGTTATTGTGAGTCTTTTTAATCAAAGGATTGAGTCTGAACGGCCACATAAAGCTAATGGACTGTGCTTTGATGCTCTGGTCTGCTTGTAACACGCTCTCTTGACAACACACACGACATGATGAGGAGGTGAAGCACAGGAGGTGAGGAGAGGTGGATGTGAGAACTCTAAATCGATATCATCCAGCAAACATGCTGCGACACACGCACACATGCCTCACACACACACTCATACACAATCATGCACAAACACTTCAAACGAGTTCTTGGCTCTGAAGTGTGGGGCTTATGTTGTTTCAAGGCTTGTTTTACTTTTATGAATTCACAGGTCAAACAGGTCAGCATTGCTGGTACTCAAGTCCAATTTTATCAGCATCAGGCACTTCAAAACATCTAAATTAAGAAAAATGTTCATCTTGGGTAAATAAATTAATGCTGCAGCTTTCTTCCACATTCCTTAACCTAAATAAGAACTGGTTTTGATTCTATAGTGAAGTTATGAGAGAGAAGGAATTCTATTTCAGTGTATTTTCATCTCCGATTCTATAATTTCGGTAGGAAGCAGAGCAGCAGAGATCGTGTCAAAAACAAAGAATCCATTTGACAGTGTAAACAGTCAAAATTCAAGGAACACAGTGGTGGTGTGCGTTATCTGTCTAGACTTATCCAGGCTAGTGGAAAAGGTGACTGGATATGAGGGATCAAAGTTCTTGTCAGGCGTGCGCAGAATGGGAGCCGAAGCAGGTAGTTACTAAGACTCAGGATTTGCGTCCATCAAAGTAAGCCCCGGCTGCCTTTGTTCTTCATAGACCTCTGTAAACACAGCCATTTCGCTCTTCCAGTGTGTAACTTTCCCATTTGATTCATATCCACAACATATTGCTTCATCTGTGCTGTCTTTCCCGCCTGTGGAACTAAGATGGCTAAGCTTAAGAGGAGCTTGTCCTTGATAATCAAATCCTCATCTTTGAAGAGGGATAATGCCACCGCCTTAAAAAAAAAGGTGCAAAGGACAAGCAAGGAGGCTTAACTTTTATTTCTCTTGCCTTTACTGTTCTGCATCTGGCACAGCAATTTTCTATGTCCCTTTTTGTCTCAGTTGGTTCCAGTTTTGGATATTATGGATTAGTTCTGTCCATTTTTTCATCTATCTACTTTCAACAGGAGAGAGTTAGAAGCACCTGACCAAGTGCCAGCATCACAGCAAGATTTTACTTTCCCTATCCCTCCCTTGCTCTCCTTTTTTCTCCATCACAGTGCCTCGTTCTTTCTCTCTCTCGCACTCCCTTTTCTCTCAGAACACAAATGCAGCAGCCATTCGGTTCCAACCTGCTGTCCGCATCACAGAGCATGGGAGAGATGATGGAAAAGCACTTTACCCAGGCTCCTCTGTTTGAAAGCCTTTTTGAGTGGAGGGAATGGTCCCCTCCCCTACCCCCGCCTCAAAAATAATGTGCTCCTTCTATAAGATTCAGGAGAGAAACGTGCAGCAGAATCAAGAGTTATCAGAACAAAAGAAGGCATTGAGTTTCTAAAAACGAGCATATGAATTTAAAACACTATTTCTTGAGGCGATGCTACTCTACTCGCTTTCAAGGTGCATAAAATAAAGGAGGCCAACCAACTATGCACATTAATTCTACTCTGCTAGGCTCGGGGAATCCAAGCCTACTGTTTGGGATGAAGAAAATGGAGTTAAAAAAAAAAAGAAAAGAAAAATGAAAACACAGCCTGCCTGACTAAATGATGGTGTTAGGATTATTGGGGACCACCAGTTCAGTGAAGCAGAAAATGGGAATATGCTTGTGAGGGCACTTGGTTTACTTGAGTAGGAACCGCAGGCTCCCTGAGAGACAGACGGGGCAACCTCAGCAAAACATTCAGCCGTGGAAAAACTGTGCCATACTATACAAAAGGGTCTAATTGTAACTAATTGTAACTAATTGGAATTCATCACAAGCATAAATGCATTTCAGCACCTTATTGAATCCCGGATTCCGCACAACTTGAAACGATTTTTAAAGGGCTGAAATCAGCAAGGGTAAAAAAGTAATCACAGTCATTATGAGGCGGTAATGAATATTTAGTTTGCAGTCCGTTTACTCTTCTACCACAGCCTGTGTTTGCTTCTCTATTCCTAACCAGGTTTTTATTGTTCTCCTGTTAATTCCCAGAGTTAAAAGCTAATCAGCCTACTTCAAACAGCTAACCACTTAACTCTTTCATTCACTCATTCAGTATTATTTTTATGTAAGTAGGTAAGAATACACATTTTTAGTGACATTTATCATGCTGTTAATGTTGATGTATCGTAATGTTTTTATATTATTCTGACACATGTTCTCAATTATGCAATTGGTTTTGATTACTACAAAGTGAATGGACAGTGTTTTCAGGTGGACTGAAAAACAGATTGAGATTGTTGTGAATGAATTTTAACTATTATGAGGTGCGTAAAATTTAAGTGGTTGGGAGGGTAAGCTTTATATTTCTTTATCTGTTAAAAAGCATTTATAAAAAAACATTTATAAAAAACATTATATAATATGAATAAACTAAAACTATCCTTGTGAAAATGCTGGCCATAGCAATTTCATATGACAAAATAATAGAGACAGGGAATAACAGAGACAGATAGTAGAAAAGTGAATAAAATTAGTTTGTGAATCAGTGCAAGAGATCAGATAAATCCAAATATCATGGAATGTGCAACCTTTAATACTTGCAAGCAAAAATAGGCAAATGTTGCACAGATTTCTTGTGAACACATGCAATATTCAGTTCCGGCTCTGCTGCCTTGTGGCTGGCTGAGGCTGTCATGTCTTTGGACAGGAAGCACAAGTGCCAAGTCTGATCGCCGCTGGCACAAAACAGCACCTAAAGTCACTTCTGTTGCATTTTGGAAGCAGAAGCTGAAGGTGCCTCTCAGCTGCATCAGATAAGAAACTTAAAGGATGTACTAGTCTTCGTCCTCCTCTCTGCTGATGCCTCCAGGCTATCATGGCTCATCCCAAAAGCAAAGGGGCTCACATTTTTTTTCCTTTCTGTCAGCTTGAGAATCCTGCCTGACCAACCTCTTAGCGCTGCCACCCCAGCACACTACCTCTAAGAGAGGTGTGCAATTACTGATTCTCACATGAAGTCAGTCCCCACTGATGCGTGCTCTAACACGCACTCTGTTGCATATATTTAAAACCTGCGCCTGCTCAAGATGTTAGCTCTTTTGCAGTCACAAGATTAGTCTTTTAGGGAAAAAGCTTTTAAAGGAGATTCTGAGTAAAGATGATTGTGTAGTATACATGCAAATTATGTACCTCCTTAATAATCTATGAGTGACAAAATAGGATTTGCTTTGTGTATTTTAGCAGCTTTAAGGGTAGAGGGTAATTTAAATTAAACTCACCTACAGTGCTTAGTTTGTTTAGAGGATCAGTAAATTTTAAATACAGTGAAAAACCACAAGGCGTCAAATGTTTAAAATCCATTTTTGACTGAGACTGTGTAAGCGACTTGTGTTCACGCATTACCTGGGCATTTAAATAGAAAATGAGCAAAATCCACAGTTAACCAATTATTAAGTAGCCTTTTTCACTTAGATAAGAAACCTTTAACTGTAGTATTTATTTTGAACACAAAGTCTATGCTTGCAATCTTTATCTTTATATGTGAGTGATTATCTTAATCTACATAATAAATGCTGAAGCTATCTGTAAGACACACAGAGTTGGTTAAATATTCGTAGTTTCTCGAGATGTGAGATGCTTGATGTCCACAAACATTTCTGAATAGTCCTTTAAGAACTTGAAAATAAAGTCAATAACTGATGTGAATTCCACCGTCAAACATCTCTTCTTACCAGATCAGCTGAGCCGTTTTGCCAGTGATCTCTGCACGTGCCATATCGATCATCCGATTAAATTTTTGTTGCCTTTAATGTATCTGTCGAATGAGTCAACAAAATGGCCAAAAGCCAGTAGGATCTGAAGATGTGGTGGGTACATGCCACTGAAAAGGTCTAACTTAAGAAGCCACACCAACCTCAGTACAGCAGCATTTGTCGGTTCATGGTGACACGAACCCAAATGATTCATCTACATTGTTGAGCTAATAACACCGTTGCACCAGAGGCCTGTTTGATTACACTGAAGAATCACACCTTTAGGCAGAGAGTGAATTGTTCTTAATTCTCTCGACTCTGACCTCAGATCAGCTTTAATAACAGGCAATGTGTGTGTTTTGAAGTGCCAAGGCTCGAGTGAGCTGATCCTGGACCAGCGCTTGAGGCGGTGGCTCTGTAATGAGGCACGGTGGGAGGCAAGTGATGAGGAGTTTCCATGGTGAAGGGCCCTGCTGAGTTTACAGAAGCAGCAAACGACTGGTAATCAGGAAGTCCAGCCAGAGGCAGTGTCAGGCTCACTGGACTGCTCAATCTCCTAACGTTATCTTCTCATAACGCAGCTCCAGCTCTCCACCCAGACACTCACTACTTTAGAAAACACCAGGGAAAATAACCGGAACTCTGGAAAAGGGTTTTGAGAAGAATCTCTTTGTCAACTTTTCTTTTTAAAAAATACTGAAATGTATATGTTATAAGAAAGTTTTGGGACAAATGCACAAAAACTTTTTCAATTGTACCCTTTTTTATTTTTTTGAAGAATATTAAGCTGCACCCAACAATATTTTTACATCAACAATAATAAAAAAAAAAAATGTCATCAGGGTTGCTTGCTGTAATGAGCCCACAGAAAATTATTACCTGATTCTGCAGTTTTCCTCATTTCTACTGAGCAATTTCGAACTTTCATCAGTTTGGTTTTAAGACATGCAACTTTAATTTGATACTTTACTCCCAACACTGTTCCAGACAGGTTTCCAGCCAGAAGAAGGTGCAAAAATCAGAAACTGGCCGATGAGTATGACAAAGCATTTAGAAAATAGACTAAATAAGCTAAATAGACAGTTATTTTGATAAAAAAGTTGGTGTAGGCCAAACCACAGGAAGACACACAGTGAACACTGGACTTAAATTTGCCCTGTAGACACAAACGCATCTCTAGAAAATTCCTAATGCCGCTCTCTCTCTCTTTTGGATTTGTCTATAAACAACTCTTTGCTAACCTGTTAGTGAAATTAGCATATGTGTGATGTTAATCATGGATGAATTAAAGCACGGCCCAGTTATCCCTATAGAACTTGCTCAATGGCATGTAAAGCTAAATAGTTTGACTTCTGACTTAATGCTTTACTGTTTTTTACCAAACTTTTGTTCAAGCTTTTTTCACATTTACATTTTTTGTGGGTGGGCCCCTGTGCATCCTGTGACATGTTTACGCAGCCTAACCACAAATTGGCCTCAACGCTTGGCAGACTTGATGGAGGCTTGGTGACAATACCTAAGTTTTGTGTTGATTACTTGTTTGTGCCTCAGTTTTTCCTTTGGTAGGTGCTAATCTGGCTAAAAGACTATGTGTGTTAAAAAAACAAAATTCAGTATTAGATATTCCTAATGCTCCAAAAAGAAAGGTTTATTTGCAAAAACAGTTATCTCTATTTTTGATTTATTTTCCTGAATCATATCAGTCAAACTTGTGTTGGGTAGTTTCAATACGATATGGTAATATTTTTCACTTCTCCTGAATATATTTTTTAATCCTAAAATTGGCTTTTATATTTTTCTGCAAAGGAACTCTTTGCATGTGCCACCAATCATTTTGACTTACTCAATATGTGGACAGTGCTTAAATGAAAAATCTCCAGATAGAAGAAGTCATCTTTACAGACATGTCTTTGTACTGTGGGCTTGCTGAGAACTCAAATGGTCTGTCCATTCTTTTTAACCACAATCAATTGCGATTTAAAAAGCTGGAAACTGTTCAATGCTAAATGTATTTTGGTGTTATTTTTATTCAGCCGAGTCTTCTTGATCTCGGCTTCAAACCACCACATTTTTCCTCAGGGGCTTACAATGACTCACATTCGAGCCAGGAAACCAGGAGCGATTGAGCAGTTTCAATCACACGCATGAAGACTTTTAAAAAACAAGATCAATCAATATCCACCTCTTAAAGTTAACTCACAAAATTTACTTTAATCGAAACTGTCATTCACCCTCAGACGCTAAGTAACTATCTCTGTTGCTCATCAGTGCTTGAATGCCAATGACCTGAAATCACTGACTTCAAACAGGCTGGAGGATAAACCTATAAAGCTAAAGACTCTTTGTGTGTCCTGAGAATGCCTCGTGCTCCACATTTCTGTGCCCTAATTTCCCTTTTCACACTGCAAATAACCAAACCGTGCTACTGCATGAAAATGAACGAAATACTTTAATAACTTTTTCTTATTGAAAAAGGGGAAACTACTAGTTTGGAAGTGCTCCATAAACTGAAGAGATAAATGCGACTATGAAGAGGAAAATTTTAACCGTCAGACCTTGTGCATTAAGAGTCCATCTGTTGTCCAAAATTTAGTTAATATGGCTAACAGAGGTATCTTAATTTCTTTTTTTCATTACTCCACATAACATACACATCTCTGTAATGCATTAGCAAAAGGGATCATGGGGTCTGGGTGAAGAGTGCTAGATTAACTGTTTCTTTATTCACATTTTCATCTTTAGAACATTATGTAATCAAAGCTGTATGGCACACTTGTCGAGAGGTTGGGTCAGCAGAGACAATTAAAAACCAAGACTTTCTCTTAGTTATTAAAGAGGCTGTTAAAATGCCTCATAACTGTTCGAATATAACAGGTACAAGTGCCAAAGAGAGCAAAAAAACAACAGCAGTATATTTCAGAAGGTTTAGGCAGCTAAAATTTCATAGTAACAAATAGCTGTTTCATAAAAAAAGCTTAAACATAACTTACTAACAGAGTGTTACTTGGTAAGTTCTGTAAAATTTGAAAAGTAATGTTAATTTTAATTTTTATCGTGCATTTTTATTTATTTCTCCACATCAAAATGTTAACTCAAACCACCTTCATTTATATCATACAACATCACGCCTTTTTGCTGGTTCTATTAAGGACAAGCCATTCTTCATGAACTAACCAAATCCAAATATTATTTTCTACCATAACTAGCACACACGTCTAATGTCCTATAATATGTCACCACACTATAAAAAACCCTCATTGGGAAAGTCTTAATATTCTTTATAATTTTTTAAAATTCAGACAGTTGTCTGTACCTGGTCAAGGTTAGATAATTAATGTCTGAAGGGCTTGACTGTTATTTCAAGATACATGTGAATCCTTGTCTCTAATCTCAAAGTCCAATGAAAAAAATTTAAATACTATTGTTTCTCTGGTGAGGACAAACCTCAAGTTGTATATTTTTCATAAAGACTAGGTGTCTTTTTTTTCTTAAGGTGTCACTGTATGAAAATGAAGCTTGCCGGTGCAGATAACAAATTTCCGGTTATGGTTATCCAGAATTTTCCCAGTGACTTGTGAACACACCATACCCAGACAGACACACAGAAGCTTGTATTCATTTTTCCTCTTCCCTTTTTCGCTTCCTGCTTGACTGTGGTCAGGAGTAAATGTATTGTCTTCCTAATCCTCATAAGTGTGTTATAAAATCTAGCTTAAGCTCCTTTCTTTCAGGTGTTGGAGTGTCCTGCACAAAGAGGAGCCAAAATCATACATCACATCCAACATTTCTTTCTTTCAATTTCTCCTGGTGACGGATTTGTCTTGGAAAAGAGATATGAGGTCGTGGCCAAAAAACAGAATAGCTTCCGAGCAGCGGCACCTATACATCATTGTAAATAATTCACAGAAGTAAAGCTGGCTTCCTGTGGCCAGCATACGCACAGGCCAACATGTGCTTCATCTTGCTCACTGTGAAATTCCCCAAAGGCACAACATTGACCCGAGCAGCCAACTTGGGGACATGTTGCAGCAGAAGAACATTATTCCACATCCTACAAATGTAGTTTTCATTAGGTGCCAAAAATGACAACAAAAGTGGATTTTATACTTTATTGTTCTTTGTCTGGTCTAAAATTTTGATTCCTTGAGTGTTCACAGCAGAATAAATCCTCAACTTGTAAAATACCTACATTGGCTCGGATGGAAATCTGGGCTGAAAACGCACTGGGAGTGGGTGCAAAGATGAAACCCTGTAGTTCACAGGGGTAGTTCACATATTTTCTCCCTTAAATCTGTGAAAATACATAAACTGACTTAATCAAGGCTAAACCAATAACCTGCGCTATAGCTTAAGTATCAAGGAAGTACAGAAAACACAATAACAATTCAAGATAAATCTCTCTTACCATCAACTCAAATAAAGACAGATAACATAACAGTTTCAAAAGAGCAGAGGCAAAATATTTGTACCCCCTGATGTCTTGCTGCAGTATCGATCATGAATTCCAACCATCCATGTTAGCAGATGGGTCAAGCTAAAAAGTCAAAACACATCTAAAATAAATTTTATCCAAAGAAGACATGTGTTTGCAAAGTTTTTTTCCTGATAAATTTGGTCATTAAAACTCACTTCATGCAAAAAAAACCAGCAGTGAAACATCATAATAGACAGCTTACAATAACTAAGTTGTGAACTGTTGTGTTTTCTGTTTCGTTGTGTTTGACCAGTAATTTTTTTTGCCTCCAGGGGCCACCATACTTATGGTACACACACATGCATATCACTACAGCTAAGACATAAAGAGAGAAAGAAGAAGCACAGCTACACAGTAGGGATGTAGAGTGAAAGACAAAGGAAGATTGACTGCACTGGGGTTGGCTTTTATTGGTGAGGCAGGACCTGTTTCCAATCGCATTATCACGAGGGAGGAGACGCCGCAGGGGACCGTTTTGGGGACAGTGTCTACAGTGAAGAATCATTTTTAATTCAGGTGCTCTAACTTATTTTATCAGCTCTCAGGTCTGCTGCTGAGTAAACACTTTTAAAATTGAAGGTGAGAAAGCTTCTGCGGGTCTGAACATAAAAAATGCATCAGCTGTGTGAATGCAGAACAGTATATCATTGCTGAAAACACTGCAACCTCCATCTCAGCCCGCTCCTCTGCTCACCAGTTGCTAGATGCTGTAAACCAGGTTCAATTTGTTTTGATAGTGCATCAGATTTATGATTTAGAGCCTCTGCATATATTTAAGAAAACTAACCGTATATTTCTAGGTGGTTTATGGTTTTCATTACTTCAAAATTTTAGATGGGTAAAGTAACATACCAGTGTTCTTTCCCTCCACTGCATCCCTTTGCAGCAGATTTGATCCTTTTCACAGATTTAAACTGCTTGGCTCCTATTGATTTTTTTTTTCAAATAGAAACCTGTGCTGTGGCCTTGCCTCAGAGCCCACACACTGTTTGAATGATGACACCCTCAATACATCAACATGCCAAAGTCAGCTGACCCGATACCAACAACAGTGGACCCGCTTAGCCAAGTAATGGTGCCTTTTGTGCTGCAGCTTTCACACTGATGGGACTGATCGCTGATACATGAAGGGAGGGTGAAGTCAAACCATCCAGTATTCAGTTATAATTGTCTTATTTATAAATGTGTCTCTGGTTTGGCATAAGTTGGGAGAAGTTAATGTGTTTGGTCAGATCAAACCATCAGTGTCGCCTGACCCAGACGCTTCTCTATTACACAGCTCCTTTAGTGTGTCACTGCAAGTCAGTGTTACAGATTCAGGCTTCTGGGTTTTATTTATAGTTAAAATGCAGCGTTTCTCAAACTTAGTGTCAGGACCTAAAAGGGGCCACAGACCTGTTTCTTTTTGTTGGGTCGCCACTTTGAGTGAGAGTATTTTTATTTTTTTTCTTTATGTTTTTTCTGGTTTGTTTAGCCAAGATGCTGTGACCATCCCATATAAAAACCACTTGCAAAATTGTATGCATGCTTGTACATATTTTTTAAGATGTTAAGAAACTTCTGCTGTTACTTTTGTAGTTAAAAAAAAAACATTACATACACATTTTAAAATTCATGGTTTGTTGTGTTTTTTTGTCAGTCACAGATTTTATGACAGTTTTTTGTTGTATTTTATATGTTTTATTCCTTGGGAGACACTATTTTTCTCTTTTGGATCTCAAGCTAAAAGGTTTAGTGACCCCTTGTTTATAAAGTGATGTATAAAGAGTTATCATGTGTTACAATGTGGGCTAGAGGCATCAGTTTTATCTGGTTTAAAATCTCTACTGCCTTAAAAAATACATAACCATTTATTGATTTTTTTCTATCATGACTAAACAGTTTGTAATTGATGAATGCTTTATAAAATATTACATCTTAAAACATCAAAAACAAGTCTTAGGTCTATTTTGTTTTATGCGACTGTGTGATTTGTATTGAATCATGCTTGAGCTTAAACTGTCTGAACCTGACATCCATAGTAAACCTAAAGCTACACTCTGCTTTCCTTAAATATCTACTACATATAGTTCAATCCACCAAAGCCAAGGACTCGCTATCTCTTTCAACGGGGCTTTAAGCTGACTTTCAGCTGACACATCAGCGTACTGGTGATCCATGGCGGCGATAGCTTTCGGCTGTTTTGACATGGGGGACCAAGATTGTTTTGTGTGCGCGGGTGTGAGGGCCAGTCGGTCATTGGAGCTGGGAGGATTTATCACTGCATGCTGGGTATTGATTTATACCCAGGCGCTCCCTCCTCTCCCAAGCCTGTGGCCTCTATGAGCTTCAGTCCTCTGAGTGCTATCGGCTTCATAGGAACTTCTAATCCCTCTGGCTGATAAACAGTAACCCGCCCTTGTTGTATAACATTGATTGCTCTGTAATAACAAGTGCAGGGTGTGTGTACAGTCCCATGGTGTATTAGAAGCAATCACCTATGGGTTTTTTTTTCTTAATTTATAGAAAAAAGGATTGTGTGATTCTCTCCAGGCTTCTCAACAGTGAGAACTATTACAGTTGCACTTCTCACAACAAGTCAGGCTTATTTGTATGGCTCAATGTCACAATGGCTCTCAAAACACAAAGAAAAAGGAGAAACCTCCAGAGGATGCCAGACAGAAACTGGATTTCCTTTTATTGAACTGACACTGCTCAGTGAACTGGGTGGCATTCAGACGGAACATACCTCCACCAAGGCTACACAGTTTTACATTTTCAGGTATAAGAGAGTGTGTGAAAAAATGATGTTCTACTCCAAAAAAGACATTCTTTATGACGGCTTTATGAGTAGAAATAATTGACTTTCTTTATAGTTACTAAATGATTTCAACAAAGCCTGATAGATTAATGAAATAAATGGACTGAACCTTTTATTAAAGACAATGGAAACTCTATGGTAATATGAGCAAAGCCACTAATGAACCATAAAACAAAAACATAGGAAGATGCACAGCAGCACATAGGAAAAATGTAAATTTAAAACCTGAACTAGACACTGAACTAAAACTAAACCATACTCTAAACATTCACATGTTGTCCTGTATTGGTTTGTAAGTTGTTTCATTGAAACAAAACACAAAATAATGAATTTATAGGAATTTTATGATAGTGAACACATGCATATGCCATCAACTAAGATATAAGTAGTTATGTTAGAAACAAATAAAATGTTCAAAGCTGTTTTTATTATTTTAAAGTACAAGCAGATGGTGTACATCTTGCATAATAACACAGTTAAAAATGTTTGTCCTCATAAACACTCCTATTTTAAACTCTCTCGAAGGCCATCAAATTTTCAGTTATTTGCAATATGTCAATAAAGCCATTAAGAGAGTAATTCACAGAAACTCTGCAGCAGTCCATCAAGACTGTAATGTACAGGCAATGCTTTCTGTAATACATAAAAAGCATTAATGTTAGATGTTAAAGAAGCACAGACCAAAATAAAATGAAGAGAAATATGATTTAAAATGAAAAAAAAATTGATACAAAAAGCAACAACTAAATAAGACAGTTTGAACGGGATAAGAAAATAGCAGGGAAGCTTTAGTACGGTGCAAGATGTGAATAAATAGTTCCAAATTGAGTTTACTAAAAGGGGCAGTGAAATCTAAAGCCCTGATCTAAAAGCCATTAGAATTGGAGCAGACCACAAGTTTCCAGGAGTTATTTCCACGTGTTGTGCAAAAACTAAATGCTGCCGCTTCATGTTTAGCTTGGATTCATAGCATACCTGCTTACTAAGCAGACCTGATTCCAGATCATCTGAGTGGTCCAGATGATTCATGATGCACTGCAGATCAGAAATGTATTTTGGCCTTTAACCAATCAGTACTTTATAATCAATTCTTTGATGCACAGTAAGTCAGTGGAAAGATCTGACACCTTGACTGATGTGGTCTGCACTGATTATAGAGACAACTGTAGCAACAACGTTCCGAATCAGCTGCAGCTGTCTAAACAACATTTTACAGAAACTTTTTCAGAGAGTTTTTTAGTAGTCTAGCCGACTGAAGGTTACAGCACAGGCATGTTTTTCTCCAAATCCCACTGAGACAAAAGTCTCTTAATTCTTAGCTTTTAAAATGTAGCTGCTCAAAGGTAAGTTATCAACTAGGAAATTGAAGTGATCTTTCTGATAAATTAAAGAGCTAAAATGGCAGATGGCAGATTAGAGGCTTATAATTAATGTATAAAATATGAGTTACACATTTTTTAATCATAAAACTAAAAATAGGTAGCAAAACTTTGAATTTAAATCTGGAACTGCTTTTGAAAGCATTAACATGTAATTCTATTGAAATTGTTCTTTGTGAGAATGTGTAAAATATTACTAAAAACACAGTAGAAATAAAGCGAAAAAAATAATAATTCTGCATTGGGTCACAACATGACCCGATGGTCTGGCATGATCACATACCTTATTCAAATATTATTTGTCTGTTATTCTGTTATTTTCTGTTGTGACCTTACAAAGACAAATGTGATGTTGACGTTATCCTTAATAAATTCCTGGGCTTAACATCTAAAACTAATCACTTGATCATTGGCCTTACTTTTTAATTTTCACTTTTTAATAAACTTTACAGAAATCTATTCTCACATTTTGTAGAACTAAGTACCCAACAAGCTAACAAAGAAACAGGACAAAAAGTCTTCGTACTAAAAAGTTTTTAGGAAAGTGCTAAAAACATGACGGAGTCTAATGGAGTGCAGGTTTAACAGCGTGAGGCATCTCATCCTCAACTGACCTGATTTTGACAGCTGATGTCGACAGAGCTGCAGAAATAGATGAGTGGCAAAATTAGTTTCTATTTATGACATTTAATGACGCTTCATGAATTTCCTGCCAAAATGGAACATTGCCACAAACATTGCTCATTGGCTGCGTTGGCTGTCACATAATTACCAACACCTGCCTTTGATTACTTCCACCTGTTGCTCACCTAATGAGATGCTTGTATCGTGACAGCATCGATTATGATTACGTGTGCTCACAGCGGCGGATTCCTCTCCATCCTGCAGTGTCTCAGCCATTTAGCTAACCTGTCCGTTTTGACCCTGGAGTTAAAGCTGTCGATATTTTCATTTTTCACGTCCAATAAAAATGTCAGACATTTTGAATGGCTAGCCGCCCATGACCCCTATCTGCTGTTATGAACAGTGCCCAGAGCATCTCATTTGTACTGTCATGTCCATTCTGAGCACTGAGGCTGCTCTGTGACATTACTGATGTTCCATCCAGGCCAGACTGAGGACGTTGTGTCTTTGAAGGCCTGGAAAGAGAATTCTACAAAGGTAAATATGAGCTGTTTATTCCCATTACGCAATTTTCTCAATATCTGACATCAGGTGGTATTTAAATAATTCTCAGTGGATTAAACAAGTTTGCAGAGAGTAAGGCGTAGCCTGCAATATCTCATTCTGTTTGCTCTGATAGCTCAGGCTATCAGAAACTGGCTGCAAATCTAAATATTGACAGGACACGTAGTTCCCAGCTGAAAACAAGGCTGACAGGCCCAACATATATCCTCCAGCCTTTGGTCTGCTGCCTGCCATGGACCAAAGCTTTGTTAAGTCACCTGTCAGATGAAATTACTCCAGTGTCAGTCGCCCGGTGAGGGGACGGCAGGGATCCTGGGCCGTGCAGGCGCCGAGGCCCCCACATGTACCCACAATGTGTTTCGGGGACCTCGGGGGGGCCGGAGCGCGGGGACGGCATGCTGTTAGGTCTCACAGAGACACTTATACAGATCCACCCTAACCCTCATATTATGGCCATAATCCAGAATGACACTTAAAAAAGAACACACTGGCTTCATTAGTGTGCTGATAATGCAGCCCTATGGAGTGTTAATGGTGAGCTCTCATAGGCTTGGCAGTGAGGTAAGAACTTTAATCAGTGTCTCACAGGTACTGCAGTTGCCAGGGATACTACACTAAAGAAAGCATACAAAAGGACTAATGGTGTCCTGTTGCGCTAGTTGGCTTCTAGAGGACATTTTAGTTCCAACATTCAGATTTATGGAGTCTGAAGCAGCAAAAGTAATTAGAAACACACTAAAAGCCACATTGGAAATTACATACAGTTACACAGGGGCATGGAACTAGATTTCAATACATTCAGGTCACATATAGGGTAAGAAAAATGATTTGTTAGTGAATTTTCTTGCCAAATATTCTACTTTTTTTTTTTTTTTTTTTACTTTAAATGCATTGATTAAGTGCCTTCTCGCTTCTCCATTTCATTTATATAAATCATCTATTAATTGTATTTTTTGACAACAAGGGACCAGAAGATCAATGACTGGAAAAACAGCTTTCTTGGCTGTGATGTAAGCACTGTTATTCTGCAGCACACAGAATCTAAAAAGCAGAACTACAAAGAGCTCTAGCCAAGGATTCCTTTCATTATCTATCACTGTGATCTGTTGTTTGTTTCAATTTATTTATTTTTTTGTCAAAGTATTAAAACATTTTCAGCACATTTCCCAAAACCCAAGACATCATCTTCAACCCCTTTGTTTTGTCTGAACAATCCCATCCCAAAATCTAAAGCACCATCCCAGAGGTGTTACTGTAAGACATTGGTGCCGTGATCAAAAAAAGTTGCCAACTAGCTTCCAGCAAATGATGGAAAATGTGCTCTGATTGTTTACTTGAGAAAAAGTCATAATACTATAATAAGAAAAAGAGAAAATATGAAATATCAAATATGATTATTTATAGTCCTTTAATCAAAATAGTGAATCAACATCAAGTATTATAGGCAAAATACCCATAAAGAATGGCTATATAAAGCATTAATATTATAATATTATTATTACTGATCGTGTAGTGTGTTATTTGAAGTATTTTTTAATAAATGCATGAGGCTGGAATTGAGCTAAATGCATTCTACATTTATGACACTTTTTCACATCACTGTTATGTCTGACCTGAAATCATATTTAAATGAAAAAACTAAAACCACAGCCTTTATGCTGTTTTTGTCTCTGCTTGAATTCTGTGTTTAAATCACATCCTTTGTACATCAACAGAACACAGAAAATCAATTGTTTCACAATCACATTGCGTGCTCAGACAGATACATAAACACTTCAAACAATAAAGTCATAACACTTGTTTTTTTGTTTTGTTTTCTTTTTTTGTTGGGTTTTTTTTTTGTGTGTTTTTTAAAATTCTGGCCCTCTGGTCTTGAAGCTGCTTCATGCTGCATGCTGCTCATTGGGAGCTCGAAACCACACTGCTAATAAAAGACCAAACTCACTCTGCTGGCCTGCCTGTTTTTGTGTGGACTCCCTGGTAGGAGATGATGAAATTGCCTCTTCAGGAGATCACATAGTCTTTCAGGGTTAACCTGACATTTCAGAAGCAATTTGCTTTGAACAAAACCTTTAATTTCTTGTTAATGTGCTCAACTTCTCTTCAAAACATGTATTCAGTAACTGCTTTTTTTAGTTTTTGGACTTTCAAGTTGTTGATGCCTTTAAAATCAAAAATCAGAAAAAGATCTAAATTGAGTGATGGTTTAAGATGTATAAAACACTCTGCACAAAGTTCAAATGCTCTTTTTACTTACTTTACTTAAGGAAACATTTGAATGAAGCTGGCTTTGTAGCTGTTACAGATTCCATTTAATCAGCTTCTAAAAAGAGCACGCTGAACCTGAGGTCCTCTTGTGGATCTTTTCTGAGATAGGAATTATCTTTTATTGGATGTTGATGATGTTAGCTGTCCAGAGGCCAGATCGAGCGAGAGGGAGTGTGGGAGAGACACGATGAGGGAAAGCGCGGAGAAAATGAGAAAGATTAAAATGAGAGAGGGCAAAATGAAGAGTATTAAAAGGGAGAGAGGGGGACGGGGAGTGCAAGAGTAACCATCTGTAATCACCGTAGATATCTGGCTGTAAGGCTCACAGAGGTCTTTTGTCCTCGCCTGGACTTCTGTCTCTCAGAATGATCGGCGTAACCTCGTCCAGGGTCGTTGCCGCCTGGCATGAGTCAGCACTTCTCTTTTCCACTGCAGTTATTGCCTCCACATTGCTGATGGCTGACTTATGTCCAAACCCTGTCTCTCCACAAGAAGGGGCCAGACCACTCTGCTCTGGCAGCACATGATTGAGCGGGTGGGGGCCTTCACTTACTCAACAACAGCAGGGTTTGCTAGTGATGGTGGTGGAGGGAGTAATTTCCTCGTTGGCTCTACCTCCTGATGAACTCTTTCAGCCATCAGCCCCTTTAGTTAAAAAGAGGCTGAAGAGATCTGGTGGTTTGTGAAACCACATTACACACAGCGGGTGCTTTTATCAAGCAAATTATTCTGCCTGCTAACACTTCAGTGTGATTAATACTTATAAACCTTTAACTGGTTTCATGGTTATTTAAGTTCCACTCCAAGTATCTTGCCTGGAAATGAGAACATACCTTTGATACTGAAAATACTGAAATTAAATGAAGAATTAGATCTGGTATGTGAGGAAGGCTTCTTAAATTGCAAAAGCTGATGTAAACAATTTGTGAATGTAAATAAATAGCAATGCAGCAGATGGTTCCCAGGCTGTCTGTTCTTACTTGATTAACAAAATAATATAATGACATGGCAGTGACAGATGTAAATCAGCAGGATGAGGGTTAAAAGTGATTGTAGAAGCTGTTGTGCAACATGGTGTGTGATTAAATGAAACTAAAAAGATCAAGATATTTACGTTAAATGTCAGGCGGTACATTGGACATCTGTTTGGTATTAATATTCACAATGTAAACATGACATTTTTATGCATTTTATAACAATGGTAATTAATTTAATCACAGATACAGTATGAGTATGCTGCCATCAGTTGAATTTAATATATTGTTAGGGCTTAGTGATGATACAGAGGTGTTCACCTCCTGAGCTTTGACTGAATTTAGTTTTTACTTCACTGAAGCCAGAATCACTGACTGACTTCATGTTGCAACCTGAACATCCAAGTATCTGCCCCCAGCATCCAGATAGCCCCGATTCTTCACTGAGAGGACAGAAAACTCAGAGTGTTTGAATACATTTAGAAAGATTATAAACAGGGATTGACTTGAAGAGTGCCACCATCCTTAATGAGAAGAGAAAATATTTGTTTATCATACGGCTCAAATTTAGCAAAGTGAGATTACCATTGAGAACCAACAAGGAGAAAAATATATAAGGCTACAAATGATGTTCTTATTTTTGACATGAATTTAACCATAATAAAGGAACTGAGGCTCATTGATTATCTACACACGGCAATGGTTGTTAGCAGGATTAATTTGTTGTTGGTTTAGTTCTTCTAGTGGGTTTTGTTCCTAATGAGAAAACATGATGCTTTCATTTGCTTCAGATAATACAGCATATGACAGTTATGAATGTTAATTATAGTGGATTCTGATGTTAAAAATATTGACTGGAGTATATTATATATCCATTACAATTTATCCAAACACAAATGTGATTCTTTAAAGGGCCTGTTTTGTTCCAGCAATGATCTAGACCCTGTAAATATGTATTGTAGTGAGATAGAGAAGGTTGATTGCCCAAGTGGTCGGATTAATCAGCTAATTGTTCCAGCTGTAGAGAAAATAATAATCTGTGATAGTTCAGACACACCAGTGTTCCCTTTCTTCTAAGATCCCACTGAAATAAAAAACTCACTTTTGTGCTTCATTCTGCCAAACCACAGCTTTTATGTCATGTTAAAATAAAAATCCATTGTACTTTCACAGAACACAGAAAATCAATTCTTTCATATTCACATAATGTACCCGGACAGATACGTACACACTTCAAATAATGAAGACATCACACGTCTTTTCTCTTTGTATTTGTACAATTCTTGCCATATAAGTGGAGCAGCTTCGTGCTGCATGCTGCTCATTGGGAGCTGTAAACTGTAGCACCACTAAAAAAAGACAAAACTCACTCTGCTTGGCCTGCTTGTTTTTGTCATGACATCCTCAGTGTGTGAACTACCTGGTAGCAGATGATGAAATTGGCCCTTCAGGAGATCACGTAATCTGTCAGGGTTAACCTGACATTTGAATTTTGACTAAATATTTCTCCTGGAGCTTTATTTTTTTATATCTCATCAATTTCTATTAATAATAGTAATTTTAAAAGCAATAATTACTAGTGTATTATTAAAATCACAAATGATTCAAAAGTTTTTATTGATTTTAGAAGCAAATTCAGATTTTTCAAATATGGGGGAAAAAAAGCAACTAGCCTTGTTTCAAGTAATATTTGAATGAAGCAGGTTTTCCAGCTTATACAGATTCAATTCAATGAACCTCTAAAATTAGCTATATTATTTATGTTTAATTATGAATAAACAATTCCAGGTCTAAGACTGAATGACTGGCTTTGTTTCTACACACCTGGATCAGGCACATCTGTCTGAATGCAGATGTGATTGTGATAATGTGCTGATTTCAAAGAGGAGCTACTGAAGACTGATCAAAATGCTGACCAACATTTTCCGTTGGATATCTCCAGTTCTGACTGAGACAAAAACGTGTGAATTAGAGCATACTAAAGAAGATACTAATTAGAGAGTACTAAAGCGAGTAAAATGCTGGACTGTGTCTGTCAGCACACATCAACACTAGGCTTAATTTTTAAAAAGAACCATTTCTCTTACAGCAGGTTTAACACGATTAACCCTGATAGGTCTGTTAGCAAATCTTGTTGCCTGAGTGTTGTCATGTAGTCTGCAGGCAGAAACACTGTTTACAGTGGCTGCTATGTTTGGTTTAACAGGCTAAAAAGAAAAATTAAAAAAATAGAAAGAGAATATAGACGTAAATAGATACAAGGAAGGACGGAAGAGGTGTTGTAACACAGGACTTTTCATAATAAAGGACTGCAATACATCTGCAGCTAAAGTTATTTTTGTATGAATGTATTGTTTTTAAAAAAATATTGCCGTGTTTATAGATGTAAATTGCAGGAATTGAATGAAATCTCAGGTTTGTACGGTCATACAGTATTAATGTTTATTCTCCATGGTGGGTTGATTTAAATACATATAACTGCATCATTTGTTGTTATGCTGAAGTGTTGATTTTGTTCTATTCATATTCATCCAACCATCCACTTATTACACTAGTGTGCCATGGGATTTATTATTTCAATATATAGCTCCTGGTTAACTAAAGACTTGTCTGTGGGGCAACTGCCAGAAGGTGGAATCATTTTGTGTACTTTCCAGTCAAAGTAGCTCAGACTGGAAAGTACGCAGGAGTTTATTCTGTGCCAAAGTTTGTGGAGTCCTACGGTTAAATCTGGTGTGGACGCGGAATGTGTGGTGTTTTGTGTGTTTTTGAATAGAGTTAGAATTGACAAGTGTTTTGGGAGCTTTTAAACATGTTGGTTTAAGTGGGTGTGTTGCTGCTTTGATGTAATTTTACAAAGTTTTAAATGAATTCTTGGATTGTTTTCTTAATAAACATTTCATGAGTCAAATAGTTGTTTGTCAGTCATTATTTGGCATCAGCAAACAAAAATAAACACAGCGTTCATATTTATAAAACATATTGTAGATGCTATTTTGCACAGATGTGAATACAGCTGTGCCTTGACATATTGACTTGCCTTTTGGTGTGCCTTGGGCACAAAAAGTTTGGAATTTATTTATTTATGATAATAAGCAAGATATGAATAACTGTAATACAAACCAAAAAAGAAAGCTATTTTATATTTAACCAAAAATCTGTGTCTGAAAATGAAGGACATCAAATTAAGTGAAGACTGTAAACATATAAAATAACAGCTAAATTCATGAATGAGTGTAATGCATACATGTTACTGCCAGTGCCTTATTAAGACATGATTATTTTTTGTCAAGTGAAAACAAAAACATCATTCCACCCACTGACAAGAATCTGCTGAGTTTTTTTTTTTAAATCATTAGTTCATGAAGACAAACCAGGCTCCCTGCAAAGGTTTTAATCATTTTCAAAACTCAGTTATATTCATATCCATATGTAAGAGGTAGTCAGCTCTGTGTCATTATTTTGCATGCCTGACCTGTGAAAATCAAAAGTTTTTTAACATAAGAAACGACCTTGATATTTATAAAATTTGTTACATCGAGTGATGGCAAACTATCTTAATAAAGTCTGTGTTTGAGAGCAACACCATCTTTATGTCATCCACCAACAGATGAGGCGAGTTTAGGGGTTGGAGAGTAAAATATTTCAGACTGTAAAAAGTACAATAGCTTCTTTACAAGTACCACGTCTTTTTTCCATTTCCACCACCTTGTTATAAAAAACATTTTTCTTTTTGTGTTTACACCACGTGAAAAGGGCAAACCATCTGGTTGAGTGCTTACTCAAGGCTCAGAAGTGGATTCAAAAGAGTAATAGTAATAGTAATAATAATGAAAGGCCTACACAGATGCTTTGTTTTGTGTTTCATCAACCTAAAAATGAGTGAGCTACAAAAAACTGCATATTTTTCTGTATTTGTTATCAAGAAAAAGGTACAGACTATCACATCAAATGACAGTGTTAAGGAGAGATCAACCCTCTAGCAAAAATCCTTCACTATTATTTGATGAGTGCCAAAAATTTGCAAAAAACCCAGTGAAACGTTGACTAGTGAAAGGCTTGAGGCAAGAGAGGAGTGAGATACGGCTTTTACTTTTAAGCAGCTGAGATCATGAAGAGCTGACCCGACTCTATGAACCAGTGGTTCTCGAAATGTGAGTTGTGTCCCACTGGTGGGGGATGAATCCAATGCAGGATGGGGGCCAGGGTGAATAAACAGAGAGTAACATAGTGAGTAAAATAAAGGTGAATAATTGTGATTTATGGAAATAACAAAAACGAGACTGTAGAAACTATTCTGTTCATCTTGATCTCATTAAAAATCCAACCCCATCAATTAGTTGCTTCCATTATTGTTGTTTATGATTTATAGGTAAATCATGTGGTTAAGGTCAAAATATTTTTTGGAAAATGAAAGAGGGCTTTGCCAGGAAAAGTTTGAAAACTACAGCAATAGAAACAAAGTATTCTTAGCTCATACTGTAAAGCAGGGGTAAAGAATGGACCATTTTACAGCTCTAACAAAGCATAGCAAAGCAAGCAAGTTGATTATAAAACAGTAAAGCAGCTAGTTGAGTGATGCTAATGTAGCTTCAGATGACAGCAACGCCTACATTATGCTGCAACTACAGCACACGCCCTCCTCTTTAACTGATGAGGAAGTGCGTGCTGTAAACTGGAATAAGGTTTTAACACAATTACAAGCAGTAATAATGTGTGGATATGGCTGATGTAAACATCCCTCAACAAAAGCAGGACAGTGCTGCTCATGTTAGCTTAAACCAGGAGGCCATTCAGGCCCAGCTCAGTGAGGAAATACAACACAGGAGATGTTTCAGTCAGTGTCTTCTCTCTAAAATAATCTGTGCCCCACAAAATACCATGTAAAGCTAATAGTATGCTGCTTGGCAGTAAGCTAGTTACCCACACATGCTAACACTAGAGGAGTGTTTGCTGCTTTTAACCTGTTTCTGACTCTTGTTTTGTACCAAAAGGTTTATTAATTAGCTGAATGGTACATCAAGGATTTAATTGAAAGGATACTGCACAAACAGGTATGACAGACAGCAGATGTGTTGAGGATGTATAAAAAATGTAATGTAACTCACATGTAAAATATCACCTGGGTTATTTTATAACTAATACCAAACACTATGATGTACAGTCTCTGCTGAGCACCCACCCAAAGAAAACAGTCTAAAAACCCATAAAGGATGAATGTCACCAATAAGCTATAAGATGAATAAAAGTTTAATTGAATGCATAAAGAATTTATATTGGTGAGGAAAATGATTTACATGGACTGTAAAAACAGCATTAAATTCATCCCTGTGCCTCCAGTAAATTAAAAATGCATTTCATTTTCTTTCACATTTTACAGGCTCTTATTTCAAAACCTCACTTTTTCTGTCAGTCGCTTTCAACACGTATTCCACTTTATAGCACACACATTGTTTCCATTCAGTTTCCCTTACAGCTTAAAGAGGAGGGTGTGGTGAAAGCAGTGTTTTGCAGTGGTTTTCTGCCCATTTGGGCAGTTTTGGGTTGCTGATGAGGGGTAAAATGGGTTTGGGTAGGGCAACAGGACTTAGGCTGTCATAAAAAACATTAATATTACAGTATATTTAAATATAATCCTTGTATTCTTTAGTTGTGTGAACAAAGCCACCAAGTCACTCAAACTGTGATATGAAATCATTTTTATTCATTCTGCTGGGAGGAGATCTGAGTTCTCAAAATTGCCACACGCCCACACAGCTTACCCTTTAAACACACATGAGCTGTATTGTTTTTTTCAAATCTTTATTTTTATTGAAGCAGAAACCTATAATGCTTGCATCATTACAACATCATTTGTTTGCTTTTTTATAGCATAGGATTGCTGCACTTCCTCTCTCTCTCTCTCTCTCTCTTTCTTTCTCCCTCCATCCTTGTGTGTGTGTGTGTGTGCGTGTGTGTAGTTTACACATTAAGTTTGCTCACTCTCAAGCTGTCACTGTATTTTTCTTTCTTTTTAAGGCTGAGATCAGAAATGGAAATTGTGTTCAAGCTGTGTTAGATGTAGCATCTTATCTGCATTCTGGTGCAACTGTGATCAATTGAATGGTTGTTTTAATTGAAAAATTGTTGTAAGCCGCAGTTCTCTTCCATTGTTTATTGTAGTTTATTGTTAGGCTGCAGGCCTTGAAAATATTCAGGCAGTTCCTCTATTAGTTTGCGCAGATTTTGATCCATTAGTTGTCAGGAACATATCTAACTGATCTGCAAATCTGTGCCAACTGTCTGATGCTGTTGAAATTACATCAGCAGTGCTCAACAGAAAGGTGTTTTGCTGTTTTACAGTCAGCTTGGCTTTGCTGTGCTTTGTTAGAATTG
This sequence comes from Acanthurus lineatus, assembly GCA_029814665.1. Classification (NCBI taxonomy): domain Eukaryota; kingdom Metazoa; phylum Chordata; class Actinopteri; order Acanthuriformes; family Acanthuridae; genus Acanthurus; species Acanthurus lineatus. The sequence goes on along the minus strand of JAPZDV010000010.1, from coordinate 4,838,798 downwards.
TAAAGAATTACTTTTTTCCCCCTACTATACATCATGATTTAGAGAAATGCTGGTTCTTCATTGGTTCTTTGGGGGTAGAACTCACTTCCTGCAGTCTCTTCAAAGTAAAAGCCTTTTAGTGGTGTTGTATGAGACCCTTCCCTACATTTCAGTGGATTTCTTGTAGTGTGTTTGGCATTCATATTACTATACAGCAAAGAAAATAATCGTATCTACTATGCTTCCTGAACAGTACTGCATGTGTTTTAATGATTATTTTATTATGTCAAAATTGTATCTCTTTTTCTCTTGACAACAAGAATGGAAATACAGTTAATTCAGATTTCAGTGTGTCCTTCAATGTGCTGTGTCCTTATTTCAAAGGTTCAAGCATTTATGTATTATATTACTCTTTTTACTGTGGAGTAGAATTTGCCTCTGGGCTCAGAGTGAACAATATAACCAGGTAATGATTTTGCCCTTTCAGGGTATAAAGACACCTGAAAACTATTCAGCATTTCAACACTGAACAAAAAATAAATGCACCATTTTTTGTTTTTGTTCCCATTTTTCATAAGTTGAAATAAAGGATTTAAGACTTTTCCTGTGCACACAAAGAGCTTCTTTCTCTCAAATTTCACAAATGTATTTAAATCCACATTTGTAATCACTTCTCCTTTGCCAAGATAATCCATCCACCTGACAGGCGCAGAATATCACAATGCTGAATAAAAGGCATGAAAGGCCACGCTTAAATGTGCAGTTTTATCACACAGCACAATGCCACAGATGTCACAAGTTTTGAAGGAGCATGCTATTTTTATGCTGATTGCAGGATTGTCCATCAGAGCTGTTGCCCATGAACTGAACTTTCATTTCACTACCATAAAAACGTCATTTCAATATTGCGTTATTTTTACTGACGAAATGTCTCTTTGTTTTTCGTTGAATATGTTTTTGAGGAGGCATTAAGCAACTTCAAGGTGGGAACAAAGTGAACAGACTATGCATAGGAGGCCAAGCGCACAGGGATGTCATTCACAACAGAAACAGAAAATGGATCAAGACTCTTTTTAAGACAACACATGACATGAGTGGTTCTGATCATTTAATAAGCTGAGGGTTTGGCATGTGTCTGGATTGCAGTAGGAAAACCACACAGACATGAGGAGAACGTGCAAAGTCAACACAGATGACAGTGCTAACCACTGAGCTACTGCCCTGTCCTAACACATATGAAGAGATCATTTGCAGACACAGGTCTGTTTTATCTGTTTTTGCAATCAAACTCTCCAACAATAAAAACTTTATGTACATGAATGAAATGTAAGATACTAAATGTGAGATCAGTCTTGTCATCACACTCCTTCCATGGAGCCTTAAAGGCGGGGGGAGTCTTATTGAAGTCAGTTGGACTAGCAGAACTATACAAAACTATACAGACCGTAAAAAATGTTTAAAAGATAGTTACCTATGTTTTAATTACTATTGAAGTTATTGGTTTATTAGCTTTGAAGTATCTGCTCACAAAAAGACAAGAAATTGAAGAGAAGTTCAGACACTTTCCCTTGTTTTATTTACAAGCTTATTAATTAAGGAAACAAATAAACTTCAGATATCAGCAATGATTTTAATGTTATAATTATTAATTTAAACAAATGATTAGCATCTTCCCTTTTTTTTACAATTCAGTTATTTTTTTTGAACATTTTTTGTAACAGTGCAGTGCTCAGTCTAAGTGACCAGTTAAAATGTTTCTGTCTAAGTAAAAACCAGAACAAACCAATACAAGAAATCTGGTTACCATCTTAATCACCAGTCAGACACAAAAACAGTGTTGAAAGATAAACATCTCCTTTTAAACTGAGTACATCATGACAATAATATCGGTGCATGTGTTGAAAAATGAAGCACTGACAGTAAATCTAATGTAACCAACACTGTAGATCCATAGCCTTTCCCCCCGCTCTTAATTGGGTTTGAGTTAATTAACCTTCTAACCAACAAGTGCTTGCATAGCAGTATAGCTACATTATTAGCCGTTCGCTACAATATATTATATTATATATAATTTCATAAAGAAGTCACATCATCACTGGAGCAGAAAGTGACATAGCCTCAGGCGTGACAGCACATGTAGTTTTGTGGTTTTTGGTCTATTTTATAGTCCATTTGTAATGGTTACAGCCTTTCATGATGTTTCTTCTGCTTGCTTTATGTAGCATGATGTAGATAAAGAACACAGGACATATATTTGTCCTGGAGCTAATCACCCCCAGTTTACATGGTATGTCAGGCTTTCATTCACATTTGGCATGTATGCAGTGAATGAGGCATTAAATTTCACATTATCACATTTTTTTTGTAATTTAAGACAGTTGGTCATTGATTTAAGACAGAGGTAGACATTGCTGGTAGACATTACAATTATTTTATTCTATCCCAGTTAGTATAATTCTTTTTCAGCTTTACTTTTGGATTTTTGAACACAAGACAAAGCATTGAGTGTGAGACATCTGAATTGAAGTTGCAGAAGTGAGTAAAAACAAGCAACAAATCTGCTTATTCTAAGCTGAAAGGTCAAAGGTTGGAAGCTCATGTTAGCAAGCATAATCGTATCAGCAGTAGCAATATTCCACGCACCATGGAGCAGCGATGCATCACAGTTTCAGTAAGGTTTACAACAATGTTACTCAAGGGAGGGTTGATATTTTTATGATAGACATTAAAATTTCTCTACATACAGTACCTTTCACAGTAAATCAGAAAACCTCCGCTGACACCTAATTAAAAACTAACACAACTTTTTTAAACACCTCATAATTTCTAACTTTACAGATTTCATAGTCATTTGGAATATGCCATCAAAACAGCCTACCAATTAGTTTTTAATCGCACCTGAGAGGATCAATGAGGACTATGCAGGGTAAGTGTTCTCTTTTTTAATGCTAATAAGACTGCTACTCTTGATATATGTGACAGGCAGAGCTGCCAGCCCTCTGCAAAGTCACTTTAATGATTCTCTTACTGTAGGTGGCAGGCACTGCAGAAAACCAAACCACAGCAAAATCAGTTTATACCTACAAGGTCACCATGCGAGGAACCTTACAGCTCTTTATTGATGAATATTTCCTTTATTCCTTGGCTCCTTTTTCCTAACACACTTACCATTCAGTTTTCTTTCCCTCACCTATTTTTTCCCATTTCTTTCAGAGCGAGTGAAAGCCTTGGCTTTAAAGGTGCGTGGGGGCAGTTAAAGTCTGACCTAAGGTGGCTTTTCCTGTACCAAGGGAGACAAAGATGCAAGCCCACACAGTTACATTGTGAACCAGAGGACTGTGCAAATTCTATCATTCACTGCTCTCTTTTTTCCTCAATCCATCCCCTGCCCTGTGCCCCTCCCACGCACTGGTAGGAAATGTAGCCTTCAAGCGTCACCACCCACAGCAGAAGCTCAGAGATCACAGTCTGCAACGAAAATACTCCCCCATACAATGATTCCAATTGCCTCACTTCCATGAGGATGTACATGCAGCTGTTAAATGTGTGTGTGTTGTGCACAGTGAGGTGTTTCATGTCAGCGACGCCTCAATGCTCCACAGCCTTGTGGTATGGAAATGATTCACAATAAAACAACATCATATATACATGCACATACATGCATAAACGTGCCACTACACATGCACATGCCACTTTGTAGAAACAGATATGAAAGGTAATATCACAACCTTTCTCAACGGGCCCGTGGCTCCCTCTTTCAATTCGCGTCGTGGGATGTTACTGAAGGGCCACAATGGGCATGGAAACTGCTTTACTTGAAAGAATTTGGAATTACAATCACATGTGAATTATGATTCATGTAGTGTTGATAAATTTATGGATATCTGTTGTAGTCGTTTTCTCTCTAGCAGCAGCAGATGTGCGTAATATGAAACAGTTGTCCCTGCAGAATTCCTCCTTTTGGATTTATCCTGTGTTGCTCCAGTGTCGGTATAAAAGGAAATTCTTCTATAGAATTGTTGTTCAGAGTAAAGCATAATCAATACCCTGTAAAATCTCATATAAAAGCTGCTACCCAAATTATAGCCACATCTCAAGTAATAAGCATGGACAGGACAAAGCAATAATTTAAATTTAAAGTGCATAAAATATACTAATAAAACAGGAAAAGCCACAGAAAAGGCCGGCTATGAACACAAGTCTACTTGTCCCAACTTGTCACTGAACTAACTCATGTTTCTGAAAGCTTCTACTTGCTCAAATTAGAGCAAAATTTACATATTCTACACTTTTTTTAGGTTAAATTCTGAATAATAAGTCAATTTAGCACAAGACAGTGGTCATGCATGTAACTCTGAAGTGCTGAATATTAAAAAAGTCCAACTTTAGATGTTAAAAAACACAACTAATCATTTTGTTGTTACATCATATTCTTATTATAATTCCATTATATTACAAGGTTTGATTAGCATATCATTTTCATTATCTCATTAACCATCTCATATAAAAGCCTTTTTAGTTGATTTCACTTTCCTAGAGGCACATTTTAGTTTATAATGTCTGTGTTTAGTAAGACATGTTTTTCATAATGTCAATCCAACAACAATGCCTAAGTAATACTAAGTCAACCAACTACAGACTGCTGCTGTTAATAACTTATCTGGAAACAGTAACTAAATCTCCTCATTTAGCTTTTAAACCTGTGTCTGCTAATGCCACCTTGCCCACAGTGTTTTTATCAACAATGTTAGCTAGTCATAATTAGCTTAAGCAGCCGTAAAAATGAAAAGTGTTTCTTGTCTGTTTGACCTTCAGAGAGATACCTTTGAGATAATCAGCTAAAGTAAGCTGCTATCACTCTCTTCACTTTGATGTTGGAAAAAAACAGAAGTTGCAAACAAAGTGATTGAAAGTTAATGTTAGCATAGTTGTTATTTGTTTTTTTTTATTATTTTTAATGGTAGCAGCTAAGCAGTTGACTTCCTTGAAATGTTTTTTTTTGGGTGACAGATGCTAGCCATAGCCATTAAAAATGACATTATGAAATAAAAAGTGACATTGACTAACAGACTCAGACACTCCTGAAAAAAGGTATTTTGGAGAAAAATTTTCAAAATGAAGTAGGAGCTATAGAACTAGAGTAATATTGATTTAAAAAAAAACATTTCATTATTGTTTTTTTAATTTAAAAAAAAATCTTACACAAATTATTAAATCATTTCTATTGTATATTTTGAACCCTGTAGGACTTAATTATTTCACATTAAGAACCTAATGAGCTCCTGATGAGTTTTTGAAAATTGAATATGTATCTCTCAGAACAGCAATGAGCTACAGTACATGAAGTGTATTTCAGATGTAGAAAAATAACCCAGCCCATCCATCTCTTAAATGCGCTTCTCTTAAACTACAGTACATATAACATGCCCCAACAATCAATATGAAAAGCCTGTAAAATTTATTGATCGCTTGCACTAAAAAGAAAGCTGTCTTTTCTTTTTTTTTCTTTTTTTTTTACAACCAGTGACTTATAATGGCCTCTCTTGCCAGCCATTTTAAATGACTTGTATCTGGCTTCATATTTAAGTGTCAGCACAAGCAAAGCAGATCTGAGTAGTTGTTCCTGAAACTGAACAAGAACATAAACAACAACAACAAAAATAATAAAAACTAAGCTCTGCATCAGCACATCAGTGTAAAAGTAATGGAGAAAATAAGAACAAATCTTTTCCTGTTAGCTACCAGTAGTAAGTAGTAATTTATGTAAAAGATAGGCCAACTGTACATTCACAATAAAACACAGTTTTTTAGATAGAAGTTACAAAAAAACATAAAACAAATTTGCACATCTCAATAGTCCCCTGACAGGCTTGTTTATGAGAAGAGCCACCCGTTTCCCTTTCCCCACATTATAAAGTCCCAGCAGTGTTATCTGATACGCTTCTCACTTGAATATGCAAAAAAGGGGTATTTGTTTGAAGATGCTCGCTAATGCTACTGACACTCCCAAGTGGATGTGTGTGTGAGATTGTGTGTATATGTGTGCGACTGTAGCAGCCAGTGCTCATGGGAATAAGGATGAAGTAGGTGGATTAACATGTTTGGACAGGGAGTCTGATTGTTTGAACAGCCTTGCTGAGTGAATGACTGACTGACCAAAATCGACTCTTATGTAAAGTGAGAGAGATAACCCTGAGTTCCAGTCTCAACAGTGTGTTTGTATATATGTATGTGGTTGTATCAAAACTCATGTATCTACTCCTTGGTTAGTCGAGTGGACAGCACTGCACTCACTTACCTGAAACAGTTTCAGTGTGCACATCCAGTTTCATCATGTAGTAAAACCTCTTCAAGCAGAGAAGTATAAATGAAGCATGACACCGCAAGGCTATCATTTAACAAGTGGGAATATTACCAAGGTCTAGTTTGCAAGCTGCAGTTGTTCTATATCCTGATGCAAGCAGCATACAGAACACAAATGTATCTCTTTGAAGGAATTAATATATAATAGCATTACAGATAAAAAGTATCAACAAGCTGAGTGTTGCAGGGCTTGAATGACTTGAGGCTTAAGGTCTAAAAGTGTTTGTGATGAACAAAGCAAACCACATTCCTTTGAACTTGAGTATAAAAGGTTGCAGAAACAAATTTATTAAACAGCTAAAAGTGAAATTTCAAACCTAATCTTAAGTTCATCTTCACATCTTCTTCTTCACAATAAACTTGTATCAGGATGGCTGAAAGAGCAGTGTGCATCAAGAAGACAAATGTAAGCTATAGAAGAAACATTAAGGAAATTCAGCTGCACATGTTTAAGTCTCAGTCAGACCAAGACTCAGATAAAGAGTCTCTTGTGCACTAAAACAGACATCTAGCAGAGATATCAGAATTGTACATGTCATTAGCATGTTACTTTTTAGCTTTAGCTTGTAATTGTCTGGGACTGACACAGTGTTAGCGATTGTGCCGATACAAACTTTCACTATCTGTACCGACAAGTCTGCTCTGTGCTGGAGGTTTCAGGCATTTTTGCCTGAAACTCTCTTTAAAATTTCAAACATACCAAATGTAACTTGTGCAGTAGACATTTAAATCTCAGTTTTTAAGGAAATGCATTGACATCTCCTCCTTAAGAAGAGTAACAAATCTCTGATGGAAAACATTTTACAAGTTCATAGAGTCAAACTCTGATATTTTAAAACAAGTAAACATCAGAAAAACACATTTTCGAGTAGAGGGGGTCTTTTATAATTAAAGGTATCATTTTATTTCATCATAAAAGCACATTTATTAACACATTAAAATGATCTTATATTTAAGAGCCCCTTTGAGGTTAAATGTATGGATGTTTAAAATATTTAAAAAAAAAACAAAAACAAAAACAAGAAATAAAGTCAAATGCTATAACATGACATTTGCACGTAATTTCATGAATGCATTTGGTAACATTAAGTTTTTGTCCCCAGGTTGTTATAGTACATTTGTTCTTTTCTTTCCATTTTAGTGTGAACATCGAGTCATCATTTAGGAGAAAAAACAAACTCTGTTGCTTTTCATTATGAAATCAAAATTTTAAATTAATGACACTGCTATTTTATATTGACAGTTTTAAGTTTTCTTCTGCTGGATGGCACCAACATGCACAACACTTCCTCACTTTGGTTTTTGTGTTGTGAATTGATGTGGCATTGGAAAAACAAAAACAGCTACCAGAACAAAAACCTAAATATTTTTCCTCTCAAAATATCTTATTTAAATATGAGAATTAATAGCAGTGTGTGTATCACATTTCACTTTCTGTCTTATATTGGTTTTATGTCTTAAAAATCATCAGTGGGTTAGTTTGGTATAGACAATGGATAGAGGCTAGAGAAAAAGGAAGAAGCACATTTCTAAGACATAT
>JAPZDV010000010.1:4815058-4830816 GCA_029814665.1 Acanthurus lineatus | reverse complement strand
GATCGACTGTACAAAATGTCAGTCTGGTATATCATTATAGATGGTATGTTTGCTGAGGCAATATGTGTTTTTCAGAAGAGGATTGTTTTAGCTTTGGAATTGATTTGAACATTTGATAGGATGCTAAACCACTTTTTCTCTCTCTCTTTAATTTTTTTGCAATCTGCAGGGGAGCAAAAGAGGAATAAAAGCTGGCATTGATTTAGTTGGAATCAGAAGTTATGTGCTCACCTCTCTGTTTCTCATGCATTCATCAAGGATTTTCTCTTGACAGATGTAAGTAACCTCCGAAAGGTGTCTTAAGAGTAATATACGCTTGAACTTAATCCCAGATTGGAAATATAGTGCAAGTTATTTCATGGAAACTTTGACTTTACAATCATTTATTTTACACGTCTAGTGCATATGTGAAATGTTCTGTATAACCTAAAAAAGCTTTGTGCGTGATGTAAACTCTTGTTCTGTTGCTTTAATTTTGAGCCTTGTTTTAAAACTGTCTAATAACATTAACAGTGTAAGCAAAGTGCATTGCCAAAGCTGCAGAGCAAGCACACATCCGTACATCCATCCTGTCTACAAAATTGTTAAATAACCCTTGAAAGCACTTACTTTTGCATTTTAAATGAGCTCCGGGTTTCTCCACCCACATTCCTCCGCAGTATCCTTATGGCTACACTCACAACATTCTAAATCTCAGTCGGAGAAGTAAAAAAAATCTCAACAAATTATTATAAATTGCAGCAAGAGCTATGGAACGGGAGCATTTTGGCCAACATGGATACCACTGAAAACTACAATGTCCAAGCTGTAACTTAAGCTGTGCCAAGCCCGCTCCTTTGACCTCATTTGAGAGGCTTAACTGTGTTTGGCCATGCTCAGACAGCGGACAGCAGGAGGTCCACTCCTGGCACAGGAGGCCACATGACCAGATGGAGACTAGATAATTATAGTTCTGTTCAATGGATCACTTCAAGTCATTTTTGGGCTCAGTGTAGTAGTTTTGAATCGATTTCTGAACTTTCACAGCCATTGTGTATGCTAAATAAGTTGGAGAAAACAACATATAAAGCAACTGGAGTTTGTGTGACTTGTGTGTCTGCCAGTGTAAAAAAAAATAAATAAAAAAAATAAAAAATCAAGGTATTTTTTTATAGTTTTTCCAAGTTGACTTCTTCAATAAAGTTTTTAGCCAGTAGTGCAAACACTAATGCAAAGCATGCTTTTGCGGTCTCAGCCTGTGCAGGACTTGGCTGGGAGCAGTGATCACATATCTCTGGGACATCAGGGGATGAGGACTTCCAGCCCCTCTTCCTGGTTGCTGGAAACAATCTCTGTCCTAATTGGGGGATGAGGTTCTCCATCATTTTTTAATCATAACTTATTGCTATTTCCTGTAAATCATATTTGCTGCCAATTTTAGTCAAACCATGGATGAGATATCGTGTGGCAGTCCAACAGCAGAGTCACAGGCGGTGTGCGAGTGTGTTAGTTTGTGTGTCCAGCTTTACTCATGACTTCATTTATATCTATTACCACCACTTTTCCTGGAACTGTCACCAAAGTGGTGAGGGGACACATTTCTTCGAAGTCCATTAAGCACAATGTAATGAGCCTTGATGCATTTTTAAGAGACACCCTTGGCCGGGAACACAGCGCTGCTTTCCTAATAAGTCCAATTTAATCTTTTGCTCATTATGAATCATGGTGTAATGCTTGAGGTGTGTGTGGGGGGCTGTGTGGGCATGACTTAGGCTACTTGGGGTGACACATTTCAGATTCAAGACCACTTAATTGGGGACATTTTGTGGCAAATACCATGTCCCCAATTAGAAAGCAGCTGATCTTTGAGGAAGTGTTCAGGGTCAGGGTCAGTCAGGGTCAGGGTCAAGCCAGTGGGTGTTATGGTTATGAAAAAGTAGGTGTCCACGAAACTGACGCAGGGTTATGGTTAGGGTTGAGCGCAATTTCCCAAAAGTGGCAAAAGTAAGCCTGTGTGTGTGTGTAAAAAACACTAAAAGGCAAAAGAGCAGATGCTGCTATCTGCACATCTTTTCCAACCAGCAAATTCATCAGGTTACTCCACACACACATGCAAATACACACACACATCATCCCTTTTAAGCTGTCTTCACATGCCAGCAGTGCAACGCAAAGTTTCTATAAATATTGCAGAAAACAGCTTAACTCTCTCTGATTCACATCTCTAACCTTTGCGCCCGCCTCACATGTTGAGAGTGACCCACAGGATGTAGGTGTTTGTGAGAAAGGACAACATCTGATAACACATGCAATCTTCCATAAGAAGTCTAACTTCAAAAGCATTACTTGATTCCTCTGCAAGGGGATCCTTCTGAGAGTGATTGATAAGTTTTTGGCCTAGAGTGGAGGAGCTGCTTTCAGAAAAACCTAGCATATTTATTTTTCAAAATAATCCCCCTCTACCTTTGCAGACTTTGTCAAGCAGGCTTAAAGCACACCAATCCCTTCTTTGTAGTCTGAGGGTGCCACATGAGTGAGCAGTGTCAGATGAGTTCAAATCCACATTCCTGGACGGACAGCTCAGAGACTAATGATGTCCACTTTCTCAGAAAATGCTAATTTACGATTTTTAATGACCTGAAACAGAAATACAACAAAAGTTATGACTTCTAACTGTGTGGATAATCAATTAAATAGTTTAACTGCTTATGAATGTACAAGAGCTTTTCCATTTATCTTCATGTAATACTCATCGTATTACCATGTAACAAAGAGGTAAAATGACTCATAGACACAAGACTGCATCCCACCAAGATCTGCAAAAACTCTTCTTCAAGTATCAGAAAACCTATTTATGACATTAATAGTATAATTTCATGAACTGGAATGTTTTAAGCATTGGGATTTTATTTAGATTTGGTATTTAATAAAATGTAAAGATAATCTACATTTTCTTTAATTTGTTCACACAGAAGAGACATATGGTAGAATATTTAATCTGCTAACACGAATCAAACTTTAAGATTAGTGTTGTGTTCCTTTTCAGTACTTCGAATCATTTAGGAATTTGAAATTGTATTAGAAATTCAGTTGTTTGTAAGACACAAATCTTTATAGCCAAACTTAAATAAAAAAAAAAAGAAGTAATTGTATTGTCTGAAACAAACAAACAAACAGACAGAAAGCTGTTCACGCAAATCAAAAAAGTTCTCTTGGTTGTGTACTTTTAAACAGTGACTTTAACCTGACACCAGCCCACCTGCTGTCAGGTAGCACGTAACTTTTCACTGTCAGCCTGTTGCCATGGATTATAAGGCTGAAACAACATCGGTGCAACATCAGTCACGCTCTATTCTGTGCAGAACAACGGATCTGATGAAAGCTGATGAGAAGTTATTGACTATAAACTGAACGTCTGAATTAGACCTATCTACACTGCTGTGGATATAGCTGAATATTTGTTTACATCTGCGGTAAATCTGCAGCAGAAAATCCTGATGCTTTTTCTAAAAGCAGTACTTCTTAATGTGATGCTTATGAGCCAATATAGGAAATGCTTTCTTCTGATAGAAAAAGGGAATGTGTTCAATATGTCTATTACTGCGAAAAACATGGCAAAGACAGATACAGTGCATTAACTGTTCCTATTTAAATAGCATATTCATATGTATAACATTATTTGTCCCTCTTTGTATCTTGTTATTTTCTAGCATCTACACACACCCACACACACGCACATGCACACGCACCTGTTCAGTTTTTATATGCATGAAGACTTCTCATTAAAAAAAACAATTTGATATGAAAATGTGGCACAGTCCACTTAAACGATTGTTTATTTGACTAGCTTATTAACCAATTTGCCTTAAACATGCTACTGCATACAGACCTGCATTTATCACTCAGGCATCAATAAATCATTACTGCATTAATATCGAAACATTAGTATAATTACTGTAATCAGATGAGACCACAGACATGCGGATCGGCAGCCAGAATTTCACTTTGTGTTATAAAAAGAAAACACTTCCAACCGACTTATCCTCTTAAGCCACATGTAAAACAAACATATGGAGGGCTGCCAGGTACAAAAGGGGGTGGGGGAACAATTACAAGGTTTAGAGGAACTTCTAATGGGATAAGCATTATCACTGCCCACAAATCTGGTGTAGGATTGAGATTGTTTTTCTGGGTTAGTTGTTTATTTACACCAGTATCTCAAATAAAATAACTAACATTATGGAAATCATCTATCTTCCTTCAGTCATGCTCACTGACCATAATGGACAGAGCAAACAGAAAGTTGTGCTGCAGGGAACTCTAATTTTGGACAGATTTTTTGACTGATTTTGTTTGTCTCTCAGCTCCAGTAGTATTAACCAAGGGAGGTTACATAGTGGACAGCTGCTTGGCTTGCATCACAGACGGCTGGGAGTCGTGACTTTCGTGCAGGAAAAGCCTGAAACTAATTTATGCAAATCAACAATTCTGAAACTCAAAAGTTATATATCTAGTAATTGGGTGAGCGTGATGTCTTTTCACCAGAAAGATGCTTTTTGCAGATGAGGAAAGGGTCACATAAGGAGAATCCAAACACACATACACACATACAGACACAGATATGCAGGTTTAACTCAAAGCAGACTTTAAATGCTTTTTCTGAGAGTTTTAAAAAAATCAATACTTCATTGAAAAATGCAATAAAATGAATGAAAAAAAATACATAAACACATGAAAGTTATTTTCCTGCAAGCGTCATAACAAAACACAGTGTATAGTCTGTGTGGGGAATAGGCTAATCCAAAGATGTGCTTTATTTTTAAAAATGCTGAAATACAGAAATTGTTGACATTATTCAGAGAGACCCACATTTCAGAATTACTTTTTTGTACATCATATTAAATACACATTTTTTTTTAATCTTTACATTAAAGGTTTTTTTTCTGATGCCTGATCACAGAGTTTAAATCGATGCCTCTCTTTTTTGGTAACAATATTTCAAAATAAAGGCTTATTTTGGTGATGTCAAAATTTATGTCTGAATCATTTTTAACAGGATAATTTCAATCAGATTAAGTAGTTGTTTGGTGTTAACCTCAGCATTAAAAGCATGTCAGATGTTTAGAGAGTGTTGGCAGATTCTTACTGTTTGAATTTTCACTGGTTAGACAACCCTTTTGTAACCCCTCTCCATCTGGTCCCTGTTTGTGCCTTGAAGATTGCAGCTAACAGAAGCTGAATTTAGACATCAGTCATGATGAGATTGTACATGAAGCCTGCCCCATTCATGAATTTTAAAAACATCAGAGGTCTCATATTTATTCCTCTGCTTTTGAAGTGTTTGAAAATAGACCAGCACTGTGTATTTTGTTAAGTACTTGTGCATGGTAGGCATGGCATTATGGGACATAGGTTATGTTTTGGGGTTTTTTAAATGTATTTTTTTTTAAATAAATCTGACTGGGTCAGGCAGTAAAAACTAAAATATCCAACTTCTAACACAAGAATTTATTTCAAACTCGATAGCCTTTGATTTGCAATTTCACCATGCTTGTACTTTTGTATTTCAATATCTTGGTACATTGCCCTTTAACTCCACAAGATTTTAGAGGAAAATATCAGAGCCCAGTTTTAACTGTATTGCATTTACACAAAAGCTACAGTCAAAGGTACTTTACATATTACAGCAACTGCAATTGATAATTTTCGACAGTGTATCAGTAAGAGAACTTTGAGAAAGAGATCACAAGGAGTGATATAAGTGTCTAAATCTGCAGATTCCCTCAGATTTTCAGAGTTGGATAGTGAATTTTAGCTCAGTGTTTATCTGTTCAGTCCATCCCTTCATATTTTTTTATCTCAGCCCTCTCATCAGCACTTTGATTTTTTAGCACTGGGCAGCTGTTTCAGTAAAAAAAAGCTTTAACAAATTTATTTTACGCTACTTGCTCGACACCAAATGGCAGACAGATGAAGCTTGTGAACAGTTAAATGGCCTGATATTTTCCTCCGGTGGTAGCAGGGTCCAAAAACAGAGCTAGGAGAGGTTGAATATTGGACTTACATCTGTCAGGTGGTTGGAAACAAAAGTCAAAATCAATCTGGACGGTGTATTTGACTGTTGGATGTGTAAATAAGCGACTGAAAATTTTTCCTTACCAACTTGAAAGACAGTGTTAAAGGAGTTAATAACACCTGACCAAAATCAGTTATTGCAGGTTTAAATTACAGATCTTGTTCAGGAAACTCCTAATTGAGCCAAAAAATGAGCTTCTTTTACACCAGCTAGTTAGTGGCTGTCTACCTAACTATTACCAGAACCTCCATCAGTACTGTATTAAGATGTAGACAATAAATTCATTACAGTTCAACTTTTTCTACAGTTCCGGCAGAATTTTCCAATGTTTAATTTCGGTGAGTTGATTGATTTAAATGCAATACATTGAAATGAATGTAAGCAGCTTTTAGTATGCCAACATTTTCATTTATCACTTTGTCCCAAATGTGCTGCAAATAGTCTTCTATGAAGGAACCAGGAGGAATGACGGATGATGGGAGGGTGCGTCCTATGCATAAATCAGGTCTTTCACAAAAATAAAAGGAAGTTAAACCAACTGTGCATTTGCTTTAGCTCGTATAAACAACAGCAGAACAACTGATTAGTTGTCATCAATCATATAGTTTAAGTACCTTCATCTGTATTTCTCTCAAAAACCGAACATAAAATAGACCAGACTTTCCATCACAGGTTGGACCAAAGCATCAAAGGGGTATTTCATAGCGGGATGCCACCCTCTTTCTCTCTTTTCTCTCTCTTCCTCCATCACTTGATTTGCCGTCTGTCAGCATTTTTACCCTTTTAACAAGCCTCTCTATTCCACTGTTGTCATATGCGTTTTCTCATAAGAGAAAAGCGAATATGGGAGACAAAGAGTATAGATCCAACATGTTGACCTGTTAACAGATTTGTTCCTAAAACACTGGTCATTAAATCTCTCAATAGCTATAACATCTGAGGGTTAAATGGGACAGTATTGATACTAACCATCATATTACATTTAAAGCCTCATTATCAGCCTGAGGCCATGGTGACAGAATTTTGCCATTTTGAACTGACACAATTATAATCATCAATCACCAAATACATTTTAAAGCGGTCTACAACAGCATGATTCAAAGCTTAAGTCATTATAAAGTATTATGATGTGATTTAATACAATGTGTTGTCACAGTGATGGCATGCATTGTAATTTCTAATAAAAAAGGGGGTTGTACCTGCGACTAAGTTCATGATTATAGTCACGTAAGCTGCTATTAATTATAAAGTAAAGCAAACCACATGTCGATGGAAGGTGAACCGACCAAAGTCCCATGTGGTCTACATGGGGATTTTTTAGGGACAAACGCATTCATCAATGTACTTCTGGAGTACATCACAGAGAATAAAGACCCTGCCTCTGAATGTCTGACAGCTCTGATCTCTTTCTACTGACACGACAGCGGCCAGTGTGGCACAGTATGCAGATGTGTTATGGTGGAGTGACAGGTCAGGGACATGTGATGAGTTTGTGAGCCTCACAGTCATGATGACATGATGACAGGGAGAGGGAGACAAGAAGAGTCAGCTGAGGTGGATGAGAAAAATTGTGAGAAATACAAAACAAAAGAGAGGCTGCTAAAGACTAAAACAGGCTTTTTCCAAAAGTTTCCACAATATTCTTGCTACCAATCCCTCTCGATTAAATAGCAATGCTTGTTTTTTTAGTCATCCATGTTTTCTGATCTGATGCTGCTATTAGAAGAACATTCTTCAATCAAGAATCACTTTTAAAAAAATCTGTGAAACACTGTGACTTTGTCAAAATACAATGTTTGGGTTTAAATGACTACCGAAATAAGGAAAGAGGAACTCTGTTGTTTTGGTCACAATTAGAAGATAGTCTCCAGCACTTTGCATTCTCAATGGAAAAGTTCTACATTTTTGAAAATGTGGGCATACATTTGTATACTTTGTTGCAAGAAATAAAAAAATGTATACAACTTATATGCTGATATTTTAAATGTGGAGCTAGGCTATAAGAAGATAATTAACTGAGCTTCGCCTTTAAACTGGAAGGCGAGGGAAAAAGCTTGCCTGGCTCACCCTAAAGCTTAAAAATAATCCTTCCAGCACCTCTAAAGTTTACATTCACATATTGTAGCTTATTAAAATGGTGTATAGACAGCAAACCTTCAAAATGTCAAGTAACCAGCAATTTCTTAAATGTAGGGCTGACTTTTAGGAAGATTGGTGTTATATTGAGCTTACAAGATAAGGCTGAGGTGAAAAAAGACACAAGACTAAGACATATTGCTTCCTGTAAAAACCAAAACTTGTAAGACTAAGCCATGTTAGAAGTTTTCACCTGCTTTTAGTTTTCATGCTAAGCTAATTGTCGTCTGCCCCTAGCTTCTTGCTTTGTGGTCAGATCTGAGAGTGGTATCAATTTTCTCATCTAACTCTCAACAAGCTGTCAAATCAACCTATTTCCCCGGAATCTGATCTTAACTACGATCGACATATCCTAAACTATTACATCATACACAAGTATAAATTTACATTAAACAGTCCAGCAGGAGCAGCTGGGTCCAATAACACCACTGTCTTGCCCAAACACAAAACAGAAACTCACTCTCATAAATTTAAATCAGAACTGTAGCACTGCCAAAACACCCTTTGCTCCATTTTAGTTTTAAGATATAGCTTCATCTTGTGTCATTTTTCACTACTCAATGCAAGGTAGCTGCTCAGCAACAAACCCCAATTCCTGACACAATTACCCCTTCGGACCCCACTTGCCTCTGGTCCCGTCTTCAGAATTGCGTGAACCCTTCAGGCCAGACAGCATCAATAAGAGCCTGACAGGCCTTAGAGGAGCCCCATTCCCAGACAGTAGTGGCAAGATAAAAGACAAATGAAGAATAATTGACTCACAGCTCTCGGCCAAAGGGATTAGTATGACTGAACTCTTGGGATCTCTTCCACTTTCTCTCTCTCAGTCTCTGTCTGTCTCGCACTCTCCTCATCTGTCTCCCTGTCTCGTTCGCTGCTCCGTTCCTCGTGGCACCACGAGCTCCACCCCAGATCTGCACTGTCCATTAATACCCAACAGAAGGGAAAAAGTTATTAAAGACATCAATAAACGTCATTAGAATCCGAGAGGAAGAAAGTGACCTCATTTGAAATTGCAACTTGGAGTTTGCCCAGGGACTCGACTGTGCCGCTGCTAATGTTGAGTCTGTTACTTGTTCCTTATCATCAGCGTCTCAACAGTGATGCAGGCAAAATGAGAATATTAAAAAAAAAACACTTTTCGTACAAACAAATATAATTCAAGGTGCTCAAAGTTTCTGTTGTATCCACATTGTTATGCAGACCACAGTAATACTTTTGTCTTTGTTTGAAGCAGCTCATTATTTTCAAGGGTTTATGGAATCCAACAGTCACACTAGTAAGTCAGATCAATGATACATCTATTATTTACAGAATCTGCTGTGTCATATTAACATGTTTTTGTTCCTGTCGTGGAAAGAAGGAAACTGTGATCTGAAGTGTTACTCTAGAAGACTGTGAACTTTTAAAACCCTGATGAGTTGTTAGTATTTCTTCCTGGCACGTTGCAGTCGGCACTGAGGGTAATTGGGAAAGAAGAGCTTACGAAAAGAGGTAGCATGAACGTAGGAAGGGAATTTTATTACTGGAGTGGCAACTAGCGTGCCCTGAATTTTTGGCCATTTTATGTAATGAACACAAACGTCAATTTTGTGATAAGCATGTGTGTACATGGCTGCAATAACCTGTCAGTGAGGCAAAAAAGTCACTTTCAGGCCCTTTGAATCACCCAACGTCTTTAACACTGCCCCATTGTTTATGTATCTGTTCCTTTCAAGTATCTATCTTGAAATTAAGCTGAACAAAACCAAAAAAAAATCTTGTTTATTTAATCAATTATAAAAATCAAAGTAGAAAAACATGCTGCAGAGAGTCATTTTGCCCGGAAACAGTCCTGAGTCTAATGAAGAGCAAACATGCTTGAAATGTCACAGTGTGTATTTAATAATCTGGAATATTGGAGCCCTGTGGTGTGCGAGCTGTCTCTTTCCACATTAAGTTAACAGTCCTGCATATAACTTTTCAGAGGTGCTTGTAGGCAGATATTCTAAACTTTTTAAAAATAGTTTTGCAAGCTGTTTTCCCATTCCCAGTCTGTTCGCTACACCAAATTAATTGGCTGCAGTTTGTTGCTTTATATGTAAAGATATAAGAGTAATATCAGTCTCGTCTTTTAACTTTTAAATAAGCTTTAAAAAAAGCTTTTTTTTTCCCAAAATATCAAATTATTTCATTTAATTAAAGGCCTTGTGCACAGTTGGATCTTCACACCCCTTAAACTAGAAAAACAGATTGCTATTGAAAACACTGCCAGCCTGAGAAAAGCTACACATTTTTTTCATTTCTGGGAAAAGT
Source organism: Acanthurus lineatus (assembly GCA_029814665.1). Taxonomy (NCBI): domain Eukaryota; kingdom Metazoa; phylum Chordata; class Actinopteri; order Acanthuriformes; family Acanthuridae; genus Acanthurus; species Acanthurus lineatus. Next base: position 4,820,330 of record JAPZDV010000010.1, on the reverse strand, counting down.
AGTGAAACTACTTTCCTCTTCATCACTGTTCCAGGGCCAGCAATGCAAGCAGGAAAAATCTGCATGTGAATGAGTCAGAGGATCACACTTCCTGCTTTATCAAGGCTGTGTTACCTCTACAACTTGGATTTAGTGCCACCTCCAGAGCTGTGCCAAAATTCAGTTCCAGGAAAGCATCCCCGAAACAGGTGGAGAACAGTGGAAGCAGAAGCAGAAGCAGAACCTGTAACCAATGGCTACACGGTAAGCTACGCGCTTTTATGTTCCTTCAGAGGACAAGGTCTTTTTATGTATCAGTGAAAGACCATCGTCTGCACAATTTCTCCTACACATTTGCAATTAATTAATTTACTAAATAAGTCAACCTCAATCCTGATTGCTAATCTAACCTTCTTTCCTCTAGACCTTCGCTCAATATTGTTTTTATTGGTATGCATCACCGGATTTGCGACACTAATCTAGACCTTTTAGTGGTAAATATGATACCCGTACTCTGCCTGGAAATGCGTTGTTACATTCTTCGGCAGACTAGATGGCTGCAATTTCTTCACCTCCACCTCCCTCATCACGAAAGCTTCCTTCCATCTATCTATCCATTTATCTGTGTTATGGTTTATAAAGCTTCTATTCACCAAGCAGTCTTTCTAACCTAACCACACCACCTATCCATCCAAGTACAAACCATTATAGAACATAATCATTAGGTCCGTTCGGCTAAAAGCTGCCAGTGGCCTTGTGCTGCCCAGTATCCTCCCCTGATCCCCGCTGCTCACCATACTAAAGACCTGGAACACCAAGTCCTCTCTCCTGGGTCCATGTCGGCCATCTGTGCTCCAGACTTGATAGAAAAGCAGTTTTGAGTTGCATACAGGATGTCCAGGGCAGCACAGATAAATGTGATGGGTGTGGATGAGTAAGTAAAATGAGCTTTGATTGCCAGGAGGCGGCTTGCTGCCAGACGGGCCAAGGCTGCGTAACACCTAGCAGGGGCCTCAGGGGGGCGATGATTGCCAGAGCCGGGAGATTAGTGTTCATGTGTCTGAGAAATACTTGTTACTATGTTTTTGATCTCTGCACGCAACCATATATGAGATCACCAGGCTGTAATAAAAATGATTCAATTGAACGCTGACGAAATTCTTTTTAATTCTGCACAAATTCAAACATTCCTCACAAGCTGCTGTTCTATGGAGGGTAACAAATGAGTAGCACTTAAAAGGCTTACAATGGATTTTCAATAAGCGTATTCATTTTTTAAGAAACAGTCAGTGCAACCTAACGATACATTCAATAGCCCCAGTGTGCTCATGTACATTGGAATATCTCATTATTTCTCCCTCCTGCTGATTCTCTGGACATCACCACTGCTCAAAAAAGATTTGAAATCCAAGCGACTGAGTAGTTACTGCTCAGAAAATCTGACCTTTAGCAGCTGTTTGAATAACACCAAATATAGCATGAATATCAAATCAATTGATTAATTAATTTTTAATCCCTTCACTGACACTAGCATGAAACTGGAGCACAGCACTGCCAACAGCACATCCAGGTTTCACATCTCTAAAGAAATGTTTAAACCAGATGCAATGAGTGAAAATCCAGTATATTTTAAATGCATGTAGTTTGCTTTCTTCTACCGCACACTACTGTATTTCAATTTTTCCCTCGATTAAGTGTGTGAAGTATTCTTAAGATCAGCATCGCCTTTATTCTACCTTCACTGAGCTGTGATTTGTGTAATGTTGTGTGAGAAAAGAGATATCCAGTCATTTTAAGATACTGTTTGATGGATAAACCCCAGTCTACAGCACTCATGCACTAAGAGCAACCAGTTTAACGTCTGATGTATGGCAGTGATGTGTGCCCAAACCTCCACCACTGATGTAGTAGAGGATCCATCGAAAACTGGGCTCCTGCAGTTTTTAAAGGCACTGCAGGCACATAAAGCCTTCATTGCCTACAATTAAAATAAAAAAGTTGTTTGAGGATTTCTTTACTGTTGCAGCACTAAGAAAGGCACAGGCTTATATAGCTTTAATGGGTGCTAAGGTATGTTTCCACTAATAACCTTTTACAATAGACATTAACAGGAAAAAGATGGAACAAAAGCAAATTAACAGCCGTTCAAAGACTGAATGGTGGAAATTTAATAGCATCTATTTTTGTTCGTTTTTGTTATAACTGTTACATTGTCTTTTATTACATCCTCCAGCATTTTGACAAGCTAACTAATTAAAAACCACAATTTTTGGTAACAACTTCTCTATAAAGAATGCAATTAGTATGTAAATAAAAGCATAAATATTACTTAATTAATCCATGCACATTATTTGTAAGTTATCCTGTTTATATCCTATTATAAGATGGTGATGAATCAACATGGTTTTTAAATTTAATTTCACAGTTAACAGCATGTTAATATTCAGGCTGTGTATCCTGAAATTAGCCTGTGTCATTAATTCAGTATGTCCGTGTGAAGTTGAGATTCTCTCTGACTTCATTCTGCAGTGCTACTGGCAACATTTAATCAGCAGTGTTTGAAGCAGAGTGATGTTTCCCACAGTGCATCAACAAAAAAGGCTGGGTGGATGTTTACGTGGCATGTTTAACTTTGACACTGTTTACCTGGTTTATGTGCTGTTTGATCACTTTATAGCTTGGTCTCAAATCTCAAAGTAAGTTTGAAAAACTTGATTTCAAATTAGAACCCTCACAGTATTACTTTTTTTTTCTATTTCATAATCATGGCCTGAAGAATTCACAATAACAATATTATAGTGATTACTAGAGACAACAATCAGACAAATAAACGAAAAAATCTCATCAATAAAATTCATTTTTAACTTAGTTTATTAGTTTTTTCTTCCAGCAAACAAATTATGCTCAAAGCCTGAGTGTAGGAAAGTCTGCAACCATGGCTGTGTACAAGTGTACAAAAATCGAAAAATTTGTTCACATGATTAACAACATCCTGGTACCGTAAGCAACTCTAAAAGTGAGGACTCTAAAATTTGAGAAATTAGAAAACAAGTTGTGATCTGCGTCTTCGCTCACAATCTCTGTCAGTAATCATCAGAGAACGATGCAGCTATCTGAAAGTCCTGATTTTCTAAATGACTGTGAAATACAGTCCTGCCTTGGCAAAAAAAAATTACTCTCTACAAAGTGTTCCTAAATGTCACAGTACATGTAACACTTTGATTTAATGGTGAATAATTTTTCTTATTTTCATGTTGAAAGAATTAAAGCTTAATTTAAATGCTAATTTAGGATATTTTGCCCGGCAATGTGACGGTAGACTTTTTTCAGTAATGTAATTACACAAATGAGATGCACTCCTCATCCTGCTTTGAGTCACTGGAGAAAAGGTGGGTCAGTTTGACTTCACAGTCATTACACCGAGGTCCTGGAATAACCTGGAGGAGATGCCGTTTATAACCCCGTCTCTAAGCCAAAGAGCTTTTATTCCCTCTGGCTTTTTTCTTTTCCTATCTTTGAGGACTCCAGTAGCCTCACACAGCCTTCGCAGCTCACTTCCTTGACAGCTCAGAATGGATAAATGCAGAAAGAAAGCTGAGAGATTTCTGCAGTATTGGGCATATTATCTTCTTACATACAGAATAACCAACTAATAAATAGAACAGTTTTAAAATGGCAATATTAAAAGTCAGCTGTGTTAAAATAGATGCTACTTTGACTCCTTAGAATTATCCTCCAGTTGCCCTTTTTTGGGTTTTATTACTCTGATCAGTCACGCTGTGTATCAGTGCGCTGCTGTCGTGAAACATTCTGAGCACATCAACCATAGAGCATGAATACTTTATAAAGGTAATAAAGCATGCATTTATGGCCGCTGCAGTTATGGTGTTTCATTCGCCCATGCAGTCCCTCCGTTGAATTTCTTATAATTATCAGCATGTTAACAAATTTGTGCTTTATTAGGGATCAAGAGTGATCATCAGCTGTGGTGATTTTACTGGATTTTTTTAAATGTTGCCAAGTGTGGTGTCGTGATGAGGACAGAAGAGAAGGGGAACTGGTCAGATGTTTATAGGCAGCATGTGGTGGTGCGAGAGAGGGAGGCTGCTGAGTTGCACACATGGTGGACAGATGATGGAGAAATACACTGATGCAAACAGACACACACAAAAAACACATAATAACAATTCAGTGGTTTGAGTGAGAAAGTCCTAAGGTTAAATATAAAAAAGATGATAGGTGTTTCGATATTTATGGTGATTTATATTAATTTATTCACATCTTATCGATGTGTTTTGAGTTTCAAGTCAGTTAGTCCAGAGTTTGCAGGAAATAATAGAGGAAAAACTTTTCGTGCAGATATGTTTGTGATTGTTGTGTGCATTTGTTGGCATGATTTCTGACTTGAAACTTACTATGAGTCTCAAATGCCTTTGCATCAAACTTCAATCAAATATGGTGTTTGTTCTACTGAAAAGGCTTCATGTAAAAATTTGAATAGTTTTTTTGTGTGAATACAATAATACGGAATGTGCCTCAGTAGAATTTCATCCAATTTTTTGGCTCATAATGATTATTAAATAGTCAGTATGAGCTCTAATAAATATCAGTGAATTAAACTTGAATAGAATTTGTGAATCATCAGCCTTTTATTATTTAACTAAATTTTAATCATTGTTCATCCACCTCTATGGGTCTCCATACGCATATGCACTGCATAACTTGTAATAATAGTTGATCACAAATGTCCTCATAATGAGCTTATCTAAGATTTATTTTTGTGAAATACTAAAAACTTTGACATTTTCAAGGTGTTTGCACTTTTGACAATAACTTAAATAAACACAGCGGATGCCTATAGATGACTGACTTTAACTAAGAGTCATCAAAAAATTCAAATATAACTGTTATCATTAAGAAAAATGATTGTAGAATCCTCAACATATTTCACACAATTTAACATAACATCGTGCTTTTAAGAATAGCATAAAAATATGCATCTATAATATATAAACAGTTTATGCAGCATAAGTAGCCTTTGAGTTACTTTAGTGCAGCCAGAATAATTTAAAATCATTAACAAACACAATTTTACAGTTCCTTTGTGGTACTTTAACAGAATAATGTCTGCTTTATTTAAGCATTACTATTAAGTAAGTGCATTAATTAAAAACTTAAATATTGTTTACTTTTTTCTTCAAATTGACAAATAATTGAGACTCTATCTATCTATCTATCTATCTATCTATCTATCTATCTATCTATCTATCTATCTATCTATCTATCTATCTAT
>JAPZDV010000010.1:4790637-4814958 GCA_029814665.1 Acanthurus lineatus | reverse complement strand
ATCTATCTATCTATCTATCTATCTATCTATCTATCTATCTATCTATCTATCTATCTATCTATCTATCTATCTGTATAAAACTGCTTAATTTAACAGTCTAATACCAGTCGGTTGTTGAAGGAGGAATTCAGAGCCACATGAATGGATAGAGGAAACAGTACACTGTGCACTGAGAGGATGTCTTCTTGTGTGACCTTGTTCTGAGAGACCCATTCAAAGCGTCCCCGTGAAGAAAACAACAATTACTGTCATGGGTGGGCGATGAGAGGGAGAGCACCTGGAGACAATTGCAAATAGCAGACAAAAAAACTCATTATTATGCCAGGTTTGCAGCAAAAAGAGTGTTTTGTTATACTGAGCTTAAGAAACCCAGTTTACTGCATACCATGATGATCACACTTGAATAACTAGACATCTGGCATTAAGTGCTAAGCCCTCTTCAGACATGGAGTCTGTTAGATTTTTGGCTTCACATGAGAGCAATTCTGGATAGAGCTGCCATGCTCACGTGATGGTTGGCATTTGATGGGATGGCAGGGAGTTAAAAAGTAGCGGCATCAATAAAAAGAGTGTTCTTGGGTCTTTCATAGGTTGCATCAGCGCTGGATATTTCAACTTGTTTAGCTGTAAAGTTTCCCTAATTAATGACCAGTGTGAGTGTGTGGGATGGTAACACTCAAAATGGTATTTGACTTTTATAAACGGTTCAACCTATTGAAGACATACAGTGGATTTGTAACACATTTTTCTCTGGAAATTCATCATTTATTAGTTTGAAAACAGAATTTATAAAGTGAATAAGAATAAAGATTGTGACTCACATGCTGGGGTACAAACAACAGAGGAGGTGCCAATGAATCAGCAAGTGTTAAAAGAACATGGGTAAAATCATTTTCTGGTGTGAACTTGACTAACTAGCTTCCATTTTATTGAAAGGGAGGCTAGGCTAGGCCTGCTAGTTTTTTGAAAAAGCTAAGGGTACAGTGGTTCTATCTTATGTATGAAAAACATGCACAATAGTTTAGATTCCAACCTCAGCGTTAATTGCAACCATGTTTTGATTGAGACTTTTGTGATGCATGTGTTGTTGTTACAAGGTACAGTTTGGTGAGATTGGCCACTCGACTTTTACGCAAAAATTGACTTGGGGACTCACTCAAACATGAGGCTCTTGTGTAAAACTAGCAGCATATGTATGCAGCAAAGTGCACAGAGAGTGTGTCCTCTGGTTTCAGGGGATTCAGAGGATGGCTCACTGGGTCTCAGATTTAATGTTACCTGATATGGTGATAGGATGTTAGCTTGAGTGTCAAAACAGAAACAAAACATTTACCTGCGCAGAGGTGGTAAGACTGTTTTTCATTGTCCGGGGGATTTAATGTCACTTATAGCATCCGTGTAGGAGCACTCACAGATACATGCACACGTTCCCATGTGGGAGGATTATGAGTGGAAGGTACATCCCATTGCCTTCTAATAACATCCTCTAATCTCTTGCCAGCTGCCCTTGAGGCTGTCCACTCAGAAAACATTGCAACTTTTCACCTTCAATAAAGTACCCCCCCTCACCCTCCCTTCGCTCCTGTCTCCCCCTCTAGCAGGGAGGGGAGGGGTGCGTATCTCTCTCCATCAGAGAGATTGGACAGGGTTGGCCCTGTAGTTGGCTGCGGAGAGAGAAACCCATTTTTATCCCCTACCCTGTCAGCTTGAATTAACTGTACAACCCCAACCTTTCAGCTGAACCTCTGCCCATTACTAGCCCCGACACTGTCTGCACGCTCTTCTATTTTCTCCTAAGGTTCTCTCAGCTCCTCGTCTCCCTCCAGTACATTATAACCACTCCTTTTCCCACAGAATAGCCTCTGAGGGCATGATCACGAAATGATGAAATCTGCTGTCCTTTTGTGTCAGGTGCGGTTATGGCGGAGCAGGCGGGGTACATCCATCGATTTTGGGGGAACCAACCTTTCATCCCTGCTAATGGCTCAACTGAAACTACCCCACCTGACGAGATAATATCCCAAAGCCCTTTGCTTTCAAATCAGACTTCAGGGAGGCTACTTTGTGATTTTCATTCTGAATACTTTCATCCCTTATTACGCTGATCCATCCATCAGAAGTTCAGCCCACTCGCTTCAAAACTCTGTCGTCATTTGTATTCATCACATTTTCAATTTCTCCCACTCTCTCTCACCATGATGCCGCATAATAGGTTTTGTGCTTATAAGGTGTCGTTGGGTTTCTTTTTCCAATTAGCATGGACTCATTTCTCCAGCACTAATCTCAAGCCCTGCGTAAAGCCAGCTCCCCCATCTTTGATTTAACGCTTGGCATGAATCTGGGGGAGGTTGGAGGTGCAGACATGTTGGAGAATCCCCCTGGTCCACAATGCTTTCACCTCCAGATTGCTCGCCCTCCCAGGTTTAGTGCTGCTTTATGGAGCATGATATGAAATAAACCCTTACTGGTCCCCCAACAAAGATTGGTGGCGTAACTCGCACTCAACTCCACGTTCAAGGATGAGGGGTTCTGGAGATGCATTTGAGGCAAGGTGGGAGAGCGGGAAATGGCATGAATGTTAATTTACAATTGCATTTGTTAAGAGAATTGCAGGGACGGACAAACAAAAAGCTGGCTGCCACTCTGTGAAGCAGGCGCATGTGTTGCTGATCATCTTAGAGCAGCACACACTGGGCTTTCCACAGCCTGGAGAGCAAGCAGAGAGAGCTTTTGTGCTCTGCAGCATTCAATCATCTTCTCAAGTCACTGCCTTGGATGAACAAAAACCCACTGTATGTGTATTTTAAATAAAGCCCTCAATAAAAGAAAAAGCTTCAAAAACCAATCATTTACAGCCACAAACTCTTTTGTTTTCCTCACTCAGTTGGCCCTGTTGGTTCAGATAGCATAAACCCAAACTGTGCAATAAAGAATATTGACATGTACAGAATGCTGTGTTTATTATCATGCATGTCTTAAAAAGTAATGAATACATCAATTTTGTTTGCACGTAGAAAATAAAGGCACCTTTCATCCCCAGCTTTAACCACAATCTCTTCAATTACGCTTAATAATGAAACCCTTTGAAAAAGAAAACATTCAAAATGCAAATTGTTAACCTATCCATCAGCCACCCTCAATGCACACACACACACATGCACACCCACCCACCCACACACACATACACTGCTCTGTTTGTCAGGAACACATACCTAGCTTGATTAGATGGGGGACTAGCAGTGAAAAAAAATCAATTTTGGGTGATTCAAACCACTAAAGCAAAAAGCCAAAAAATGCTTATCAATCCATTATTTATTAACTACCTGTCACAGCAGGTAATATAAAGTATAAGCCATCGATTTAAGCTGTGTATTTTTGTACATTAATTATTCATAGAAATCAATAATATATATTATATATGTAAGAATAATATATAGTCCAGTGCCATATTTCTTTAGCTTTAAATGAACTGGTTGCTTCATATCATTTTCATCACAAAACAACACTTTTTATTCAGAAAATACATTAATAAGGAATATTAAAGTAAAACTGAGGAATGATCACAAATCAGTAAAAGTTCAAAAGTTTTGCTTGTGTTCTTATATAACTGTGCAAGCGAAATGGTTTGAGAACAGCACCGAGCTATTTGAGTGTCCTTGTAGATGTGTGTCACATGTCATGGCCCTCTCTCACCCCGGAACTGTCTTTGTCTTACACCGACTGTTTAATAAAGCTAAAATGCCCAAACTGCGCAGCTTTAACACCAGGCACTGAATCACTTAACAGTAGCATTAATGGCCACTTTCATTCTCAGCGGCTGAACTGGGAGCAGTCACTTAGCAACTCTTCCTGACCTTGGCTGTCATGTTAGCATGCATGAGCAATCTGCGTCCCCGACGCTTTGATGTGCTGCCGTCTCTCCTTCTCCATCCATGCATTAGCAACTTAAAGATTTCCTGCCCGGGTCAATCATATTGAATTGCGAGCCGATCGACTGTGACAAGCAGCTCTCACCAGCCAAGTTCACAGGACGCTGAGAAAACGTTTCACCTTACCCAGGTGCAGTCACCTTGGCCATGAGCAATGAGCTCTGAGGTTGGCTGAGTAATTCCTTCCGTCGCTCCTGAGACAGCACATCAAACAGATCTGCATGTAGATTAAAGCCAGGGGCTTGCAAAGAGTTTACCCTTAGCCAGTTAGCATTCACACCAACAACAGCACTCGGAGAGAATTTTGAGACAGAGCAAAAGCAATGGAAGGAGAGCTATATCTCCCATTACTGAAGTAAGTAGAGTAAGCAAGCCATGAGCAAGTAATTAAAATACCACCTGTTCTGCATCTCTATCTCTGCCTTGAAGTATCATATCCGCAGCCTAACATCTAAGACCCATGCAGCATGTACAGTGCACACTCAAGCAAGCACATCTGAGCACTTGCACACATGCAAACTCATCCACACACACCATTAGACATATGCCTCTGGTTAAGGTGATGAAACACAACATATGGCGCTCAAGAGCCTCCTAAACCCCTTGCAGAGAACACAGAAGAATCCATAGGATTAGTGTGTGAGTAGTTCATACACTGAGTATTTTCAGATTGAGGCTTTTTGGCAAAGGCTGACAGACTAACGGCCTGCTTCAGAAGTTTAATTAGTTTTTACTGGGCCAACTTTTTCAAGTAAGAGTGATGACTTAATAAGGCAGTCATGTATTAGGTCATTATTGAATTGTTAATAAAGTTGCAGTGATTATATTCTCTGAGAATTGAGGACATTGTCTCAGTTGATGAGTTGTCAGCAGTTAAAGGACAGATGCGCTGAGAGAGGGATGGATCATCAAAGATTTCACCACTGCGCCCAGTATGAGTTCTAATATGTTGGGCCTTTGTCTCTCTGGAGCAAGTCAGGAAGAGAAATTTTTTATCTATCTTTTTCTAGTTTTCTGTGGTACACTGTTAAAGAAACCACAGAGCTGAACTTAAATGATAATGCAGCAGATGTACCATTTCAGTTTTTTGTCATTTTAACAATGTTTCCTCGTTTTAAGGCAGGTGCATCAGCTGATGAACATTTTACTGAACAGAAATGAGAACTGTCACTAGCAGAATTGATGAGCTTTAGCAAGTTAATAAGCATTAGCCTCATTAATTGGTTTTAAAAACGTCTCTGCAAGTTTCTACTGCGTTCTGTTTACTTCTTGGGACTCAAAAATGTTGTAGAGGAGGTCTTAAACTTGCACATGGTGACTAAACACCTTAACCAGGTGAAGATCCACACAGAATTTATGGAAACAAAGAACGAGAGAGGATAAATCTAAGCTCAGATGCTTATTTTATTCTAGCAAACCCATTGGTTGCTATGCATGGAGACACAAGTTAATGCCTGTTTATATCCTCAAACATTAAAACAGAAAATGCTCTTCAAATGAAAACTAATTAACATTTTTGTCCAACATAATGCTATCTCTGGCAATGCTGCTTTCTGAAGCACAAGTTTGACTAAAACTAATAAGGAACAGTCGTTAACGGCTTTAACTCTGATAGCATTCAGTACTGTGCTTATTTAATATAAAATGTAAAGCCTAAAAACTTATAGCCACAATGATGATGATGATGATGATGATGATGCACAATGCCTCCACTTGTGGAGAAGTTACCTTGACTGAACTGTTGTGCCTGATTATGTTTGCTAAGCTATGATTGGACAATCTCAGTTCAAGGGGGAGTCTAAGCAAAATGTCAGTTACTCTTTGCAGGCAACTCTGCTAGCTGATATTTGAAAATGTTCCATAAATTGATACCTTTCACAATCTCTAACTCGACTAAAGTGTCTAACGGCTGTTAGAAATGTGAAAATGATGATATGTTTTCAATGTCCATCGGTCACTTTGCCAGTTTGCTGAGTTAATGTGTAAAATAAGCAGCAGGGAAAACAAACTCAGCCTCTCAGTTATTAGCAATTTCATGCTGGGAAAAGAAAATGACTCAGTGATACATCAGGACACACTCCCCTTCTGATTAAATATGCAGATGAACCCTAAACATACAGACAGGTGTTCAGGTGCAAATTCATTAGTCCATGAACTCATAAATGAGTAACATTATCCTTATTTTAATTAGAAAAACCAGTTGAGTTACTGCAAGTTTTTTCATTTTTTATTCCAGAAACTAATTGTTTCCGTCTGTCGGAGGCGATATCTCAGGTGACAGGCTATTGCAGACACCATTAGGATGATTCTGAGAGGGATGATGGATCTCTGCAGCAGCATTCAAACGTTAGATAGATGTTCATCATGGGGACATTTAATAAAGGTCAGAGTTTCAAAACTTGAAAGGCCATCACTCTGCTTTTGATAGAAGTTAGATGCATAAATCACCTCGGGGATCCTTCCATTATTTGTAGGACTTGTGACTTGAATGTAAAACTGCAGTCATTTTATTTCTGATTAAGATGCAGCATGTTAAAGAGCGACTAAAACATTCTGTTTAATGGTTCAAATGCAAAGTTGAAAATGCTTGTAAATGGCCTGAAAGTGACATTGAAATTCCAGCCCTGTCATCCTCGAGACATGCAGGCGAGACCTCTTGGCACCGTCTTTGGTGATGACACCCGCACATGTAGCGTTGGGGTCGCATCTGGCTGTACCTGGGTGTGATCTGAGCAATCAGATGGAGCTGGCGAAGCATCACACGCCAGCCTCGGTGCTCGGTGGGAGAAGAGGGAGAGCCAGGGCGAGGAGGCACAGTGGGTGAGAGGTGTGCAGATGGTTGATAACGACTCATGTATGCTCACCACATTTTCTCCTGTATGTCTAACCTCTAAGGTGTGCTGACTGTCTAAAGTTCAACTCCTGATTATTGTCTTCTTTTGTTATCTTAGACTCTATAAGGGCTGCTCCCTTAGGTGAGGAAAACCCTGAAGAAAGAACATTAGTGCTGTACAAAATGTAAATGTTATATTAGCAATAAGGAAGTAACATACAGGAGACTGTGTTTCTTTTCTTTAATACAGACAAAGTTGTGTTGTTTTGACTTATCAGTGGAGCAAAACCATGAAACATTCCCCTTATTTTGTTATATGAGAAAAATTCTTTGTTTGTCTGTACAATTTTAAATAGTACAATGTAGTGAAAATGGACTCTGGGCATTCAGCCCGTACATTTGGAGCGGTGGGCAGCTGCACAGCATCTGGGGACCAACTGCTGCTATAAACCCATGCTGTGGTCAAGTGCACTGACAGAAGAGTTTACCTAAGTGTGCATGTGTTTGGTGGTGGAGGAAATCAAAGCACCCACATTAGCAGAGGCAGAACTTGCAAAATCCGCACATAAAAGAGAATCAAGCCCTGGACCTTTTTGCTGAGGTGACCGTCCTAACCTCTGAGCCACCGTGCCGCTACTGCAAGGAGCTTCCTTTTGTAATGTAAATGAACCTTTAGTAAGGATTGATTCATGGCCCTGCTCTTACCTTCATTTTTATTATAATGTTGTATTCATTAACATTTTAAATGTTACTAACAAGATTATTAAAAACAAATGCAGCATTTGACTCCTGCACAAAATGCTTTAGTTTCATATTTTAAGGGTTACTCCACCAGCGCCGCAAATGGAATCATTATTTGCGAGGTCAACGCACAGTCCAATAAATATTTTTATTTGGTGTGAGGTTATATTGATTCCAAGTATATACTGTTACAGAACATTTCATTAACAACCTGCTCAGTGTGATGCAAACGTAATGTTTTAAAGTCATAAAGTGAGGATTTAGTGGACGTCCTCCACCCGCTAGCAAACACTGCATGAGCAGCCAGACTTTTTTTTTTCTGGCAACAGTTGATTCAAAGTGGAGCTCGGTGGTCACAGCGCAACAATAAAGTTCAGACGCACACAGCAGGAATTAACTGAAAATGGTGTGCTCTCTGTTCTTTCCACTTTGGAAATTATTCATGTGGGCACTGTGCGTGCTCGCTGCATATCTCAGCCCAAATAACACCCAACGTTTAATACTCAGCCCAAAGTCATTATCAGTTTCTTTCTCTGCCAAATCTATTTACACCCTCCAGCAGTTTAAATTGGAAGATTACTCTTTAGTCCATACAGTTTAGAGAATGCACAGCATTTCCATCACGGCAAGGCCTTGAAATCAATATGTCAATAATCCTACATCTTTCTTTTCCATTACCATCCCTACTGGGTGCACACCTCACGAGAGGTACACACACACACACACACATAATGCTCTACCTCACATTTTGAATTACTCTTTTTTTATTCTTTAAAATTTAAAAAATTCTAGATGCCATTGCCAAGGTGCCTTTTTGGGATCACTGACATTTCTTTTTATTCAGCAGCTCTTCTGCAGAATAAATCAAAGCAGCAGAGAACAGAGAGCATGTCATATTTCAGCAAGCCCATAGTTTAAATGGTTATCATTTAAATTGCAAGGCACATTATCCTTTGAGACAAATTTCAACATATTTCAACAAAAGCTAATGCTGGAGAGCAAAAACTTTAACCAAATTACCTGTCATTTGTCAGCCAATTCCCACTATGAAAACTTATGTGTCTGGAATTTGGACATCACATTAGTTACCTCCTTAGGCAAATAATACTCTCCATGTTTTATTCATAATGCTGGCTGAACTCTGGCCTGGCTCAAGCTGGCTCGGCCGGGAGATGAAGCATGTTAACTATTTATTGCACATTATGACAAGACATGAGCCCGTCAGGCTTAAAGCCCACGACAGCACTCTTCCTCGCTCACCGTCTGCTACAAAAACCTGCTGACAGGGGTGAAACTCTACGCTTCCCCGTTTCTTCAACAGATAAGGATCCAGACCTCTTTTAGTCACCACCGAGCTCCCCTGTGCGCCGCAGACCGACACACAGAGCTTCCTACAATTGAACTGGCAAGGGAAATGAGGACAGACGATCTCTTATCAGCAGTTCTGTTGCCTTTTCTCTCCAGTCTTTCTGACAAGGAGGCACTGCGGTTCCTCTCTTTTCGCTCGCCAAACGGCTGACTGTATCCAGGACATGGAGATGATCAATTACCCTCGATGTCTCCGCCCCATCAAGCACATTCACATTGCTTTAATGAAATGAGAGCAAGTGTTGGAGTGCAGAGAGAGAAAACGATAAAAAAGAACATTTTTCTCCAATTTTAGAGACACAAAGTAGGAGGAACCTCATTGAGAAAGTGAAGGATCTCTGAGGAAACAAAAGCGTCTCGAAACGCAAACTTTAGTTTTGCAGAGTTTCATGAAGTAGCAATGTTTCCTGCAATAGGCGTTCAGGAAGTTACTTTTTTTTTTTCATTGGAGCACTAGAAACTTTCATACCTTTAAAAAGTGTAGATTCCTGCTCTGCTGATAGAATTCTGGATTTGTGAAATCCCTTTATAGCACACATACTGCGACTGTGGCACTGCTGTATTATTACAGCTTACTCCTGTAAGCCGCATTTTCCACAGAGGTTAACAACATGCTTTGAGCCAGGATGAATAGCTCAATATTGTGTCCTCAATTCATACCCATATTTGGCTTACAAAACCTGACAAACAAAACATTTAATCCTATAGACCCTTTGGTTTGTGTTTGTATTTAAACATCCTGTTTTATTCCATGAATCATAGTGTATGTTACTGTCAGACATTCCCACCCCATTTCTGTGAATCCCTTCCCTAACTTGTGTCTTTTAGATGATGAAAGGAGATATTTGTTTTTTTTCTCTTCATATTTCAGAAGTGAATTTATTGCTCATTAGTCTTGGGTCACAGAGCACCATAGTTTATGGACAGAGTTGTGCCAAACTGATACCAGAATCAAAAGGAATGGTTGATACAGCTGCTTTTGCATCGACTTTATTATTGCCTCAAATGCCTGTGAGGCTAATTAATTGTAATAAGGCTTTTTTCTTCTTCTTTTTTTGGGATGAAGGCATAAACAAAGAAAATTTATGATTCCAACAAACTGCCTCCCAGTTCCAGGTTTTTTAATCCATGCAGGCGTTTTGCTCTTTTCAGGGTGGCCATGCTGGATTCATTCTGGCAGATTTATTGATTCATCTGAGGCTTCAATCAGTTTTGCCTCTGCTTTCACTTAATTTACGGCTGAAGCAAAGAGAATTGAGTGCACATGCAAGCCGAAGATGCAACAAATTAGCACCTCCAAATTCTTTTTTTCTTATCAATTACTTTGCTCTGAAATAACAAAGAAATCTTTGAGGTAACAAAATACGTTTGAAAAGGATTTTTAAAAATGTGTTCTTTTACCTCATAATACGGGAGAGCGTGATGAATCTAATCAAATTTCATGCTCGGATCTGACGGTTTTATCAGCACCTAATCAGCACAGAATGTAACATCACTGTAAAAATCAGCTTGTTGGCTTTTATTTCAATTTGTTGGATGAGATCAGAAGCCTTTTAGAAAACTTCTTTACAGTTTTATTGTAGAATAACAGGAGGTGGTGACATTTAAGAGAGGTGGCATGCTTTTGGGCTAATAAGGCTCGACTGGCACAGGGGCTTTGTAATGTTACTACTAGTTTCACTGAACTGTCCTTTTTTTGTTCTGCAACTAGCTCTCTCACTAAGATCTGAATCGAAAAGTTTCTATATTTAAGTGCACACAGGAAATCAAAACCATGTGTAACCCTTTTTTTATATCAAGTGCTGGTGAAGTTATTCATTTCTTCACATGGAAAAAAAATAATGTGAATATCTGAAATACCTCTAAATATTTAACAGTGTTTTTTAGAAAAATCATCTGGTCTTTTAATTTGATACATTATATAACAAAGTGCTCCAACTCTTTTTTTTGTTTCTCAATTTCCTAAAATCACTGTATAAAATACAGTGTCAAGGAGCTGGCAGAGAATGAGATGATTTTTTCTACGGCAGCTTTGCTAATAAGTTCTGCACTGAGATCAGATCTCTTGGAATGTGTTAGTATTAGAGTGTGTGCCAGTACTGTAAATTTTCATTCCAGACACATTTCTATTGCAATAAAAATCTCAGTTTCCCATGCATTGTTCATACCATTGTGTTTATTGAAACTTATGCTAATCATTCTAAATTATATCATTATCAAAATATACATACGTTACATTTAAAGATACAACTGTTTAATCGTTTTTATAAATCAGCTTCCAGACTAAGTAAGTAGAAGAAAAGAAGCTGGTTTAGTGAAAACTGAAAATAATAATTACACTTATAACCTACATGGTTGTGCTTGTTGGCTTCAACCATAACATCAAACCACAGCTTCAACAAAAAGTAAGCTAGTTAAGCCAACACTACAGCTGTGAGTGGGTACATAACTTTTCAGCAAAGCTTTTCCCTTTAAATTCAATATCTGTGGTGGTGTCTGGCCTTATGACCACCACAAAATTGCAAACAAGTGTTTCCAACTTAAAAAAATATTTAGCTGACTGTATAAACCAATCATACCAAGGAATTATAAATAATATTCACTTTGGGTAGCACATTGAAAAAGGTCAATAAACAGATGAAATAACACTGTAATTAAGTTAAATTAAAACTGAGGAGAGCTGTAATTCATGTTAGCACTTTGAGCAAATTTAAGGGAGAGAGAAAAAATGTCCCATCTTCTATTTTTGCTTTTGTTGGATCTTGTATTCAGCTGAATCACTTCATTAAAGCCTCATAAATTATTGTTTTCTTTTGTTGGGACAGACTTGTATGTTGGAAAAGGAAATCACCTGAGCTGAACTCACAACAGCAGTTTGTTATCAGATAGTACTAATTATTGATACAAGCTGGAGTCGTTCAAGCTCCATTTTTAATGTGAAATAATGAAGTGAGTAGGAAAAACTGTTACATCTGTACTGGTTACATCAATATTGTAATGTTGCTGTGTGTGGTCAGCAGTGTTTGACACGCTATAAAAATGCAATGCTCACATTTTCACTTCAGGATTTCAATGTGAGGTCATCAAACTAAACTGGTCTCTGCCCTGTTAACACATATGCAGGTATTTTTCAAAATGTAGCTCAAAAAGGAATCTTTTGGGAAACTACAGCTTTGGTATAGATGTTCGTGCAGACAGGGGAAACAGAGTATTTGGCTTCTAAAGTCAAATTTTGCACTGAAATTTCCCATGTTTGATGCCCCCAACAAAGTCCCTGCAGCCAACAGTGCAGATTTGAAACCTAACGCACAGACATTTGCAGTTAGCCAGCTGGTAATAGCTTTTGTTCAGGTTTCTCATTGACCAACATGGCTTTAGGGTCAAGGTTACATGGCCACTGTTTGGTTTGGCACGCACATGAAAGCACTTCAGTTTTGTTTTTGCTTTTAGATTTAGACGGAGATTTATTTAAAACAGTACTTGTGTGGATTTGAATTTTTCTGAGAACAAAGGAGGGAAAAACCACTTTTCAAAAATACCCGTGTAGTCGTGTAAGTGTAGACGAGGCAGTTAATCATCCATTCTGCTCCAACAGTCCGACCCTGGTCCAGCATCCAACTAAACATCACATTTTCTATTCTGTATTTTTTGACTTCGGCCTTGCACATGATTTCTGACTGTAGGCCTCAAAAATACTTTCCCATCAGACTTTTTCAGGATGCTATTTTTAGAAGGAAAAGCTTGTCCAGGGTGTTTTTTTTCCTTTTTTTTCTAAAGAAGTCCTAAGATTTTGCTGTCAAAGTGATTGGCGACAAATGTTCCACAACTGTCTCTGCCATCAAGGAACATGGGGAGAGCAATTTACTACGCTCACCAGTCACTCTAATCTTCAAAGGATGCTGTTATTGCACCGCTTACATCGCTCTGTATCCACACAGAGTTTATCCGACCCATCCTTCCAGAGTGTGTCAGGTAAAGTGCTAGATTACAGCCTGTGTCAAGTCAATACCCCCTAAAACGACAGCGCTTAAAATACTGATGCTGCTATTTGTTTTGTTCCTTTACACTTTTTACCGATGCCGTTTTTTTTTTTTTTAAGAGTGGGTGTGGGAGTGATACAGTGATTTCCTCTCTATATCTGCTTGACACCAGGCCTCAGGGGCGGAGGCTGTCAGACTGATCTGAATGGAGCGCATCTGCGTGGCGGTGCCTGACATAGCGAGGGGAATCCTGCTGCACCGTAGCCGGCCGGCGTTTTGCCCCAGCCTTTAAGGGATCAAAGTCAAACTCCAGCAGAGCAGAGTGGTTGTAACTACAATACATCAAGGGCAACAGTCCTCTTTGCCTAATTGTGAGGTGGTTCAAAGGGGAGCGAAGCTGCTCAGATTAGATTGTGCTGCAGGAGGGGAGCAGGGGAGGAAAGAGGCAGAACGGAGGTGTAGTATCAGGAGGAAAGACGAGACAAAGAGAGAGATACAAGTGGGATGACAGAAGGTGGGGGGGCTGGAGCTGAGAGCAGAACAGAGGGGAGGAAACACAGAGCCAAACTTGCTCCCTTCTGGTGCCAGCACATTTCATCCTATTGTCTTTTTTTCCCTCTTTTCAATGAGCTTTGCCAGTCACAGTCCATTGCCCAGATGAAGCTTTGGGCCACTAGTTTGGAAAAGATATAGGGGTATTGCATACACAAGCCTGCCAAGTTTGTGATAGCAGTTTTGCCAAAATTGCCACTGTATTATTTTCCTGGTTTTATCTTGTTTGAGCAAACAAGGGCAATGACTTCCACTTTGGACTTCCACCGCATTAATATTTCCATGTTGCACAGGCCAAGAGCAGTAAAAAGATAAAAGAAGGAAGAGATGTGGGTGTGGGCAGTTTTTAATCGAGGGTTAGTTATGCTTTACTTCTTTTGTTTACTATGTTTTGATGATTTTTGACAATTTCTGCAGACATGAGTCCTTCTTAACATTTTTCTTCCATCCTCTGACATTCAAAGCCGCAGGACTCAGCGTGCTTTGAATTTGCAAACTGTATGATACAAGTAATCGCTACACAAGCGTAAAATGACTGTGTGGAAACAACGGTCAGTTTTAAGATTTCAGTCCGAGCGCCCATGCATGAACGAGCACCACTCACGGCTTCCTTTTCCAGTGCTCTTGGTGGGTCCGTGTCAAAGTCTCCACATGTTAAATTCAAATGACACGTCAGCTCTGTTGGCTCATGCGAGGTGGTGATGAATACAATTAGTTTCACATTGCTAATGCATAAATAATGACTCCCCCTGGAACAGATTGAGCGTCCTCTGTCAAAATGCTGTCGTACGCAGCTCTGGATCTTCCCTCTACTTCCTCTGAGCTCTTCTATAAGCTCATAGAGGTCATCATGATAAATGTGTGGGATCCTTCCTATGTTATTAGAGTGAATATTATTTCTCCATACTCTTACTTCATCATAAGCTCATGCCATTAGGTGGTTGGTATAAGTGCCCGCGTGAGAAAATATCCTTTCTTTGTGTGCATGTAAAGTCTGTTAACTATTCAACAGAGTCTTAAACACACACACACACACACACCTATGCATACTGTATTATTTTGTCTTTGAAAGATCTGAACAAGCTTTGTTAATACTGAGAGGATAATACAGATGCTATAACAGAACAGCTTAATTTGGGAAACACTGTTAACAGCCTTGCTAGCAGGTCTGTGAGGCTGCGCTACATGATGGCATCAGTGTGCTAACATGCTCGGCATGGCAGTGCAAATAATGTGATGTTAACAGCTGTAATTTATATTCCATGTTTACAGTCTAAGTTTAGCATGTTAGCATGTATTGGAAGAGGACTGACATTTGTTGCCTTTTAGTCTGGAAAAAAAAACAAGAACCAGTTTAGATGAAAATAAAATGTCTGAATGATAACTCAGCTTCTGTCAATATTGCCCACTTTTTTAATCCGTTTCACATGAGACCCAAACTTAATGGAAGTGTGATACTTGTGATATGGTTGTTTTTAAGATCTTGAGAGTTTTTGGACAAATCTACATTTTTGAGACAAACACACTTGCAGTGAAAGGCCTGAGTGTGTTATTCCACTGCAACAAAGTAAGATCGGATGCAACTGAGTGGACTTGGTTGGCCAGGACATCTTGCATGCAAATGTTTGTAAAGCCTTCCAGTATAAATACCTTAATGGCTGCTTCTGTAATGACTGCAAGATTGTGACTGGTAACCAGATTTAACCTTCATGCACACTGATGATTTGATTAATTAATACAGGTTCAAATTAACCGTTTGGGTTCAAATTAACCGTTTAATAAGTAACTCCGGTTTATCCGATGATGGGCTTATTTAGTTTGACTGTCAGCTGGCAGAAGACACTGATGAGCAGTTTGTGGAATGTCTTTTTGAAACCCACTGTGATTTTTAAATTTCTATTCATTATCCTGTTTGTGATTTTCTTAAAACAGTTTCCATTATTTGCATGTAGATTGTATTTCTGTAACTAGTCAAATTCTTATTTCAGGTATTGCGTGAAACTAGAAAAGTGCATTTGCTTGAACAAAGGAATAGGTTTTCTGAGATCATAAATATATTGGTTTACCAATGAACAAATGTATGATTGGCAGGATGAGTACAAATATTTTTTTTAAAAAAAAGAGGATTCAAGCAAGAAAAGAGCAAAAAGGTAAAAGCTTCTAAAGACTCTTGATATTATTGGGAGACTGATTTTCTACAATTATCTGATTCTACAACCAGCAAAAACATCACACAGCCGCTGAACACCACCGTCATTAGCCGTAGGAGCTGTCATTTTCACATTACACTTTAAACCAAAGCCAAGTTGTCTTCTGGATTTGATTTTCTAACAGAACAGCTCGTGCATTCTGCTCACAGCCAACTGTCATATCTCAGTTTTTATGGCTTTTCATTAGCAAATGCACCAAATGGTCTGCATTTTTAAGTACAACCATCAGGCATCTGAGAAAAATAGAAGTATATAATGATAAAGATTCAAAAAGTATGTGCAAGTTTGATCGTACATAACTGCTGTTTTTAGGAAAAGGTAATAATTGATCTCATAAAATCTTATCACGAATTACCTCACCATTGTAAATAACCTCCATAAATGGCATACAGTGGGCATGAAGCCCTGAGTTGCAACATTGAGTGCACATACACATCCTCAGCAACACATTCAGGCACTGTTAATAATTACAGTGGACTGTAAGAGTGTCCCTAGCTTCTTTTTGACATTGAAAAAGTCAAAAAATAGTGAATACAATGTGTAGATCTGTTCCTAAACCTAACCCAGTAGTTTTATTACCTAAACTTAACCAAACCACAGCTGTTTGACAACATAAACCACGTGTTTAGAAAGGGTTTTTTGGCCAGAGGGCTGTGCACGTTTGACACGGATGTCAAAGGGTACTCTGTTCATCTGTATCAGACAGCAAAGAGCTCAAGAGATCAAACGATACATATGATAGTTTACTATCACATTCTGCTTAAGATTTGTACAGTTCTCGGATACACAGGCTCCTGACTATCGGCTTTGACTGAACATTTTCACTAACCTAAACTCAGTGAAATGCTGCTTGGCAGAGATCTTTGAGAGTCTCAATAGTACACCTCCAGAAAGTGTTCACTCTGAATGTGAGAATGTCTACAAAAGCTCTGAGATGGCAAGTCAGGAAGCAAAGAAGAGCAGCAAATAGTATTGATTCTGGAATAATTAAGTGCATAATAACGCTATTGAAAGAGACACTGACTTTGTATTCTACATTTAAGGTAAAAGGGATGGGTCAGTGTAGCATGTTAAGGTACTTCTGCACTGACTTCAGCCCTTGTCTGAGGTTTTTGTTACTTGCTAATTATCATCCAGTAGATACTATTCAGAGTGATGTTGCTTTGGGACGCCAATCAGAGACAAACCCCAAACCTCTAGTTAGTCATTTAAGTGTAGCTGAATAAAAGAAGTATTAAAACAAATTATGTATGTATGTGCAGAAATGGTGAGTCTTTGAGAATAAGTGTGCAGTGTTCACACATCTTAATCACTGATAAAAAAGAAAAATTCTTCAGGGCAGAAAGAAAGAAATATGTAATACAAACAAAGAGTTTCAGATGCGTAACAGATGCCGTGATATTGATATTTGTTTTGAATTTCATTCTACACTTGCAATTCCTTCATGTGTTAAATATCATTGCAGTTACAGAGCAAAGCTTTGGCACTGACAGACTGTGAGGACAAAGATAAACACCAAATGTCCACTCTATGAAGAACACCTGTCTGATTGTGTGGATTAAACATCATGGTGGTGTTTGGTGGTGTTGGTGCTTCAAATAATTCCATATGTATTGTAAATAGGGGTGAGAAAAGAGTTTGAAACACCTTCAATTTCTTTTTTTGAAGTTGTTTTTTTACCTTCACCCCATCTCCTTCAGAAATACAATAAATAAATAAATAAATAAATAAACAAACTGATAAGCATCAGGACTGTTCTTTTGTAATGGCACCGAGTCAAACAGGACTAGATCTGAACATAAAATAAAACTGGACACAACAGTGGTGGTCTTGCCAAGAAACAAAACAGTCTAATTCAATTACAAGAAACAAGCACAAACACTGAACCGTGAACTTTGGATTCTTCCTGCACAACCAGATGTTCTGCCAACAGCACCAGCTGGTTATGGACATTTATATCAGCACATGAGAACAAACCTCTGACTTAAGGACTAAAACTTCTCCAGTTTCATCTCCTCACATAAACTTTAGCATCTCTTGGACAGTTTGACTACTGGATATTTGCTTTGTGACGCCTGTGAAGTGAAGCACCGAGCTCAGAAAGGCCAGCCAGCTGTTCTCAAATGTCACATGTGTCCTCCTGGAGATATGGCTTCTGTAACGGGCTGCTGAAACACAGTATTAGACATATTACAGTTTTACATCTCAGCCTTCATGTTCTCCGAGATCTAATTAGCACAAAATCATAAAACCACACATGCATAAACCCTGAGCTTCCCCGCACCCTCAACCCATCACCATCACTGACTAATTTATCAGTGATAAATGTACTTGATCTAAACTCTGACAGGATGATTAATGTGAGGAGGATTATAAGTATGCTTTATGCATGGACGATTTCAGAGAGTGTTTTTTCTTCTTTCAATATAACTACATGAATAATTCTCCCTTGTGTCACTTCATTCTTTGTATCTATAAACACAGGGGCCTGTTTTTGTACTGGTCTAAGCGCAGATCCAAGCACATTTGTGATTTTGTATAGTGCAGAGCCCTTCTTCAGGTTTGTGTTAAGTTAGTTAGTTTTTGAGATGGAAGATTTCATATATTCATAGGATATATTTCACTTGTCCATCAGGGAAACAGCCCGTAGACAGCATTTGGAAGGGGCAGGTTGATTCAAAAAAGTTGGAAAGTGATCAGACAAACGTTCTGTTTGTCACATTCATTACTCTTGCCAAAGCCAGTTGGGAGAAGAACGAAAACATCTTTTCCATCAAGAAAAGCCTTCAGAGACGTTCTTTGCTCTTGTTTTAATGAGGAAATGTCGTCCAGTTCTGATAAAACTGCTGCTATTGCAGCATCCTCACTAAACTCTTCAGCCACTTTGTTTCCAAGCTTGCGGTTGTTGCTCACTTTCTCAGCAGTCCAGCTGCCTTGCGAGGTTGATGTTTTCATGGCTCAACATGAGCTCTGCTGCACCAGATTGGTGGAACGGTGCAACAAAGGGCATGTTGAGGAGATACACAGTGCAGTGTAATGAAGTCACCCCCAAGTTTTCTGCTAGCTGAAACCAGGTCAAAGTGCAACACAGCTTAGGGCTGCTTTAGTGGATAAGAGTGCCCATGAACAGACCTTTACAGAAGGGTACGTAAGGGTTGATGTGTTTTATCCCACTCGTGTAAATACATAAAAAAAATTTGTTTCTACTCTTCTGATTTAGTTGATTTCATTAAAAATTAAGCTAACTCTTGTTTATTGAACTGGATATGAGTTAGGCAGTTAGTTTTTACCTTCTCATCTGGTTTAGTTATCCACCCAGTCATGCCATTTAGGCACAGCTTAGCTTAACTGAATGATTGGAATGTAAATTGTGCACATCTACAGCTCCCAATGCAATTAATCTATTAATGCCACAACTTCAGCAATGTTTTAAGCACATTGCTCTACATCAGTGCTGTTGATAAATGATTTGCATCAGAAGCTTTGATTGTGTAATTTACTCATGCTAGCTCCCTGACATCATTCCAGCAACTGGTTTCGCTAAATTGGAGGAAGTTTCTTTGTACACTTCGACAATTGATTAAAGGTGATAGCAAATAATGTTTGAGTTAAAACATTTGGTAACAACGATATGCTGACCTTCACGTCCCCGAATCTCTTGATGTAGTGGTTCTCATAAAATCAGGGGGAGGGGCATGTACAAAAGTATATTATTAGTTACCTCTTCCTCAGACACTTTAACATCATCGGCTTGTGGAGGCTACTGGTAGCACCATAAATCCATTGATAATGAGCCTGAACCTCCCCAGATGAGGATGTCAACATTTTTGTGCCAAGAGTTTGACTGCAGGTGCCATTTTGCTCCTTCTTTACCCATTAACTATCAACATGCAGCACCATAGCGGTTTTTAAAGGGGTTGAGAGGAGCCGATGTGATCAGCCGTTATTAAAGTCAGCTATGACACAGATTTTAATTATCTATCTCTCCTACTTCACCACTGCACCAAGCTTTGCTGCACTCGAGCTTGCATTTGTGTTCATGAAATGATCAAACATGATGACCAAACGTACACACTCCCCGCCCACAAAACTTAAATCTGCGTTTGTGCTGCACTCAGATTGATAAAAATAGAGCCTCTAGTCTCTCATAATAATTTCCATGTAAATCTGCACATTTTTATGCATCTTTTTCTTGCAGGGATTTTATTTTGAAAGTTTTCACTTAAGAGGGAATTCCCCGGACTTACTTATAGTTTCACCTTGTATTAAAGGAGATTTTTTACCTTTATTCTCTGAATTTTGCAAGATCTAAGATTTTTTCAGCGACGAATATCTATGTCACATACACCCTGCAGGGCCCATGTGGAAATGCTCTTTGAATCACTTTTTTGATCCCTTACAACAGTTTTTGTTTGACTTTGCATTATTTTTGCATCCTCTTGTAATCCCTTAAAAAACACTGGCAAGGAAACATTGGTTAGCAAGGTGCAGATGCAGATGTGACACTTTTTACGCTCAGCAGCTCCTGGTCTTTCCCTCAGTATCTGTTAGCTGGAGCCAGATGTGCAGCCTGTTAGACTAGAAGTCATACTGTGTGTGTCCTCAAAGGTGTATTTCAAAAATGCCAGTTATGTTTTTCTTTTAAAAAGAAGCCTTAGCCTAAATTAATTTTCCATTGGAATACAAAGTCACTGACAGCCATGCTAGCACCATGTACAGTGTAACGCACAAGATGTCTTGTTAGTTCATCAGACCTTAAACTTAAACTGAAAATTTTAAGGACAAAAAAAATTTATAAAAAATAGAGACACTAAAAGAATAAAACACAGCACGTTTTTAATATTAAATATTCATTATCTGTGAGAAAGAGGGACATATGACTCAAGAGATTACTAAAGACTACAAAAGGCAGGGTTGCATGGTACTTAAATAATGCATCTCTTTCCCAGATGTGGATTTTATCCAGCACCGAACCAGCCCATTAATCTGAATTCATTCAAAAGTATCACTGCTATATTTAGGCTTAGTTATGGGCATTGTAGCTACCTAGTGTGAGCAAGACAAGTGCAAGATTCTTTTTCTAATTATCAGTTCAGAGCTCCCTTCCTTTACAGAGAGGAAATGCATCAGTCTCTTCACTCTTCTAGAGCGCTGTGTCCGAGCTTCATCATCATATCTACTCTCCGGTTTTTGTTAAATGCCAAAATGCATGGTATTCTATGCCATGTTTTCATTGCTAGCTTGCACCCAGGCACCTTCTTACATCAAATTCACACACATAAACACTATCACACTGCTGCATTTCTGCCCTGATGCCAGGCAGCTGAGTTAAGGTGGGTCCAGAGATCTTAAAAGTAGGGTTGCAAGGAGGTGACAGCTTCCCCCCCAACTATGACAGCTTCCCTCTACTGCACTAAATGCTTTTTCATTTAATATTTATAATGGGAAAGGGAACATAAGCTCTGCCGTGGCTCTTTCTTGCTCCAAGCCTGTCTGGATGGTCAGGTTAAAAGTGTGACACTCCACTTTCTGTCTTGAAAGAGCAGGGACGATGAATACACACTGTAAGGTCCCATAACACAAGTAAAGCTGGAAAGGGAGGGTGAAGTAACTCACTGAAACGTAAGAGTGTGAATAAAGGAGGATAACCCGTGATGCATGGCTGTGCACATTAAGTACATATACAGACATCCTCACATGCTGCACATATGTTTTCCACAGCCATCCCTCTGAGGGGGGCCGTGGAGGACAAGACCTTTTGTGAAAACTTAACACAGCCAGTGAGTGAACCCTGGTTTTTGTTCAGAGGTTTGAAAAACCTTTTTTTTTAATTTTATATTTATACCTTCAAGGGCCTAACATTTTTCTAATGACTTTTGCTTCTTATGATAATTTGTAACAGAACTAGTGATGCATCTCTTTGATATGAACCATTTTTAATCTCCTGATAAAAAAGAAAGGTGCTTTTTAACACCTAATCTTGCTTTGTAGTATTCTTAAGAACTGTTAACTTGATATTGTACTTAAACTATATACATAAGTATTTATTGTATATGAGCACTTGAATTATTTGGAGTAAAAGCCTTATGTCAGACTCATTTATAGCTCAGTGTAACAGTAGTTGTGTCTGACAGCACTGACAGAGGTGGGGCACTGAAAGAGGTAATAACAGGGAGGTTTTTTTTCAAAAAGAGAGTAAATCACCATCAGAAATAATGAGTTAACAACAACTCCCTAACAGCTGGGTCCCTTGAATCGCCTGGGGCTCCCCGGTTTGACAAATGAAGGCCTGACTGGCTCATGTTTAACCTGGGTCAAAAAAGTGCTTGCGGTTGCCAAAATGTAGTGTTAGTTTCTGTGACTTTCCTGGACCAAAAAGCTGTGATGATGTTATGCAACTAAATTACTGTATTACTTCACACACTCTTCTCAAACATATGCTACTTATTTACATGCCTTTTGTCGTTAATGTTAAGCTAAGTGTTAATGCAGAGTGCCTCTCAGTAGCAGTGTTATGTGTGTGTAAGCAAAGTCGGCAGAATAAGTGTTTATCAGTCGAACGTGGCTTTAAGACAGCAGCCTCAGGTCTTTGTGATTTTCATTGTAAACCGGTGAACACACATTTCCTTTCAGTGTGTTCATCCAGTCTGTTATTATCTTCAGAGTGGGTGTGTCAAATCAGGGACAGTCTTTGGTGATAGTAGATTAATTGCAGATTACACAATTAATTTCTCATTACCTAATATTTACCCTGCTCATTCGATTTATATAGACAGGGTTTGGTGGGGCAGCACGCTAGCACCCTGGATTTAAAAGACATCGTTGTATTTACACAAAAATTACAGGGTGGCAGTGTCCTTAAAATCTTAACTTTGCATTTAAAGTGTGTTAAAAATTTTAAGATTGCTGTGTTTATCTTTATTTCATAGCCTCTTAGGATACTTGCACTATGTTGGGTTGGAGTCACAAAAATCTCAGCATTATTAATGCACTGAGTGACCAGAAGTTCAACTGGGAACACTGGGAAATCTGATCACTGAGTCAGTGTTTCAGTTTGAAGTCAGTCAATTCCCAGGGTGCGGGGTGGTGCGCTTTGCATCATCTGTGCAAGAAAAATGAAACCAGAGAATTTTCAGTGAACCACACAGCTCTGTATGTCTGAGATGATTCTGTTTAATAAGCAAATTACCTCACTAGAACGGCAGGGGAAAGATTTGTTTGCCAGTCAACTCTATAGCTGACATAAATGAAGAAGTTGGCACATAGGGTGATCACCTGTTAATAATGCTCAGTGGGGATTGTTAGAAAGTGGGTTTTCCATTGTTTTGAACCAATTAGTCATGATTTCAAAAATGGTTGTTTTGTTTCAACAGTGAGGAATTTTTAGGACAACTGCACCGTTACACAACATGTACAAAAACCTGAAACATTAATGAAAAAATACTGAAAAGCAGCCCCAGAGAAGTTTATGTTTTCTGTGTATTTTCACTCTTCAGAAATGACAGCTTGGATGTATTTTCCTCAGACTGTCGCAACTTAAATCTAAAAATGTGCAAGGGTCATGTAGGCTTCAATGTGTGTGTATGAAAGGATGCGGTTTCATAACAGAATTTATTATTTGAGAGTGTTTTCACAGTGAAGGCCAAATGTGTTGTGAATATAGGCTGGTATTTGATACACTCAGAGGGCATACTTCCTGGGGCAAGAAACATATGACAGTGTTTCGTTTCGAAATGAAAAGGTTCTGATGAATGAAAAAAAAACAGAGGATGGAGAATATATCACATTTTCACTGAAATGACCTTTTCTTTAGTGGTCCTTTTGTTCGGGAGACTCTGCTATCAAACAGAGGCCTTCAGGGTTGGAAGTGAAGAGAGGCTTCTCCAATTTCTCACAATTTTACACAGATGAACCAATATGGCTTTAAATTAATGTTATTCAGCCACAATATGTCCTTTTGAATATCACAGAGGATGTCCATGTTTGAACCTTTGTCCTGTTTATGGACTCTATACAGTTCTGGAAAAATACAGAACCTTGCAAAGACATCAAGTTGAAAAGGCTGTAGGGTAGTCACAGCATCTGCTGCCGTCAGATGTGTCCCACTTTCTCTTTGTCTTTTTAATAAAGTTAAGTTTTGTATTTGCAAAATAAGTGCCCAGAAAAGTATTTGGCACGAGGTGAGATTTATATATCTTGTCGTTGCTTAGTTGTTCAAAATTCAGGGATTTTGCAAAAGATTTATTTTAAACTTTTCTTCACAGTGAATGAGACAGAATTACTCAGGGCTTCATCCTTAAGCACTGGTTTTGATTTTTGACGTGCGATCAAGAATTTCCTGGTTTCCATGAGCAGAGTAATTTGCATGTAGCAGGCACAAGCCAAACTTTTGTCAGTAAGTAGTCCAAGTAACAGCGCTTCATTGTCATCAGCACCTGAATTACACGTTTTTGTGGCCACTGGTACTTGCACATTTGCAGTCTCCTCACTCTCGAGCAGAGGTAGCATTCTGCAGTCAATAGGCCCGAGATGAGCCAAACTTTATGTTGAAGATCGTCATCTATGACAGGAGCCGTGCCCACAACCCAGAGAAGTCTTCACAGTGAAATAGCCCGTAGACTCCAACACTAAAGAATACAGGTCAGGTCAGATATTTATAGGGGTGTGCCCCATAAATTCATCCCCCAGGATCAGAGTGTTGGTGCACA
>JAPZDV010000010.1:4767420-4782826 GCA_029814665.1 Acanthurus lineatus | reverse complement strand
CTATCTATCTATCTATCTATCTATCTATCTATCTATCTATCTATCTATCTATCTATCTATCTATCTATCTATCTGGTGCTAGATTCTTGCACCTTCAGCTGACCTGCATTAATATTATCTTTAAAATTCTTTAAAAAATCAACATTTATCAGAGTTTTATCAAGCCCAGTTAAAAGAAGTTAACTTTAAACCATACTGTTCCCAGTAATTCTGACAGCCACCTTCAGCTGAACCACAGGTGATGCTCATGGTGCGTTGAACACTGACTGCCTGAGGAAACTCATTCTAACTGGGTACAAATAGCAATATCCTGTACATACTTTTCCGTCGCTTATAGACAAATTAGATTCACGAACAAACAGTAAAATAAATAAATCTGCCACTGTTTTCTAGCTGATATCATATTATTTGTGTTAAAAAAAAACATTCATGAGATAAATGTATGCCCATCCAGACAGAGGTACATATGAAGAAGCACTCATATACACACAGACACAAACACAGCTACAACCCCAAAGCGAGAGGTGTGTGCTGTTATCACTTTCAGGAGGATAAACAATGTTAGTGAGAATACTAATCTCGGTGTACCAGCTCAGAGCATCTCCTCCATTGCCGGGGTATAAATAGCATAATTAGCCACGGGAGGAAACACAAATGCCACTTATCTCACTAACGGCTGCACAGCGTTCCACATTTCTCACACATATTCCTTGCCCCGATCCATCCTCCTGAGCTGCGCCTTTCTACACAAATGAAGAGATACGAGGTCAAGAATGCAGGGAGAATATGGGGAGCGAAATGGCAATTTACATTCAGTTAATATTCCGTTTCATCTGCATGTTTTGGAGGCTTGGACGCTCAGGCCTGAGGGAAGAGGGGAGTGTGAGGAGCAGCGCATGTCGGGTGTTTTACCAGGCAGCTGCATGGATGCATGACAGGAGGCACGCAGATGTGGGTGAGAGCATGCAGCAGAAGGTGCCGTCAAAAGTACTGTGAGCCCCGTGTCAGAGGTCACTGAGGCAGATGTTGTCCACTGATGCAGAGAGGAACAGTGGGACATTGAGCAGAGTAGACCAGTGATACTCAGCCAGGGGGCATTGAAGTGAGCCCTGACATTTTGCTCTGTTATAAGGAAGAAGAAGAAGAAGAAGAAGTCCTGCTAGTGAGAATGTGAGAATACAAGAACAAGCTTGTAAAAGTTATAATTCTTAATATTTTCATGAAATTAAAACCTTATTTTTGATACTTGGCTGCAGTTTTTGAGCAATATTGAATGTTTTTCACACTCTACCTCAAGAGAATAGATGAATAGTTAGCTGCAGTCCTTTCATATGCATGAAGGATTCACAGGGAACTTGGTTTCCATTTTGTGTCATTGACATCACCTTCAGGTTTTATCAGAGCTGTATTAAGCTATTGCTAACGCTTCTCCAGCATCTCCTGCTGTTGCCTTTAATGTTTTAAGTATTGCTAAACATGGGCTTGCTTTTGCTGTAAAGCAAAAACGAGAAATGCAATTTATTTCTCACCACAACATCTGTTCCATATGCAAAGTTTGGTTGCACTTAAAGCAGATACACCAGTTGGTCTTAATTTGTTTTTCGGACTAAGTAGCTGTTCAACAAGTGTTTGCTTTGGTACTTTGGTACTCAATTTGTAGTCAACACTAACCACAGGTGTTGCCAAATGAATCAGACTGGATGACGTATAATTAGCTCCTTCCAACTAACATGTTTAATTTTTCTAAAAGAAATACACATTTGAAGGAGGAAGTTAGATGTACTTACTGTGTGCCTACAATCATTTGCAATCTACTGAATTTCAGTATGTCTTTTAACAACTTTGAACTGAAAATTATGGAGTCATAAAAGATAAAGTACCATAAAATATTTTTAGACCTTCTTGACCTGGATAAGAACTGCGAGAGTAGCTTAAGTAAAAAACACTTAATAAAAACTAATAACTGCAGACTGGATAAAACTGAATCAAACACTATTGCCTATTTAGCTAAAAGTCATGACATCAGACTTGATGGCACCTTTTTTTAAGTTCTTCACTACTCTCAGTGATTCGAGCATTCGCAGTACACCAAGTGTGGGAATGACACATCGTTTTAACAAAGTGATGCTTGTTCTGACATTCTGAATCCTCCAGGAATTAAAGAAAAGTACATGCTGTCTCAGTACTGAACTTATGATTCATCTTGGGACTTGTGATTAGGACCACGTCTTCCCACTCGTCTCACCTCAGCCATGAGTGGGAGCTGACTTGCTGCTCACTAACAGTCACTCAGGCTTATGACTCAGAGTGGGTACCTTCTTGCAGAGCGCTGCAATTGGCTCCAGAGAGGTGGCCCACTTTGGTTTGTCAGGAAAACCAAAAGGAAGAGGGTACAGCTACAATCTGTAAGGACCTGAGGCCATTATATGATATTGAACCATGATAACTTGGAAAAACTAAAGACTGTTGATGGACCTCAGAACCTTCACATTTCGTACTGAATAAAAGGTGTCCATCACACCAAATACCGAAAACAGTTTTTTAGTGTCTAAAAGTTCTGTGGGGTTGTAGAGCACTTTAAGCTAAAGGCTATATTAAGCATGCAATGATATTTTTACATATCAGAACATGAACATGCATGTCATGTTTCTCATTTTATTTTAGCATAATAGCCTATCTAAAAATGTGATAATTAGCACTAAACCAAAGTAAAGCCAAGACTGATGCAAAGTGCATTAGTTTTGCAAAAATTCAGTTTTTGACCAAATTATGGAAAAACGGCAAGTTCAGACCTGATGATGGTGCTACTTGAAACATCAGGGGATTATCAAAGTCTTGAAAGTCAGTCTTAAGGGGGGACATTATTGTAAAAATCCCATGAAACTTCATCCAGAAAGTTGTCGGAACATTTCACTCAAACCTCAAAATGTCAACAAGCTAATGCCAAAAAAAGGAGTGGTCTGGGGGGTCACTTAGTTAGTTTGGTTCATCCTCTAGGGACCATGGAGGCCAGCAGTGTTACAAAAAGTATTGTTTAGGAATCACTACAGAAACGCAGGTATCTGCAGTACAGGAAAATATAAAATGGCCTAAAGCTCTTATTGTAACCCAAGGTCTTAAAAACAAACGCTCTACTGCCCTTCCCCCTGATAGGCTGGCGGCTTAAATGATTAGGAATGTGCTCAACACTGCCCAGTAATAGCGTCTGTGTGACAAACTGGGCTTGACAGGCTGTGTACATGTATGCAAAATTTCACTGCACATATGTATACAAAATTACCCGTTAAGCCTGCAATAAATTCCTCCATGCATACTCATGTGGCCGATGGCGTCCTTCATGGATAGCTCCTGATAATCCATATTTCATTTCCTGCAGGGTAATGGGAGGCATCTCCCTAGAGGTTTACACTTGTCAAACTGTCACATCTAGGAGGCCTCACAGAGGAGGGAATTTGTTGATGTTTGCCAAAGCCCACACATTCTTCTCTTCTTCAGTTTCTATTTCTATTTCAGTGATTTTTTTTTCCATGACCTCTATCACAAGACTTAAGTTGAAGCGGCTGTGACAAAACACGGGGAAAAGCACAAAGGCTGTATTACTGAAAAAATCTTACCTAACCGTGTGTGGAGCAACATCTGACACTTTGCACCCATTTGCATCATTCGAGCCCTTTGATACCGTCTCTTTCAGTCTACGACTCCATCATTTATCCATTGAATGAAATGCTATGACCCTCTAAACCAGAAACTGTGCAGTTCTGGAGTCATGTTTAATCTTACATTTATTTTCATGTTGTGCAGCTTTCTCTTATCTTTATTCTGTTTATTTTAGTTGTATTCATTTCAATGTCAAGTAACTTCTCATTTTAATTTGAGTATTTTCCTTAAATATACATATCTCTTGATTCACTGACTCCGATTTTACACAAATCTCATTCATGTACGAGATCAAAGAATGAGCTTAAGATAAAAGATAAATAGCCTGTTCATAATCTGATATACCTGGACATGTGTGATACTAGAAAATGCATTAACAGTCCAGAGTGTAGGATTTAGTGACATGTAGCGGTGAGGTTGCAGACGCAACCAGCTAAATATAATTTTGCTCACATTCATTTGCCAGCAAAAGTAGAACCTACCATGACCGTGAGGATCGCTTACAACATGCAGGCCCTCTCTGAAGCCAGTGTTTGGTTTGTCCCCTCTGGGCTCCTGTAGAAACATGACAAAGCAACATGATGAACTCAATGTAAGAGGACCCACTCCCTCTGTAAATATAAAAGGTTAATTTTATGGTGATAAAAACACAAAGACTCTTATTATTAAAGTGATTGTACACTAATGAAGACATTCTTAAGAATATTACATTCCATTTCAGGACCTCGAAAATAAACTAGGTTGAAGGAGGAATAAGATATCTACTTTTTAAAACTACTTATAAAACTAAATACTTCTTCATCCTAATGATTTAACTTCTCATTTCTTTTGGTGCCTTTGTTATTACTTTCATTTTTTCTTACTATTTAACTGGCAGTAATTGTACTAGGCTCACTATGACTGTCATTGAAATGACTGCTAGTCCTCCTGCCATCCACAACCTCAGGATATCTCCGTAAATGACCTATCATTAAAGGGAGCTCATCCCAAAACCGTGACAATGAAACAATGTAATGGGAAAAGCCTTAAGGAATAATTTTAAAAGAGATGAGCAAAATTGCCCCAAAAAGTTTCCCTTAAAAGTCTTTACAGTCTTAAAAATGATGACGAGAAGGGCCTTCTAAGCCTGTCCCTGGGCCATCATTTAAGCTATCTCACCATGAAGTGTAAATTACAGTCTTCATAAGGTTGTAATGGTGCGCTATTTTATTCATGAGGTTATGATTACAACGTTTCTGCCCTTTGAATATTCAAAATGTGTCAAGTGTAAATGATTGGATCTGAAGTGATCACAGGGACTAGGACGTGCACTATGATGCATTGTGATTTAAAACACTGCACCATTCACTGTTTTTTGGGTTTTTTTTTTCAGGAAGATTCATGGGTTTCCATTAAAGCTCAGATTTATCCTGATGGTCCAAAAACCTTTCACAATGAATCACCTTCAATTATTGCCAGCTCCAGTGCCCCGTGTTTCATTTACATGGGCAGAATATGATGTTTGTTATTCATATACTAATGTATTAAATGTTGGAATGTGAGCACGTGTGAAAAATGAATGTGAAAGGTCTGCTACAGAGATTAATTGGGGGCTTAGAGGAATGCGAAGGGAGAATAGTGCATGTGACTGCGTGTGTGTGTGTGTGTGTGCGCGCGCTAGATCCTACACTGTCTGAATGTAAAAAGATGGATCACTATGGAGACGGATTGCGAGCCAGCAGGGAAACAGAGTAATTATGATGTGCCGGGAAGCAAAGTGAGAGCTGTCTTAAGAACTGGCCCTCTGGCCATCAGATACTCAAGCATACCTCATTGCATCACATGGCCAATTACATTGTGTGTCACTGAGTGATTTATTGCACAAAAGCTGTAACTTGCTTGACAGATAGTCGGAATCGAGTGGGCGATTGTGTTGTATGTTCTTAGATTAGGTCCTCAATTTGACACCTACAGCACACACAGTCTTGTATTTTGAGGGGTACCAGCATGTAAGCAGCCCACACGCCTGTAGGAATACACAAACATGCTGCACACGCAAAACACACTGACACTAACACAAACACAAACTGGAACAGCTGGCTTGCTTGCTCTCCATTGACCAGTGCTCCTGTGTGTTGTGGTGCCAGAACTGAATGTCAGCTGGGGAGAGAAAGGACATGTTTTTTTTGTCTCTTTTTTGTATTTGCCTCTTTATAAATAAATAGAATTAATAGAATACAACTTGTACTCTCATGTCCTCTACCAAGGCTATTTTTCCCCCTTATTTTAAAAAATTTTTGGATAGTTGGATCCATTCAAAATGAAAGTTGATGTTGCACATTGTTCCTTGTGTCCCTCTCTGTCAGGACAAAAGTGACATTTAGATGAATTAACCACTTCATATTTTTAAAATGTTTATTGAATACATCAGTTAGTCCTCCATGTTACTGACCATATTGCCATGTGTGTCATCTGTGGTGTAAGAACTTTTCGACCCAGAATGCTCTAAGTGGTTTTTCTCTGGTTTTATTATGTCTCTGTTATTGCACAACACTCAGGTCCTTAAAATGACTCACTATTAAACACCAATTCCACTTCTCTATAAATGTGCGTTTACAGAAAACACTCCATTATGAACCTTTTGTGCTAAAATTGACAAACCATATGTTTTGAAACCACATTCCAATATATCTGATGCTTTTTATTACAAACAACTGAGAGTGTGCAGCCTAATCTAGCATTCATCATAAAAATAGCAGCAGCTGAACTTTGATAAATCTCAGCTGCGGCACTGAAAGGATTTGGGATATTTGTGCCAAAGCTAAAATGAATGGGACCCACATTCTCAGCTAAGTAATTACTGTCATTTTAGAAATGTTACTCTTTGTTGGAAAAAAAAAGACTGAAGGCCACATTAAAGCTTAGATGACTGATTTTTTACACACTGATAATTACACATTTGTGTTGAATGACTCTATCTCCCTACTGTACACCCCTACAATAAACATCAACCACTTCTTTTCTCATTTGTATCACAATTCCACTGAGTATTCATCACAGATTGTTTCTCCACTCTCTTCAAAAAGGTTTATAAATTAAAAATATAACATTGTTCATAGTGGCACAGCAATAGATATGACAGAAATTGTCCTGTTTTTCTTCAATTTCTTTGCAACTTCAGGGCAATTTTACCTCTGTTAGTTGGATTGTGGGAGTCTGCAGCAGAGCCACCTGATGCTGTCAGGGATCTTTCATCGTATGTCACAAAAATCTCTCTCCTTTGTGTTCACTTCGGTTGATATTAGATCTGTGCCAGACAGCTTTCTGATAAAAACCTTGGTGAGATTTAACAACTGGAGATGAGACACCCAGACAAAAATCAGAGATGACACTCTCTCTTTTTTTTTTTTATCAAGAAGATGCTGAAACATTCATTATGAAAGCCTTCAGCCATGATACATAATACCTCCATCACTCCACTGCGAGAAAGGTGAAACTTAATCCGTCTGGAGAGATTTGCGCAAACATATTTTTATCCTCATCAGTCTTGTCGCAGCACCACGAGGCTTGTCAGTCGACAGGCCCTTGTCGTTTCCAGCATCTCTGATTATCTGCAAGGCTCGGCCTCTCATCGTGCCCTCCTCTTTGAAGCCAGCAGATAAAGTCACCTTTAGCAGCGAGGTGTTTGCAAGTCTGTGTGTAGTGGGCTCAGCAGGCCAGAGGCCCCTGAGAGCTGTGCTCACCCCGTGGGATTACATGGAATATTTAAGATATACGGGGTCCCACAGCTGTCAAAACTATGGTGATGTGAAACTAAGAAAAAAAACATCTTTACTGTGGCTGTTAGAAAAAGTTCCCTGACCTGGATGAAATGTACAGTATATCCTTTTTTTTAAAAAAAAAAAAATAAAAAAAAGAAATAAACTACACTTGTATAATTAATATAATAATAAAATATCTCAGTTTAATTTACAATGATGTAAAAGTTAGTTCTAAGAAGAATAACAATAACATGAATAACTGCAAGTGCTTTGTTTTTCTACAACTCTGGATGACTTAGAGCAAGTCATGAAATACCTTAATGTTTCTTCTGAGTATGTATGAGTATGTATGAGTGTGAATCTGAGTATGTATTTTCTCTGATGCAGTGCTTGCAGGTGATTTTTAACTGGGGGACTGTGTTTACTGGAGGCAACTTAATAAACAAGTAAAGTCAGTAATGCAAAAACGCATGACAGAATAGACAGTATATATGAAAAAGGAATTTAACAAAAGTGCTATAACCATGTATCACCAGAGGGATGTGCTGAAGCACCTCTGCTTGGCAAAAATAGATAATTTAATACCATTAAAGCATTTAAGCTGCCAACCAATTAATTCAAATTCTGTGCAGGTTTGTTATTTCCAGTAATTTTTATGTACAAACAATCCTGCACACAGAAAAGAATAATGATACAAAAGGCTAACATATGACATATCCCTCAAGCAAACATGTCCTGAGTTATCCCCCTTTTTTAAAAAAAAAAAACAAAACTTGAAATTAAATTGAAAAACCTGCTTAGAACAATAGAGAATGTGTTATAAGGGTTCTCCCACAAAATAATAAGATGGACTTTAAAAAAAGTCCTTAAAACCTTAGCCCTTTCTTTCCCCCTACTAGGAGAAAAGAAGAATCCATTTAGGTATATAAGATTTTTTAAATTTATTTTACCTTTGCAAAAGCTTTGCAGTTTCCACCTGGATCCTAGTCTGTTTGTGTTTTTCTTTGTCTTCTGAAAAATGCTATAAATCATTCATACCTGTCTGAACTGGTGCTTGGTCTGGGCCCTTAAGACTAGAGGTAGAAAAAGAAACATTGGGCAGCAAAATAAAGATCCAATCAGAGAGAGCGTTGTTTTTGCAGTAAGACACATCTTTTAGTTTATTTTTTCAATATGCAACGAGTATTTTGCATAAGGCTTGAACATAAACGCTCAAGGTTCAATTCATACCATTGTTGAGCTGGCGTTCCACACATTCGCAATCCCACCCACACTCCATTTCATCCAGTTGGTGGCAGTAGTGGACCAGAACCTTGTTTGCCAACAGTTATAAAAATCAAGAGGAACATGTATTATCATATGAACATATAAATGTAGTTTACTGCAGATCTCTTCGCACAACTTCTCCTCATTACGCCACCAACAGAACTGTCATGGCAAACTGGAGCTCATACTGGAGCAGCGCGTATCGGCATGCTTGCCATGTGTACAGCCTGCGTGGTCTCAACTCTTTTGGCGAGGCACAGATGTCTGCATATGAGTCCAAGCAGACCCTCACAGACACGGGCATATGGCTGCATTTATGCTGCAGAGATCAATTCAGACCTTAGCAGTCACAAGGACATGGAAACTAGCCTTTAATGGGCCCTGACTGCCTTGTGTTTGAAATACTGAACGCTTTATGTCTTGCAGAAATGCCAGTGCCCTAAGTTTTTTTTTGTGTGTGTTTCTTTTGAATCATTGTCCACCCGAGTGAATAAAATCTGATTTTTAAATGATCTAAATATGCAATTCTAAAATAGGCCCTGAACCAGCCATCATCCAGGAGAAACTCTTGGACCAGCTGATTGTTTCTGATTGTTGCTCCCTGTACTTTCTCCTCTCTTAGGCTCTTTCATAAAACACATGGACATCTCTGTTAATCTAGCATACTAATCCAGCATATTAGTCAGGGAGAAGTCTCACACCATGTCTTTGGTTGATTCAGAAAATGAAGGCGTATGAAATGACCCCTAGCACACTTTATAAATCAAATATTTTTTTATCTGTAGTCTTAGTGGAAGATATCAACTGTGTTTGACTGAAAAAGCTCAAGTACAAGTGAGGTCAATAGTGGGAAAGAGGACAGAGTCTCTTCTTTGCGGGCATTGTTGGGCTTTATTCAGGCCACAGGCAAATTAGATCTCTTTCACGGAAGCATGAAAGATGGAGATTTATAATATTGTCCTCCAAAACAATCGTGCTTTAAAGTCTTGGTGCAGTATTCCTCCATCAGGTTCAGCGATGGTGGAGGCTTGTGTGCACTTCTACAGCTGCTTTGATGCACTTCCCTCGGTCTGGATTTGACATCATCTTTGCCTGTTGGAATAATAGAGTACAGCACCTCAGTGGTAGCACTGAGAGACATTTTGGAATAGCAGTATGTCTGCAATTGCTCCAAGTTCCCTTGCCACTTTCTTTTTCCTCGTAGTGTTAAGCTCTGCAGCTGTGTATTTTCTCCAGCAGTGCAGCACTAAATGTCAAGGACAAGAGCATGTCACATGGACTGCTGGGGCACGACTGTAGTATTTGTGAGTCACATAAAAGCTTTTTGTTTATCTTCCTTACTTTCCTTGACATTTCACTTTCATCCCAATAATGCAAAAAACTGTTGGTTAGTCTGATGCTATTTTGCTTGTGCTTGCATCATCCACCAGCTGCTCTGACTCCAGGACGGCCGCAGTGTTTCCTCTCCTATTTCCTCCTGGTGCAGCTTCCCTCTCCAGCCCTGCTCTCATCTGCAGGCTGGGTCAACGCGACTCAGTCAAGTCATAACAGAATCCTTATGTTTTTACAGTGAATATCAGTATAATGCCAGACAGATAGCAACATAAAGAGGCATGACAGCTGTGACTTGTATCACCACAGCGTCCAGTGTTATCTATAATATACACACAAGGCAGTATTTCCTAAACATAAAATAATGACATATAATTACAATTATATTAGCTTACTTTCTCTTTTAGTTTTACTTTTTAGCTTTTGCTGTTTTCTCCATCCTCTGCTTGGAGGGTTGGGAGCATTACACCACAAAACACAGTTGTCTCTCCAGTTTACAGACATTTTTGGTTGCTTTTCTTCTTCTGTTAGCTGCAAACTGCTGCTAACTGTTTTTAAATCTCCTGCCAGTGGGTCACATATTTAACTGTCACAGCACTGCCAGCTCAGCTGTTACACAAATGTCAATGTGGTGATGTTGCTACCTCCCTTGGCGGCTCAGAGGTGGACAACAGTGAGCCCCCAATCGGCCTTAAGAATATTTATACAGAATATTAAGCAACAAAACAGTGCAATATTCAGGCTGTGTAAAAAGGACTTGTGTCTCTTCTCTCTGATGCAATTACTTGCATCTCCAGACTCAGCTTTAACTGTCAGAAGATGCGCTGACTTGGGCTTTTTATTCATTTAGTGGCTGTAAACCTCAAAGCATTATGAAAAATAGCTGTAGATGTATGTAACTTGATTAAATGTAGGCGGTGGGGGCCCTCTTTTTGGATTATATTTGGATTAAACAAAGCTAAGCATAAATGAAACATGTGTTGTGCTGTGCATTGCCAGTCAGCAGGCTGTGTGCAGTCGGGATGAGGGGAGCTGTGAGGAGGAGATCAGAGATCATGTTGTCCTGGGCAGGAACAAGACACACAGCTGGCCTGGCTGTCTTAACCTCATACAGCAGGGTCTTCAATCAGACAGGTGTAGTTGAGATGTTTCAGGCCATATTCACATCTGTCTTTAGACTGTGCTGTGGCAAAAAGAATTTCTTGACCTCCTTGAATTTTTTTTTTTTATCATAGACAGTTAATAACACCAAGCTGAGGAAAATAGAATTGAATACAATTGAACAAGTGCAAGCCAAACATGTCACTTCATAAGATTTTAAGCATTATTTGTTTAGTGTATAGTGCATATTACTAAAAGAATAATAGAAAAATGACCAAGAATGTATGCTGGTACCTTGTTTCACAATTAAAGTGTAATTCAAACATTAGACTTCCCTCTATGTGCTTGCAGCTCTGTGAGGCTGTACTTTGGCATTGTGAGGATGTTAGCACATTGAAGTTATCATTCCACCACCGTGCCTGTGCTTACATGCTCATGTTGAGCGCATCTAATTTTTGCCAGTTTCACAACTGACAAATTCCATTTTGATGATGACACCAGAGTAAAATGTCAAGTTATTACAGTGCAACTTGAGGAAAACATTAAATGCTCATTAATCCTCACTCTGAAAATTAAAGTAATATTTAAAATGAACAAAATCTTAACTTTATGCTGGCACTTAAGGACAAATTAGTTAATCACTGAACTCTGCAAGATTCATTCTCCGGGAACCTTGACTGTCATCCAGAAGATACTGAGATATTTCCGTCTGGACCAAAGAGATGGCCCACCAGCACTTCTATCTCAAGAGCCACTCAGCCAACAAAGCTTAACAGTTCTTGAAAACCACAAAACCTTAATGAAAGTTGTCTCTGTAGACTAAAGAATCAGGGAGTCCTGAACATATTGATCATCAGCAGTCCAGAGTCAAACAGATCAGGCCAGCAAATGTTGTGACAAACCATATTTATTGATGAAGGCCCCAAAGCATAAATGTTGCAATTAAATAAAATGACTAAACAATCCAGCAGTTCAACTATTGCTTATCACCCTTTTGACCCTTCATTGAGTGAGAGGAAGGAGAGCAGGAGGTCAGGTCAATGGATCTCAGGTCTCTATGTTGAACTTCTAGTGAACTTTGAGCTCATTGGCCAATTACTTTCACTTAACATGAAGAGTCTGATTAGCAGCCAGAATGACCCCTTTCTTGCTCTAGTGGGGAGCTGCAAAACTGTCACGTCTATACGGTGAAATATTCCAACAGCCCGCTGACATATTGTAAGAAGTCAGCAAAAGACCATCATAAGGACTTACAGTTACTTACCTATGAACATTTATGTAACAGAATGGCATGAACTCCATGAAAAATGTATAAAATTACCTACTTTAAGAGTACTTTCTAAAATTTGGCCCAGGATCTAATATTACTACAAAATTGTGATTACCCTATTGGCAATTAATTGCCCCAGTGAAGCTAAGTGTTGCCCACTCTTAAAGCAAATCCCTCTTCTAGTCTTAGTACAAGTTTCATTGGTGTGACGGAGACCTTTCTTGATGAGGTTCTTATTGATTAAGGGCGGCCATCACCCCTCTGGGCTCCATCTTAAACCAGGCCCTTGCAGATTTATGTGCTTTTCACAGAGGTTTATCTTTGCCTTAATGCCTCTTTGTTCAGCACTGTATTGGTGTTTCTGTCACCTTGTTAAAATCTATGGTGCAATATCACTCCCTTGGAATGGGCTCATCGAAGTGTCAGACCTTGTAGATCTATGACTCAATATGGCAGCAAGAAGGGAAAAGGGAGGAAGAAGGAGCGGTAAACTCATAAACCTATATCTTTATTCTGATTGATGGCGTTCAATGTCCCTTAACAAAATAGGCAAAAGAGATAACACAAACAGCAGGCATTGTGTTAAATATATCCCTGACATCCTCCGTAAAATGATTTCACAATTTTTGGATGTCTGTGATGAGTGTTTCCATTTTCCTTTGGCCCTGGACGATTTCCTCTGACATCTCAGCTCATGCATAGCTCATGATTACATGTGAAAGCACTCAGAGGAGTGATTGATACGTGGATGGCGTCTGCAGTGGTTTTATCCTCACTATGTAAATCCTCTCAGCTGCTGCATTCAGAGACAAGCCAGCTCTTCTGACCTGCTAACCGCTCTGGTCAAGTTTCTGTGTAAGCCACTCTGGCTGATTGAAACACGTTCTCTGTAATTATGGCAATTAGTCAACAACTCTTTCTATGCAGTTACACTTCCTCCAGCTGGCTCATTTGATGGCACTCCATGTTGTGGAATTGCAACAAAGGTGGCGATACTGAAAAGCTCCTGTTTCAAATGACAAGCGCCATCATGCGAGATGGCATGTAATCTGGAATAACTGTAAGATCTCAAATGAAACACTAACTATTCAGTACTAGAATAACTTTGCCCTGTTGGTGTCCCCTTTAAAGACAATACTTTGAATAAATCAGGAATCTTCCTTTTAATCATCCACTTAGACCGCCTCTTCATTTGTAAATGCTCCTATTTATGAATAAAGGACAGACAAAAATCTAGGCCTCCTAATTAAAACATAAGACATTAAAAAAAGCCCATCTAGTTGTCTGATTGATCAAATACCAGTGTTTTTCACTCCTCAAGCTATTATACTATCATTACTCAGCAAAGTATTCAGATTAGGGAAAACTATGTCACAGTAATTAATTGCTTGTGAACCACTGAGCCTCTCGAGGAGCCCCCTTTCATTCCCAATCACCTTTTACCACCTGTGGAGGCTTTCAAACAGGTCCTTTTTGAGGCATTCCACAGCTTTTCAAGTCTTTTGTTGCTCCTGTCCCAACTTG
Organism: Acanthurus lineatus; assembly: GCA_029814665.1. Taxonomy (NCBI): domain Eukaryota; kingdom Metazoa; phylum Chordata; class Actinopteri; order Acanthuriformes; family Acanthuridae; genus Acanthurus; species Acanthurus lineatus. The sequence goes on along the minus strand of JAPZDV010000010.1, from coordinate 4,768,936 downwards.
TTTGAGACATGTTTCTGGCATGATATTCAGAAAAACGTGCATTTAAGAAAATCATCAAGCTTGATAAGAAAAAACATTGAAACATTGTCTTTTTAATGTTAAATTTAGTATGTGTTGATAAGGTTTAACATCATTACATTCGGTTTCTTTCATGTTTCATCCTTACTTCTTTGTAACCAGGGTTGTAGGCTGTATTAAATGTGATACCTTTTTAACAAATAATATGTACATGGTAAAGAATTATGAGAAAATGGTTACACTTTTAGAAGCAGTTGAATAAATATCCGTATTTTAAATACAAATGCTTCAAACCAGCTGTGAAAGAGTCTTCTTAATCGGCCAAAGTTAACCTTGCATCACCAAATTCCTTTTTCCTCTCTGGCACCCACAGCAGCTCAAATTGCCCGGAGGAATGCTTATTTTCAGGCATCAGAGCGCAGGCCAGACAATGTCTGTCCTTTTCAAAGGGTATCAGGAATTGGCAGGGCCATGATCTTCTCTACTTGCAGGTCTTTTGTGATTCCCTGGAGGGGCTGAGGCCAGGCGAGCTCCCTGGCGCCATTCTGCTCTTTCACCCAGTCAGCCTTCATTAGCCTCCGCCGAAACATTCCTTTTGCTGGAGATCCAGAATTCTTGATAGGCTGATTCAAGGCAGTAGCACTACCTTAAGCCATGTAAAAAGCCCTGAGTGGTAGTAATCCGCTAATTAATGGATACACTACTAGATAATGAATACCACTCAGCTGCTCATGAGGTAAACACAAGTCTAAGAAATCCAAAATATAGCATAAACATGTACCACCTACACTTTAACAGTGGTGTAAAGAGTTATAACATTTCAGAAATGTGTTTAAGTCACATTCAAGGCTTGTTATGGTACTCTGTTTCAAAGTTAAACTCACAGTGACAGCTGTTTAGAGTAACAGATGAATTATCATGTGTTGGAGGTGTGCTCGTGCCCGGAGGCCTGCATTTCTGAATATCATACTGCAGCTGCAGCTCCCCACTAGACCGAACGGAACGACGGTGCATACATTTTTATGTACTGTAGGTAAAGGCCTATGTTGTGAGTGCATGTATGCATGTTATAACAGGTATATATTGTAAGGGAATTTTTCTTAAGAAGCCAGTTCAAGTTAATTAGCCAAGATTTGAATCACTTTACTTGTCAGTTATATAATTGACAGTAGTCAGCCCAGAATTCTTAGGATTTCTGTTCACATCAGATGATTACACTGTGGAATCTCTACATGCAGGAATCATCATGCCTTAATACACAGATGGACAGTCAGGGTGTGTAGCTTATGTGACACTCATGCAGGATGCAGAATTTGTAGCCCAATCACAGAACAAAAATTAATGTTTATCTTTTCAGAAACAGTTACGATGCTCTTCACCTAACCCTCCAGTTTAACGCAGAAATACACATATAACAGACCTTTTCACTGTCCTTTAATTTAATAATGCACTAACTAATCCAAATAATAATAATAATAATAATAATAATAATAACAAT
>JAPZDV010000010.1:4745851-4764712 GCA_029814665.1 Acanthurus lineatus | reverse complement strand
TCCATTTGAGCACACATCTCACTGACAGCAGGACATTTAAACAAGCTCTGACCCACAACGAGGAGGGTAAAAATATCCCCTCTGTCCAAACAGGATGAGGCAGCTTCAACAAATTTATCAGCAACATTTTGTGTGAAACTAAAATACAGAGAGCAGAATCATGCATTCATTGAATCACACAAGGCAGTATGTAAAATTCAGTCTAAAAAAAAGTAGAACATGAGAAAGTAAAAACTCCTCCACTGTCATCATTCAGCCTGCGGGAACTTTTACCTCTTCAAAATACCTGCAGTTGCATTTTTGCTTTGTCTTTGGATTTTCAGCAGACACTCCGGGCTTCATGTCAGCTGACAATTTAATTTACCCACTTAAATGTTTTAATCAAAAAATGTAATTAGCTGCTGTTACGGCACTTTGTGGCTCTACTTTACATGGCTAAAAAAAAAAAAACTGACAGTTTAACTGATATAGGCATTGGACCTTAATATTTTAAAATGCAAAAGCAATGTTAGTAGTTTGCCATGAAACTGAAAGTAGTTATTATGTGCCGTTGATAATGGAGGTGCAAAAAGGTTGAAGGGATAGGAAGTACCATATTCAAATTTCTTTTTCACAGACTCTCACAACCCAGAAAGTCTCTTATTACCTTTCAGCATAACAGTTGTAGCTTATTCAACACAACCATATCACAGTGGACCATATCACACTGTTAGCACAGAGCAGTCATCTACACCCAGCAACACACAAAGAACAGATCTACTCAATTAAGAGCTGTAAGAGAAACACTACGTCAGAAATATGATCATTTGGAGGATCTAAAGGTTAAGTGAGCAGGGTTATGGGGAATCTGCTTGGCTGAAATGGAATAGAATATTCATGAATTTCCATTGTGATCACTTGAAAATAAGAAAGTTTGTTTTCCATTACCTTTAAAATGAGCCTTAATATCCACAGAGGACACAGGTCTCCTTCCACAGAGTCCACCATATTACACCTCTGCAGATGTAAAGAAAGGACAAACTATACACTGTAAGAGATTTTCTGACATTTTTCTGATTTGCAACCTCTGAAGGTTCTCCTTCTTACTTGAAAATGTGAACCAGTGGCTATTAAATTGCACACATTTGACCTGTTAAAGTCCAGAGGTTTAAAACTTAATGAAATGTTTATAACTTGGTTAAAATAGACCATCGTATATGTGAATAGGAAGCATATGCATAATTAAATTCACTTCTCCTCCAAAAGGCCAACAAAAGACACAAAAAGGACAGGAGAGTTAATAACGCCTACATGTGTGACTCAGCAGAGATAACAAAAATGATAGAAGTTGATCTAATAAACAGCTGAAACTAATATTAAATGCCAGAGAGTCTTACTGTATTATATTCCATCATATTTCAAATTGTTGGTTGCCTGAATGTTGCATTTTCCTCTACATAAGCGAAGGTCTTTACACAAGATATTGAAGAAGAGAGGGACCAGTTTTTTTTACATATAGATACACTGGAACGTAGGGAGAGGAGTGTCTGATGCTCATAATATCCTGAGGAAGGACCCACAGACCCTCACCTTATACGTGATCTCCATTCATTCCAAATGTAGAAACCAAACCTGCCCCTTGTTTCTCAGTATATGTAAGGAGAAGCAAAGAAAATGAGACTTCCTCTTGTTAAACACTTGAAACTGAAGTACGTTATTATCCGTCGGCAGGATTTCGAGAGCGCTGGAGATAAAAGGGTTTCACACTGATTTCCTCTTAACAAATGTGTGTTGTTACACTCAGCTGCTCTTTCCTTCAAGGCTTGAAATATGTAGCCCTGAAAAAATGTGCTATATAGTATGTGAAAATGTCCTCATAGTACCAAGATATGGAACTGTTTACACTAGACATTATAGTGATTTGATTAGTGAGAAATGACGTTCTTCACCCTAGTGTGGCATGAGCCCTTTTTACTGAAATATCTTCAAAAGCTAAAGAGTATCCCTTTGTAATATTGTAAATTAAAATTTAGATTTCTCTACATGCTGAGAAAGCCGTGCATGAGGCCGCAGTAAGACCATGATGTGGCAGGCTGTGAAGAGTACGGAGGCTGGTGTAAACCTTAGCATGTCTGACTGGCTAACTACCAACAGAGGTTACCTTATCTAGCATTACTTATAACAGCCAGCACTTTGTTTAGTTAGAGGTGACATTGCATTTATTTAGCTGAAGCGTTTATGTACACACCTAATAACAAATGTTTGCAACTCAGGGCACATCTTAAAACCTAAAAGTTGCAAGAATTATGCAAGTACATCATTGAATATTTAAAGATGCCTTTTTAAAAACAGAGATAAAGAAAAAGCCAAGGTGCAGTCTGAACAGATTTTTTTTTAATTTGCATTAGAAAATGTGAGCAGTTTCTGTTGTCCTGATGTCACTGCAGCCAGGGTAGCAAACAGTTTTGTTGAGTGGACCCCTCTTACAGTGAGTGAGCAATAGAAATGTTGATTGGCGGTGGCAGAGAGTAGTGGACAGGCTGTGGAGTATGGTTTGAACATCATCTAGATGTACAATGAGCCTGAGTCATTTGAGGCATGGTGTAGGTTAGGTTGAAGACCAGCCAAGCTGCTGTATTCTAGATTCCCTGCAGACATCAGAAAACACATGCAGGCAGACTGGCCAGAATCAAGTTGCAGTAGTTCAGGCACAAGATTAAAAGAATTTCTGAAAGTAGGCTAATGTTTGCGGCTCTGTCCTGCTCTTTATTTGATTTGGGGAAGCTGACACTTCAGCAGCCCCCTTTAAAGTCATTATTTCAACTTTACATTGCATCCATCATTCAAACTAAAAGCTTCTTTGTTTATAAAGTTCTAAATACATCAGTCTGTTTGGACAAGCCGACAATGAAACATAAATTTGACCGCTCCATTTCTTTTTCAAGCCTGTAAGCTAAACATCCAAACACATAAAATAAGAGTCTGGCTTTCATTTTTTTCTTCCCATTCAATATAATAAGACTAGCTCCACATTGTAATGCAAGAACAATGCAGTATCTTTATTGTTCTGCTTTCTGCATGCACCAACTGATGATGATGCAGCCTTAGCCTCAGTCTTTTGATTAAATGTATGCAGCCATCCAACACAAAAATAAGTTGTACAGGGTTTTCCTTTTTAGTTGAGTCAGTTAGAAACATTAAAAAGTCAGCTGAAGACAGCATTTTTTAACAACTTAAATCAGACTAATTAGCTGTATCTGATAAAAATCTGCCTATTTGTTGTCCCACATCAGAAACATGCATTTGCTGCCTCTCTTTGATAACAAGGACCCATTAAAAATTTGTGGTGGTAATAAACCTACCGTTGTCAACACTGTGTTTATGAACCCTTAAAGAACAGAAGCTGTTGACCACTGATTTGACTTTTCCTCCTTGTAGAAGCTCTGTGGTATCCATATTGCCTCCTTTTTTGTAAACATGCTTTTTAGTTCAATTGCTAAATAATGTATAAAGATGTAGAGGCAAAAAGGATTGTCCAGCCTGTTGTACCCAGGATATCTCTCCCCTGCAGAAAACTATTGATCCGACAGGTATAAAGAATCTGCTGGTGTGGGCACAAGTATTGGCTTCACCTTAATTCACTTGTTTGGGGAGGTATTTTCATGGTTTGACTGAGAAAACATCTGTCAGCCAACACACATACAGACACACACACCCAAATACACACGCGTAAACACACCACCATGCACACAGACTCAACCCCCTCTCACTAAGGCACAGGTTGTCTCCACCAAGAATAAAAACACATCCAATACTAATCAAATGAATCAGTTTAAGTGCATTTCTGCCCTCCTATTTGTCAGCTGGCTCTGTCTAAACAGCAGCTGATAACGCTGTGCGGTGCACATTGAGGCAGGGGGCTAGCATTGACGCACCGTGGGCGCCCATTTCACGCCTGCCCAGTTCAGAGGCTAATGAGTGCAGTTAGCATCTCACAAGTGGGCTGGCACAGTAATCGAACATCATTAATTCCAGTGCGATTCATTTTGTAACCAAATCACTGATCAAAGTCCATTTGAACTGGCTGTAATAGCTCTGATGGAGAAAATTGATGCCCTGATGACGGACTTTTTCATCTCAGTAAACAAATTATGTGGATTCCATATGTGTCTGCATCCTTGATTAGATGGACTGATTATCTGTAAGGTTCAATATTATCTTCCATTTGTGAATGAAATAATTAATTGCATTCTGTGATTGACTTATAAAACTGTAACTGCTTGTAATGGCTTCACATCTTCCAATGCACACACTGGAATACCAAGGCCTGGTGTTCCTCAGGCTTCCTTGTATTATTTATTAAGATACTACGCACAAGCTACTGCTAAAACTAACACTGAAAGCAAAACCAAACCAGTAGCAGTGTATTTCTCAAAAGGCTTGATTAAACTGAACTATCAATATAAACATGCATTATGAATTTTTTATTTAAACCACATTTATCACACCATGATTAACCTATGATTTACCCGCAGTTACAGCTAAACAGTTAGGGTGGGTTTTGTTCCCAGTTATATGTACAAACTACAATGAAAGTTTAATGTTTTCCTAACTTAAAAAAATTGCATTAGAGAATTTGGAGATTTTGCAACCGTCAGTCACTTAAATGTTGGGCCTTGCTTACACTACACATTTTGCACTGGCACTCTCTTCAGTTGACAGACATGTATGGCTTGTGCACATGCTTGTGTGTCTGTGACCCTCAAGGCAGTTTGGCTCAGTGGGTGTGTTTGAAATTGTGGGTCACACAATGCATGCTGACTGAAAGTATATGGGTCCTAAAATTCCTGCTCAAACCCAAACAGAAGATGCAAAAAAAAAAGGTACCGGAACTGAGCCAGACCTGTCTATTGTTTACAAAGTGGGTTACATGCAGAACCAAGAGATTGTTAAACCAAAACCAGTCAGGAGACACTTAGCAGTTACCAAGGATTTAGGAGGTGATTGTCATTAAGAAAAAAGCATTAATATTTAAGTTGTCAAATAAATGATCATTGCCAGGTCTTTTCAGATCCATTCAGGCTTTATACATGACGTTGAACAGACAATGGATCTGTATTAACAGAATGATAGAATGTTAATAGAATTAAATGCAGGTCTAAATCCAAAAAGGTTCCGAGTCAGGTCTCAGGTCCTGAGTTGGGATGGTCCCATGAAGACCTCTAACGCACATCCCAAAACACATTTCCCCAAACACAATCATTAAGAAGTAATGGCCATAAAGTGATGAATACATTTTTGATAGCATTGTAAATTACCTTTAATGTAATATCATAGAATGAACTCTGTAAAACCACATGTGAAAGACAGTTATTCCAATCATTTCACTCATGCATGCTGTAGCCAACATGTTATCAATTGATTTTGGTAGAGAGCAACCCTTATAAATACTGAGAAAAGTCACAATTACAGTAGTAACGAACAAATAAAACTGGGGTCAGACTAAAACTTTACTAACTGCAGGCCTATGTCATCACTTTTCCAAGTCTTTTAAATAAAAAACATTTTTCTGAAAGACAAGACAAATTCACTAAGAAGCACAAATCAGTGACTGAAAGTCAAGTAGCATTCAAGACAAATAGATTACCTTCTCTTGCATTAACTGAACTCTAAAAAAACAATTAACTCTATAAACAAAACAAGTTTGCAATGAGATTATTTATATATCTGATGAAAAAAAGTTTTCCATACCATTTCATTAACACATCTTACTATCTTGATATGTATTACTTGAGAAATGAAAAGGATGGGATGGTATCAGGAGGATGTTGATTGAGTAGCTTTTTATGTACCAGATAATAACTTGTGCAGATAGATGATCATAAATCAGCATACACTAATTTTACTTTTGGAGTCCCTCAGGGGTCATTATAAGGACAGAAATTGTTTCATCTGTACATAAATGATAAATTAATATAAATATTGAAAATTGTTTTAATGTTGTCACTAATGTTTTCTTGTTCTGGATAGAATTCACGGCAGAGGAGATAAAATCAGAAATAACAAAGTTAAGAGTTATTACAACAAAACAAACAAATTAATAGGACCCCAGCAGGATATGTTGTTGGGAGTTTTAGAATTTAACTATTTGTAAGTGAGGATAGAGGGTGTTAATAAAGAAACAGTTAATAAAAATAAATTTCTAGTTGTGGAATTAATTTTAAAAATTAGTTGTAAGCTCCATATAAAACATGTTGAAGCAAAGCTGACAAAGGACAGGGCACTCCTGGGAAACACAGGGCACATTCTGAATCACAGAGTGATGCACATTCCTTACTTTTTCTCTTGTACTGCCATGTCTACATTACAGTGTGGAGGTATGGGGAAACACTAAAAAAAGGATCCATTATATATCATCCATTATGCATACTGCACAGGGCCATAAGGAGAGTTAATAATGTAGATTACTTCAACTCATTAACATGCTGTTTTTTAAAGTCGCATGGCTTCAAGTTCATTAGTCTCACAAAAATTAAATTAAAAACTGGATATGTTTATAAGAATATGTTCATTGAGTCATTTTATTGTCAATTTGGATTATTTGTGTTTGTTTCTTTTCTTTTTTTATTGTAACATGCTAGAAAAAAAAGATCAGTTGAACAATTCTGGCCACATTAGCAAGTTGGATTGGAATGAATGGTGTGCCATCTTGGAAAACGCTATCCAGTTGTAACAATACATCCACTGTGTCTTTGTGCACATGCCAGGAGACCAAGCGCTACAAACAAAACAGGATCCAGCATCGCTTAAACACTAGCTGTTAAAAAATAGTAATACCTAGCATAACTGCTATAATGGGCCAATTTCAAATGCCTCAAAGCAGTGTCAATGCATTATTTCACCATCCTTCCAAGTTTTGAGAACAGATGGACCAGCAGACAAAACTACGTCAATAAAATGGTAACCAGGACAACAAAAGAAGAAGGGCGTCACAGCAGTAACCAGCCAATATGGCTTAATAATCTTCACAACATGCATTTACAAATTCTCTCAGCAGTAGAAGATTAATTCAGCAGCGGTGCAGTAAGAAAGCAGCCTTAACATTCTTTGGGTCTTGTACAAAGCTTGCATGTGTCTGTCCTAGCCCCAGCCTCATGCATTTTCCAAGTGCATTGATGTGTATGTCCTGTTGCCTGCCTGAGATGACAGAGATGGCACGGTGCCCGAAGACCCTGCGCTGCATTCCAATGGCCATTAATTGAGTACCTGCCCGTCATCTCGTCCCTGATTGATGACATAATTAGAGACGGGCCCGTTTGATGGAGATGCCTGGCAAACTCTTCTGTCTGCTGGCCTTTGTGTGGATGTGAAGCCCAGGTCCCTGGAGCTTTCGTCTGTCGCTAACCTTGCCTCAGCATGAGGAGGAGTATGCCTTCATGTGTCCGTGTTTGTGTGTGTGTGTGTGTGTGTGTGTGTGTGTGTGTGTGTGTGTATACATGTGTGGACATTGCTCCCTGGTCCTGCTCTCCTTAACAATGAGCACAGCTTCAGGCTTGGGGAAGCTGATTAAATTAAAGTGCCTCACAGGCAATCATGCCAAGGTCAAAGAGATGCTGTGCAAACTGCTTTTGGCACCAACTTTCCTCGGTGTGTGGAGACGCTTATCAGCAGATGTGTGTGGTTTGGGCTCAGGAGTGGCTGAACAGTCGTAGATCGTGGAAAATTGAATTGTCAGTGTTGATTTTGCTGCTTGCACATCAGGGAGAAAATGAACTTTCAACAATAGCACAATATGAGGTCCTGTTCCTGTGCCTTGTACGACAAAGATCCCAAGCAACCTGGGAGAATGAGATGGCTGCCTGATTGTCTCCATCTTGGAGATTCAGTGTTTTACTTTAAATGAGCTGACATTCTCTTGATTACCATCTCAGTAATATGAATGATGTATGTATCACATCATTTACTGAATGCAGATGCTTCCATACAGGGCACGGGGGTCACTGAATGCTTAATGAGTTTAAAATGCTGTGCACCGTATGCTTTACAGTTGCCACAGCTTGACCCAATTAAACATGCGAGAGGGAGAGCTTTCAAACACCAGCTTCCACACAACAAATGAAAAAACATCTTTCGGAAAAATATTGCTTCAGTCTTTAGAGAGTTATAGAGACCATGTGGATATACTGTGTGTTTATGTTTGACAGAAAAATATTTAATGTCTAAGGTGGAACAAATCTCTTGTAGCTGTCATAAATTTGAGTTTAAATACACAAAATTGTAATTAAGTCAAGTACAATTTTTTTATATTACGTATGGTTGGTTTTATTTTCAAAACCAGCCATTCAATGTATATTCATTAGCTTTTAACTCTCTACATTGCAGTCTGGATAGGCAGCGTCCATCATTGCCTTGCTGGTTTCTGTTTACCTGTCTGAACACACTTTTATGAAAACAATGTATGCATGTAATTCAGTTTGATTCTTCTCATTAAGATAATTCTCGTTGTATGCTGTTACTGAGTGAAGTCACTTTAGTTATTTTTCAGACTTGACACAGTTCATTCCAGAGCCACAGAAAACGTGAAAATGGTGAAGTGAACCTTTAAGTATTAAAACTTTAAAGCAAATATAAAATCAAAGTAATGTTAAATCTAGATTTATTGTTTTGCTTTCTAAAACAAATAAACACAACAACAAATGGTTAGCTAAAATTCAGTTTTGTTGGTTGAAATTCTACCCCAGTGACCAGTATTCCACACAGATCTACTACAAGGTTCCAAAAACGTGCCAGGTGGAAAAAAAAAAAAAGTAATAAAATAATCAAGTCCATAAATTTCTTCAATAGAGCAGAAAGGCCTTTCAGAAAATTGAAAATACTAAAGTACAGCCATAAATCTGCCCAGAGAAGGCCATCCTTACAAATTGTTAGCTTGATAAGGGGGCTCATCTTGAAGGCCCCAAAACGGTCTGAGGTATCTTTAAAGGTGCAGTCTGTAACTTTTTGGAACCTTTTTAGTTATGCAGTCTAGATGGACAGTTTACTCTTGATGCTCTCTTGTCCTGTAGTAAACAATAGAAGTGCAAACAAATGGATTTGCAAACTGCTTATCCATGTATTTAAAGCTTTGTTTCACTGTTAGTTTATAGGCCTGTAAAAAAGTTGCTTAGAACACCTTTAAAGGTGCTATATGTAACATTTTAGCACCCATTACAATGAAGTGCCGGTGCAGAGGTCAGCTAAGCTCCGCATACTTTATGTACAGGGCTGTTATCTGGTTTTAACAGCGCTGCGGAGGTACAAAAATGTATGGCAGCATAATCAGTATTGACTGAAAGACACTGAACTTTTCCCATACTGCTTTGGTGAAAACAAGGAATTCTACCAACTACACTATTTTCGACTATAGACTGTAAACACTGCACTTAATATTTAGAGCCATCAATAAAATCTGATCAAATGATTTTAAGTGTATTTCACCCTATTTACACCTCATATGTTTGAGGGATTGTACTGTCATTGGTGCTGTGTTGTAACATAGAGCACCTATAGGAGCTACATGTTCCATAGTGAGCTTGGAGGGACTGTAAATATTACAACTGCTATGGATAAAGAGCCTAGCAATAGTGAATAAAACTCTTATGACTTTACTTGTAAGATGAGACATCTGATGATAGCACACTGTGGGCCAGATTTACTACAGCTTTTGTGCCTGTTTTTTAGATACACATGCGAAGCGTTCTGCCCCAGACACATGTGCTGTGTTTATCAAGCAGATGCAGCAGGCTGGAGTCCCAGTTTCCATGTAATTTGTGTGAGTGTCTGCAGGGTGCAACTCTCTCCTTACTGCAGATGTACACGTAAGGGAGCAAAATAATGAGAGGAGACATGTTACCAGATTGACTATGTATTCCGCTGGATTTACCGAGGTCACGCTATGTGCAACTGTCAGTTTCGCGGGGAAAATCCTCTGCCTCTGAAAATGAGGTGTAAACACAGCTCAGATGAGATTTAAATGAGCCTCGAAAGTTGCAGTGGTGGAAAAAAAACGTGCATTTAATATAAGCATATATACGACTTGACTCTGATGATTAGAAACAAACATGAAGCAGTTGCGCTATTATCAAGCTAGCTGATTACTGGAATGAAAACAAAAAGTGTTTGGAAGTTGTGGTTTGTGTTTATAAAACTAGAGTTTCAGTCAACTGTAAAATTACTGCAAGCTGCAACCATACATGTCTTCATTTTGTTGAGATATTTAAATTGCATTTGGTCACATTTACCTCAGCCTTATCATCCATTTTAGCAAATTCTTCATCTCCACCTGCTCCACTCTGCCAGACCTGCTGCTCACTCGTTCTTCCTCCTCGAGCTGCAGTGCCTTCTGTGTATTTTGTTCATCTTTGATTTGTCATATTATATTAACTCTCTGCTTTCTTAATTACTGTGAATGTGTTCAATGCCTCAGTGGCACCCCCAGAAAATTTTCACTTGGTTTGCCAGATGGGGGGGGGGTTATGTTACACACTGATGGATGCTCAAAAATGGCCTGCTGGCTATGCATGTTATTTTCACCCACATGGTCTGATGTGAAAAAATATACATTATTGATTTAAATGAATACTGACTAATGTAAAATATCAGAGGGAATCATATTATGCATGAAGCGCTCATTACTCACAAGCATTGTATGCATATGTGATACATGGGTTAGAGGAGCAGTGATGGTCAGTAATTCTTTTAAGGTGGCTGTTTTCTCCCCCCTCAGGCTATTCCTTGGTTGCGCCATTCTTGCCACCTGATGTGCCAGTAATTCAATCTACACCAAAATTTACAGTGTGACTCTGAGTAATGGTAAGAGTTTTTTTAGGTGGAGGTAGAAGCCAAAGTGAAATATTAATGATCAAGATGGCTCAACTATCATTTCCACCTCTGAACATTTCCTATCAGCTTCCTTTCACCAGAAAACACCATTTTCTTTGTCAATCTGTCCCCAAGTGCTATGTTTGCTGTCAGCAAAAAGCACCATCCCCATCGTGAAGTCTGGTCGTGGCTGTCTCATGCTGGGGGGGGACACTTCTCTGCAGCTGGCCCTGGATGCCTTTTGAAAGAACAGATCAACTGAACTGAGCAAAATACAGAGAAAATCATGACAGCAAGTTTGCAAGAGAACTTCTGAAAAGATGAACAGAAAGCCACAGCCACACAGGAACGACTTCAAAACGACAAAGTTGCAACTCTGAAGTAGCCGAGCCAGACCTCAATCAGATCCAGAACTTACGGCTGGACATCAGTCAGTGTTTGGAAAATGGCTGCAGTGTCCGGACAAACAGAGAAAGACCATCCACACTGGCTCCAGTCTGTAGCTGCTGCCAAAAGGTGCCTCCACTAAATATCGACTAGAAGTGGATGAATTATGCAATCGGTTGTTTTGTGTTTTATCCTTGGTCTTAATTCAGATCAATTTGTAAAGATTTCTTTTCACTTTGAGTTTTTTTTTCCTTTTATCAAAAAGCTTAATTACACCTAGCATGACACTTCGTCAATGTTGGAAACAGGGGCAAAGCAAGTGGAATGGACAAGGGTGGCATGGGTGTCACCCTTGAAGCTGACTGGACCATCTGGAGCCCACCAAGTGATTTTTTCTTTTTTTTTTTACTGTCGAGAGATTTTTGAACAGATTTACCAAGTAATGGCTTAAGGGCCCCTAAAGCAGAGCTGCTGTATAAAGTGACTGATGTTGACTGATGATAAATTAACCACAAAGAAAAACTTCTACCTTTTTTATGCAAGGATTGTGTGATACAGCTGCAACAAAGTGTCTTCTTAAGCCTTTCTTTGTATTTTAACACTGAGCCAAATAACATCGGCACAATACAACCACAGTGTGGGATTTCAGATAGCGCCTTATTGCAAATTATAAATAGGCATGACAGGTGTGATGTGGTACCGATTCAAGTGGTATGTAAAATGTATGCCTTAGGCAGTGCTTTCTAAACAAAAACTATGACAGTAACAATCAGCTACCATCTTTGTTTTATGGTGGTTAATCCCTTCCTCTGCTCAGAGGGAAGGGAGCTCTGGGACCCTGGAAATTTGCAGACATTTTCGGTTGCTGTTCTTCTTTAAAGTAGCTGCTAGCTGCGTTTTAGATCTCCCGGTAGTGAGTCACACCCTTCACACGTCATCAAACCTTTAGAGCCCCGTCTCAGCGTGCTTGCTCGGCTTTTCACACAAACATTGATTGCGCACTGTTGCAAGCTTCGTTGCAGACTCAGAGGTAAAACAACTCTGAACCCTCCATTCTGACCTTGTAACTTTTATAAAAAAAGGTAAAAGGCAGTTCGAGCACAATATTCCTGCCATAAACAGGCTGTAAACCTTGTTCCTTTGCAGGAGGTTGGAGGTTTTTTACATACAACTGTGTCCAGGGGCCCGCATTGTCTTAAAATCTATCTATGGCTGTAGGCTATTTGGAATAACAAATGGCTGTTTTTTATTAATGTTGTTTCACATTAGAAAATTTTAAAAAATATGTTTACCTCATCAATTTATGATAATGAAGTAACAATGTAACTGTTAATAAAATACTGTTTATTATGGCCAGAAACCAACTTTTTTTTTTTTTTTTTAACTGCGCTCCATAAAACAGTAAAGCCATGAAACACTCTCGGGCTCTGTGCAAACAGCACACTTCATATAAAAAGCATTTTAATAACTATGGAATTCCTTCCATTTCAGTAATAACACTCACACAACTTAACGTCACTTCAATAACAAGCCATTCCTAAGCTGTTTGGCACTTTCACAGAATGATTGAAGTGCTAAATAGCTGGAGTACAGTTTGTTTACTTGTTAACAGGCAAACATCATCAGCAAGTGTTAGACTAAACAGATGAGGGAGGCGGAAAGAGACAGTGGTGAGCCCATCAGAAGAATAAAGCATCGAAGGGGAGCGCAGAGCGGAATGAGTGATAGCCAATCAGCAGCTGCTTACTGTATAGTCCTCGGTGGTTTTCAGGGATGTCTGCGTCTAATGACTCACCATTGGAGCGCCTCCACGTCCCATGGAGAGATTCAGATCTGCAGGCCAAGCTTGAGCGCTATCAGATGGTTGTGTCTGAACACCAGTGGCGTCTACAGCATATGCTTAATTGGCAGTTTGAGCCTCTGCTCTGCTGTCTGTGTTCCAAGTCATTAACATGTAATGTGCACTCCGGACCTGGGGCTCATAAGAACCATTCCTACCCGCCATAACATTTAAACAGCTTTGGGCCACACTTTCCCCAGCTGTGAGACAAAGGGCTTCTGCTTTTTGTCTTGGGCCGACTCGTCTCCAGTCTCAGTGTGCGAACTGTCACCACCTCTCTCCACAGTGGCCTTTTTCTCGCCGCTTTCTCATGGGATCTCACTCCCTTTCGGGCCACAGCTGGCCTTTGTCTCCGCTCCTCACAGTGAGAAGGGCGGAAAAAGAGGGATGTTGGGATTGTGGGAGTTGTTAACAGCTTGTTAAACATGTCTGTTTAATTCAACACTGCTCTTACCACTCTACCACTCTGATTTTAAATGCAGTGTTCTTCTCTAATACTAATGCACTCTGCTTTCATGGTCCAGATATAGAGAAATCAATTCATAATGTCTCGCTCCTCCATGCTCTCAGTGGATGTGTTTGGCTCTAATGAGCTCCCAATTTAGACTCAAATGTTTGTTTGGGACTCGAAGAATTTTTTTTTTCCTTTTAAGAAGAAATATCACAGGTTCAGCAAGAAACTGGAAAAGGAAGTTCAAGAGAGTGAGGGAGGCATATGAATCCTGAACAAGTCGAAAAATAGATAAAACCAAGTTTTATGTTGTTAGTTGAAGATGGAAAAAGAGATGCATTTCTTGTTTATGTCTTGCAGCAATGAACAGACTCGAAAAGACTCAAATCATGAATTTTTTCTGTGATCAAAACACTTATCCTGCTACAACACATTCCTGCTTGCTAGATTATTTTAAAACTGTGAAGAGTTTAGAACTTGTTAAAAAAGTACTGCAAACTATGAGAGCAAAACAATGACATGATGGTAAATGAGCAAAGCAAATAATTATTATGTATTTTTAATGCAATTAGTGTATAGATAAATAAAATGCCACTTGCTGCAGCATCAATATGATTATGAACTTATGCTAAAGTAAAGGTGAAAACAAGGAACACAATTTTTAGTGACAGGTAATTCCCAAACCTTCTAAACTTTTTTGAACATTTAATAAAACTTGAAGAGAATTCTTCCCTTTGTGTAACGCAATATTAAGCAAGCCTCACAAAAAACGTTTATTTTGGACAGGCTTTTTGCCACGCAAGACACGCAAACTTTAGTGGTGTGCTAACTGGAGCACATCACAGCCTTATATAACCTACAACTATTGTACATCCTTCTCCACTCTTAGGAGGAATCATAGCATTGGATATACACTGGTGGCAATTAAAAACATCTGTTCCTTTATAACATTAACATTTAGTACATGTTACGCTGTTGAGTTTGCATTACACCCAAATAATATAAGCTAGTTTTTAATCATAAAGCGCTTGTATTTCTTTCCATTTTCATATTTACATATTTCATTTTTCTTCAGAGAAATCACACAAAAATACAGCCTAAGAAAAGAGAACTGTTATCTTTTCCAACATTACATTGAGAACTACCCTCATCAAAAGGAAAAAAAGTGTTGGAGCATACATAATTGAATTAGTGCAAAAGTTAGCTTGCTAATGCTAATGATTTCTGCTCTACTGCTCTATTTAGCATTAGCTGTTTACCTCTTGGGGATCAAACTGACAGTGTGAAGATTTGTGATGGTGTGTTGGGATGGGGGTGCCACCTTGCTGGGAGCACGTCTTGTTAACCTGTAAGTGATAATCTGCCTACCTTTTGTTTGTTTATTTGTTTTTATTCTTCGGCTCAAAAGTTGATTAAATCAGATTTTATGTAGAATGGAAGGGATAAAGAGGGGAGAAGAGAAAGAAAAAGAAACCCCAATGGGAAAACTGAATCCAATTCCAAACAAGCATGATGAACAACATATATCCACCTGAGAGTCCAAGACTGAACTGCCGATCCTAAAGCGCTACCTTCACTTACCAATCTGGACATTATAAAGTATGTTGTGTCATTTTTGGACTGCAAGCTTGCATTTTACATGAGCTTAAAGTTACAAATACACAGAATCATGAACAGTCTTATAGTGACTGAGTGCAAAATCTGCTTATACACAAACTGGACACTCATATGCACACAAACACGCACACGCTGCTTGAACAGCCATCAGGAGCAAACTGAGTTCAGTGTCTCAGCCAAGGACACTCCAACATGCAGACCAGAGGAGCCAGGGATCGAACCACCAACCGTCCAATAAGTGGACGACTGGCTTTACCTCCTGAGATACAGCCACCACAAGCCACTATGTGATCATTTTATTGAGTGAAGGGCTGAATTTACAAGCTTTTGGTTTGTCATGCAACCAGGTCACAACCTATATTACACACAAGTTAAATGTTCCGTGGAATCAGTTTCTTCTGTAATTACTGATTAAACAAATAATTGTCAAATGTGTTGCCCAATGTGTAGTTGTTGCTATAACTACACAGTTAAATAAAATTGATGTAACCTCTGTTTCTTGCGTAAGTTAAGGCCGACAAATCACTACAGTTATCTGTCAGACTGACTCACCACAGACACATGAATCAGAACCCTCAGCATTGATTTGAATCCCAACATGGAGTAGCTCGTGTGTGGAGTAACATATCAGCACAGGCTAGCAACACATGGCCTGTGCTGGCTAACTGCCTGTGTGGTATTTAAATTAGAGTGATATATCCATCAATTCTTAATGCCCCTTGACACAGATATCGTGCCAATTAAAGTTAAAGTGCCTATATTATCATTCAGTTGGGGAAAATGTCAGTTGAGCAGAAACATAAATTAAATATAACTTAATATTCCATCTTCTTGATACAGTTTTTGAAACTAATGACATCCATGTCTAAATAGTTACCTAGGATACAAATACTTATTTTTTGGTAAAAAAAACAAATTCTGATTTTGGTCTGACTATAAACGAATGCACATCAAAAGTCCCTTTCTAGTGTTACATCAGCTGCAGATGTTTTCCAGGCAACAAACAAACACGTAGCAGTCTTTCCATCGCAAATGTTTGGCTCATAAAAGCCATGTTCTAAGCCTGCAGAACCACAGACTTTACTTTCACTAAGGAGGATATTTATGACTGAAGCCCAAAGAATGCAGATGTGAACAAAGAGTTCATGACTCAAGGAGACTTTGTGACTCAGGACAGTCCTCACTCTGTAGTTATATTACAATGGCATCATTTCTCATATTGTATGAACGCGAGGCAGGGGAGATTCAGAAACAATGAAACACTGCTGAAACTCGAGCAAGCAGCATACCTGAACCTACATCAGGGATGCACTAGAACACTCAAAATTTCATGGTAACAACTGTTTTGCTTGAGAAGTGGAAAATTTGAGCATTCCTTTGCTGTTTTGCCATCAAACACTTCAAAATCCAGATCAGTGCTAACAGGTATGACTCCTGTGGCCTCAGTAAAGTACACAGAGGGAACATGAGTCGGTAGAAGTGGATGCCTGCTGTCATATTGGGCATCATTTGAATTTGGAGCAGCACAACAACCATGTAAACTAAGAAACTGAGACATCTGTGCAAAAATACAAGCACGCAGCCTTTAGTGTGTATGAAGGATTTATTATGAATTCTTAGCAAATCGTAGTTCATGCAATCAAGTTAGGAGACTGATGTCTGGATTAAAACTTCTGAAACTGAGAACTACATAGTTAAAATCAAACTGACTTGTAACTTAAAATTATTTATGTATAATGAGTGAAAGAACTGTTGACTCAGCATAATTGACAATCAAATATTGCAGTACGGATTAGTTTTTAGGACAGTAAACACACTGATACTTTCTCGCCTTTTCACATAGTCAGTACTGAGAGCTGGTCCTCCTGCATTCCTCTACAAAAACAAACAAAAAAAATGGCTTGCTCTGTTGCTCCTAACCGCTTATTTATGCCAAAGAATATAATTTTGCGATTTTACAGTGTGCTAACCTCATAATCTATTACCAAGGTTCCTCATAACTCATGTTTGGAAAACTTGACCCTCAACGAGCAAGCCATTATCAGTGTCATGAATACATCCCACAAGGCCTTGTTCTGGGATGGATTAGTTTCAAGTGACACCCCGAAGGGTTCAAGTCTCATGAATTCAACAGTGCAGAACAACTATTTATGAAAGAACTCATAGAAAAATATTGAAAAACAAAATTAATGGAAAAACTAATTAATTAAGTCTATTTGGCACCTTGGTAATTTTTTCAACCTCATGTTTATGCTCTCATTTACAACAATTTTTACATGCTTGATAGAAAATAAAAGGAGCATGAACCTGATTAGCCCTTTGAGTAATTCACCTGTCTATGTTTTTAATCTCCGCAGAGCTTTTCCAATGTCAAAAATTCTCCCTGGGCCTAGGCTTTGCACAATCTGATCTTGTATCTGACATGAAAAAAAAAAGGGAGCAACCAGTTTCAGAATTTTCTCCTGGTCACCTCCAGAAAGCCTTGAGCCTTCTGCCTTCACAATTCATCACCGTCTTCATTCATTACGGGCCTTAGCAGACGGCGAGTCTCATTCTAGGTCACAGCTGCTCTGTCCCACCTGAAACTGTGACTCCTCTGACCCACTGGCCCAACATATGGAGGCACTACCATGCTCCACGTGGTCCAGGGGAGAAAGTTAAACTTTAATCTGGCCAGCTACTGGGGAATTTGCTCCAAGTTTCCCTGGCAGGTGGTGTTTTAATTATTGAAAATGCTTGGTTCATATTTAGTTTAGCCGTGAATGACTTTCTCATCAAGAACAACAACTTGCAGCCAGAACCCTTCATTTATTGCAAATGTGAAGTAATGTTAAGCTGTTTCCTGCCTTTCTCCCAGTTGTGCTGTTATGTACCGTGCATGCAGAATCATCCTCTCATATAGCTCACCTATCTGAAACATTAAAATTGTATATTTTTGAAAGTTCAAGTAGCTGTTGGTGAGAGCTCAACTACTTCCAATCAAGGAAACCAGACAGAGAGGATGTGTTGTTTGGATCCGAACTAATTATTTCTCTTTACTAGTGAGAAATCACTTTTCCCATTATAACAGCCTTTCCAAGGCACCCAACATTGCAATATAAGTTACATGGGGAAATAACCAATTAGCATACAGATATGCACAAGTTTTACTCTGTAACCTCATGCATAACGACCTAAAACTTAATTTTATTGCAGAGAAAAATCTGTCAGAGACAGTGAAGTTACACAATTTACATTGTTAGCTAGAAGACAAATGAATGTGCTAAGACAACTTGATATTGTGCAGCTAATGAACTGAGTATGCTCAGCCGCAGTGCTCTGCCATTATGGCTGCAGATAACTAAGACCAAATATAGCATGTGCATGGTGGTAAAGGTAGATCCACATTTTCCCTAACATCAAAGTTCATAAATACTGAAGGTTTATTTAATGAGATTTTGCAGTTTTGGTTTGCAGTGCTCCTCACATTTTTGATGGACTGTTGGCTCAGTTTTTGTTCATTCAGAAATCTGGCTGGATAGTTTATTAAAGGACAATCTCAAGATTTAAACTCTAAACATCTTTTTAGAAAAATTTAGTAATCTACCTTACAGTTCCAGCCATCTTAAAATATTGACACATTGCAAATTGTGCCTTCATTGTGGCGAACATTGCAAATGAAGATTTGTGCTGAAAGAGTTAATCTGTACACAGTAACTGTGGAAACACTACCAGAACTTTTAGTCCC
>JAPZDV010000010.1:4713094-4745751 GCA_029814665.1 Acanthurus lineatus | reverse complement strand
CAAGGTCAGTGATGCAACCTTGTTTATAATAATAATAATAATAATAATAATAATAATAATAATAATAATAATAATAATAATAATAATAATTCAGGAGAAACTGACAGCAAAGCAATGGGACAACATGAGAGCAACTACTTGTACAGAGGGTTATCAGCTGAATCTGCTAACTTCTACCTTATTGAGGTTCCGTGTGAGTTTCAGCTCAATGTTTAGCCCCCTGACTTCAATTTTACTGTTGTAAATCCACTCAAAGTACCATTTCCAGGTACTTTAAAAACTAATTAAACCCAATCTGCTCTGCGTTAAACAGCAGCCAGGCACAATTAACAAGTAGCTGGTTAACATAGTGCAGCATTTAGCACCTAAAGAGGAAGATGTTTCCCCTCAGGAGTTGATAGAGACCAAAAGCAGAGCTAAAATAAGAGGGAATATTGGATTTAAATTCATAAGGTGGAGAGGAAACATGGCTCCCAATGAATAATAATGTTGCTGTGTAACTACTGAATGTGTAAACAGACAAGTGTTACCTTCTGCAACAAGTTTACCATATTGACTTGAAAGGCAGTGTAGTGTTGTTATTCTGGCTTGTTTTTCTCTCCCCCAAAACTTAAAAATCCCAAATTGGAGAATTAAGTACATTGTTGAAGCACATATATTTTGAGCATTTGCATTTTATGCTAATTTACACTTCTACTCAACTTAATGGAGATTATTTTTTTTTACATACAGACACAGGCATGAAAAATGTGATGCATCATTCTACGGTGACTCCCCAACAGCCTGTGAATGAGTTTAATTCAACAGCATCTCAACCAGAACAGTAGATTGTCCAAATAGTATTAATGATGTAACACAGGGGCCATTTTTTTCCTGGTTAACTAGTACTTTTACTTGATTTTTATTACATTTATCTGATAATTAAACTGTTTTAAAGGGGGATTTTGAATGCTGGACAACAGTTTTTTTTAATATGTGTGTATCACTGTTTTTACTTCAAGTCAAAGATATTAATACTTCTTCCACCACTGTCACACTTGTTACTTTCTCACCTTCTGACAGTCTGTTACTCAATCTGTTGTGCATTGCGAGTAGCGGAGTGTGATGGTAACACAATGTCTGCAGCTTCATCCACACAATTGCTTCTTAAAACACAAATCCAAAGCATATGTCTGAGAACAGTACATCTGTTTAAAACACTGACACAATAAAGTTTGACAGTCAAGTAAAGAAATGCAATTAAAATGCAGGGAGCAGATATAATGCAGTGTGCAAAATATTGAATTTCAACCAAACAGCTATGCCAGAAATGTTATCTTTGTGAAGCCTGAGAGGTGTTGATTCCATGGCATGGTCTTAATTATTGAAGATATTATTTAACCCTCTCCTTGAACCCCACCCTTGCTGTAAAATGGTAAAATGTATGTGGCCTCTAAAATGTGTTGTTGCAGAAATGCAGAGTTCTGAGGGTGTAGTTTTAGCTGTTTCAGACATTTCTGAAAAATCACAGAAATGTAATAGATACATCTTCGGAATACTACAAATAGCAATGTGTCTCTGTGATCCCTTATTATCCTTTAGATCTGAGAAAAAACTGGCAGAAGAGTTGAACCAGTGACTGAATAAAGATGGACAACACATCTTCACCACCTCCCATTGAACAAAAATTAAGCCAAAACATTCCTGAAGTGGGTGCTGCCGTCTTGCCCTGGTGATGTCATTTGGAACCAGAGTCTGCACGTCAGTGTGTGATGGATGGAGCTGTGGTACTGGGGTCCTGCTGATGCAGCACCCAAATTGCAGGTTAGTGTTTGCTGTCATTTATGACACTATACTCCCTTTTTTGGCATTAAAAAATATGATAAAACTCAAGCTTATCAGAAAGTGAACATTTGAAAATACACTAGCATGATAATAGCTATCTAAAATGACAGAAAAAAACTTTGGAGAAAATTTATTTGATTTGATTTGTGCTCTGTTTTTTTTGTTTTTTTACTTCAACCCATGTCCCATCTGCTAACATAGAGGGTTGAGATTTATGAGCTATACTGCAGTCTGACACCAGGAGGTGATCAAGATGTTTCGGCTTCACTTATGAGCAACAGTCATGTCATCCTTTAAATACAGTCAATAAGAAGGATTATGAGAAAAAGGCACAAATGCACCATGAATTCATCGATGCACGGCAAAGTGAGGTTACTGGTATGTCAGAGCCATCGTGGGGTTCATGGATTCTAACTTACACAAACATCAGTCAGGTAAAGGATCAATGAGTCAAACAGACAAGACTAACATCTTCAACTAAACAACCCCTCCACCTCTCTAGCTCTCTGCTATCAGGAGATGGAGAGAGAGGATAAGCAGTGGGATGTGTTCCGATCATCCGTCCTCATGTCTCCTGCTGTTTATTTGACTGTATTATTATTAGAAGATATGTCTTTTTTTTTAACCCAACCCTTATTTAAGGATGTAAGGAAATCAGAAACAGCAAAACCCACAAACTACAGCCTCAGAAACAACCATTCAGTTGAATCAATGCCTTTAGGACATAGTCTCACCACAACCAGACAATGCAAGCATCACAATGACAGCATATGTTGCAGGACTCTGTTAGCGGGTTGCATCATACTGTATACAGCAGGGGCTGCTTTCATTGTGTCGACACCTGTAAATACCTTCAAGGCCTCAGAGAATTTCAAGCACAGAGAATGTGGTTTTCACTGCAAAAATCGTTTCTCACCAATTAGGACTCTGTACAGCTGGCGAGTCACTTTTCAATAGTTGTTAAAGAGAAGAAAATTGCATACATAGCGTACCTTTTTTAAGATGCTGTTGTTTTCTTTTTTTGAATGTCTACAGGCTTTTTCAGACAGTATTCACTGTATTCATTTCCGTATAGAAAATATCTTGCTTATCTCAGTGGCACAAAGCACATTTCCTTTGCAGCTGAAACAAGAACAACCAACAAGAATTCAGTGTGTTTTACACTTGCATGGTAATCTTCAGCTTAGTAGTCTAAAATTGGAAAGACAAATTTAATTTGCATCTCAAAACAGTGCCCCTGATTGATGATTGCTTAAAATACCCCCTGTGTTTAATGTTAGGTGCTGTCAGAAGATTTCCTATAGAGCCTTGCTGTGTTTTGGTCTCTTTCAGCTCACAGCATCAAATTTTAATGACTAGCATTAAATAGAGTAAGCACCTTCAGGAAACAGCAGTGCTCAGGAAAAGAGAAAACAGAACTTGCAAGGCTATCCTCTCTTTCACCACAGGAGTAAATTCAAACCATGTGGCCTGTTTCTACCAATTTTCCATTCATTTGTTGTTGTTTTTTAAAAGAAATTTCCAAGTAGAGTGAGGTGATTCTCAGTCGATTTAGTCTGCTTTTATCCTATATTCACAGCATTCACTGTTGGCAGCAAATGGGCAGAAATCCAGTGACCCAACTTGACAAACATTAACCTGAAGTACAGTGAAAGAGGCAAAGGCCTCACCTGCATTCAGTCTTTAATTAAAGGCTACTGAGGGCAATGGAGTATGAGAATAACAACAGAGAAAAGCTTAAAATCAGCCAGTTCAACATTGAATCTGCCAGATGTCGATGTTTGCAATATCTGGTATAAGTCTGCTTTAAATGCATCATTTCATGACTTTTCCTCCATATTAAGGCTGATATAAGGCTTTTAAACGAGGTTCACAAAATGAATCAGTTAGAGAGCTGGTATAACCACAAAATTGAATGTTCTTTTGGCAGGGACAGATTAAACAACAGCTACTCAGAGCTAACACCTGCTCAGTGAACAATTCAAAGACACAACTCCCCATTTCATTAGGTCCTGCCATATGGAACATCGCAAACAAAAACACTTTTCTTTAAATGGATCACAACTCTAATTGAGTTGGTAATTACGCCTATAATACCGTGTTTCATTGTTTAGACAATTAACTTAGTGGCCTGGAGTTGGAGTTAACACGCAGCCTAGTTATAAAGTGTTTCACCAAACACAAACTAGTTCTGCTGCGTAACTGCTTTTCTCATTAGTGACATTAATGATTTGATCCAAGTTAACAATCCTGCATTGTGAGAGTAAAATAATGTGATCATCAGAATCGTACTTAAAATATGAAAGTGCTCATAAGGCAGCAAAATGGTTCCTGTGAGTATTTTACCAACATCTACTTATATTATGTCTTCGTTTGATTATTATTCCTGCCAAATTACTGTGTAAGTATGTAAGAGTAGCTAAATTTAACAGCTTTTTTATTGTGGGACAGTTTAATCCATCCCAATGCATCAAATTTTTACAAGTACTAATGGAATTGAAAGCATAATATAAAAAGGTCACCTTTTCTTTACCTGGATGGGCATGGGTTTGACTGGCAGAGCTGTGCACGCTCTGCTGAGCTCTGTGACTGTGAGGAATCTCTGTGATGAAAACTAATCGCATAAGCAGCCTGTGTGCATCTTTGTAAGAATTCGGAATAAAATTTTTGAAACTATTGGCTAGTTTTATTTTAAAAGCTTGGAAAAGCCAAAGTTTAAGTTCATCAGTCATGATTTCTTAAAGTTGCAGTTAGCGAAGCAATGTCTCCACAGGTATTTAATGTGGGGTGGATGAAAAGTTTTTGTTAATAAATAACTTTTTGAGTCACATTTTTACTTGATTTTTACAAAAAGGTAATTAAAAGAACATAAGATCAACTAATAATTAAAATCAAATGTCACCAAAGGAAAAAAGAACCCACATGTGCAAGCTGGGTTAACATAATCACACAATTCCTACTTGTTATTAACTGCATGGATATTAAGGCTGAAAAAAACTGAATCATTACTTTTAAAAATAAAAAACAATATACTTATATTTTAAGGACTGGAAGGTAGATTTAATATATGATTTCCCTGCTTTCCAAAACAGTGATTTTCAGAAGTCTTACTATAGTTTGTGATACTACAGTCACTTTCAGTTTACATACGTGATTACTTAAGACATTTCTTAAATTTTAATTTTGCTGCCTAATGTACTAAATCCCTAGTTTAATACTAGCAAAGAGTTATTGTGAAGTTAGAAAGGACCTTATGCACAAACTTTGTGATGGACTTCCCAATTCCGATTCGTGGCCAGGTCACACACTATAAGGGTCTTATTTAAATGGTTTTAGTGCATGAGGAAAATTCATTCAGTGGGAGTCCAACTTTGCTAGGTAATCAATGTATAATTTCAGTGCAAAGTAAAGTGCAAGGAGGTTTTATTTCTCTTTTATAATCACAGGTGTTTTTTGGGTGTAAAATTAATTAAACCAATCAAAGTGTAATCTTCCATCCTCCTTTATAGCCATGTGTGCCTGCACCTTGTGACATGCTGTGTAAATGGTAGACTCTGCAAGGCGGAGAAGTGAATAGTTTTCTGCTGAGGAAACCGATCTGTGTGTGTGTGTGTGTTTGTGTGTAGAGTAAAAGTGTGCACTATCCCATAAGGGCTGCTTTATTACAAACATTTCAGCCTTATGAGTGTGGAATCTGTGTGTAAAAGCTGAGCTGTGTAGACATGTAGCATAACATAAAACATTAATTATCATCAGATTTTGACTAAAGCTCAACTTATCATTTCAGCAGTACATGTGCTGGATACATCCAGTGATACATTAACAACATTACTGTCAGTTCATACATTAATCTAACACATTTTAGACCTGCCTGCTTTACATAAATAGCTGTATTTTGATGGACATTTCATTACATTACATTAAAGATGCCGCACTGTGGAAAAGTAGAGGAGCGAACACATGAAAGTCGGTTTGTAATGTCAGAGCTGCAGACCCTGCCGACCGAAGCCATGCAGACTGAGGCTTTTGTGCTCTGCAGTTTCCATTATGGACCATTCTCAGTGCTGAAATGTGAGGAAAAGCACTGGAGACAACTCTGCTCACTATAAAAATAACTTTACTGATCTTGTAATGGAGACATAAATGGCCACTACTATGTGCAGTTCTATATTCTCCCCATTCCTTTGAAGCTCCACGTTCAGTTCCATCTATTACATTAAAATACCAGTTCTGAGGGCCAGAAGTATCTAGGGCTAAGTTAAAAACAGTGGCAGCCTGCAGGACCTATAGACTCATGGGAGACAAACTTCGGCATTGGCTCGTAGCTGCTTTGTTCGATGTTTCCGTTAACATGAACTCAATAGAGATGTAGGAGGTTTTCTGTGATACACATCCAGCATGTTAGAGTTTAACTCTGAATGTTGAGCAGAAAAAAATCAGCTCTCTTTTGGTTTTTTTTAGGGTAATCTGATATTAATTACAGATATTTGAGGATAAAATTTAATTTTTTATATTTATTATATTGAAGAAGGAACATAATCCCCATTTCTCTACTGTGATTACATGATGACGCACACAGTTCACTCTTAAAATATCAGGAAAATACCGAAACATTGACTTTAGTCCAGGTATTTGCTCGTTAATGGTGCAATTGTTCTCTTCTGCCTCAGGATAGCAATGTTCCAACAATTCTCCTGACCACACCTTACTTTAAGACCAACAGGCCCATCAGCAAACATTGCTGCTTTAAACAACATGGGTGCTGCGTTAGAAAAAAAGACAAGCATGTCCACTGGAAACTAGCAGTGCATGCCAGGTATAGGATGGGCACTGAATCTTTAATGATGCTTTATACATGACACACATTTGTGGATTTTGAGAAAAATGCAAGTTTCCAGCTCAAAAACACCAGAGTGGCACACCCTGTTGTGAATCATCTGAATGCATGTGGTTTATTGCCGGCGTGCATTAAGACTGGGCTAATGTGGGTTTTTTTAGTGGGCTGGAGAACACAGAGGCAAAATTGGGATGTGGTCATAGGGAGGGAAAAAAAAGTTACACTTTGGTAGAACACAGGGATTTGGAGAAAGAGCCCACTCTGGGATTTAGTTGTGCCATACAAGTAGAATGAGAGAGTATCCTGGATTTTCCCCAGCTGAACGCTAAGCTGTGGTGGCTACACTAAGATGTCTCAAGCTTCCCGTATAGCAATAAGAGGATAACTTGGCATGGTGTGTACGGCACAAATCTTTGACCCAGAATTACTAGTGTCTGACCCAAAATAGATTAAGTTAGGCCTGTGTTTCTATACAAACTCTCTCCTCAGAGAGCTGACAGCTTATGCCAGAACACAAAACTAATGTGCAAAAGACAAAGAATGTGGGATCACTCAGTGAAGCGTAACACAAGGGCAAACTTTGATTGAGACAAAAGAAAATATCCTTCTCAAATAAAAAAAAAGAGTGATCGCTCGAAATCCAATGGCTCTTTTATTTTCAAAAAGCTTCACTTAAGTATTTACAGTTTGTGCAAAAACATTTAAAGGTTTCAAGGACTTTACATTGTAAGTTCAACCTCAAGGCACATACATGGAACAACATCAATATTTCATCATGAGAACAGAAATTTTAACTTTGGTTCCTAAGAAAACTTGGTGTGGGTGGCTAACGTAACACTGCAGCATCTCGATGAGAAGCCGGGGTGGCAAAGTATCCCAACAGAGCCGTTTTACATGCACTGTAAAATTCCAGCCTCTTTCCTCTAAACCACATGAGAACCTTTCTGAACGGTTGCTCAGACTGTGCCTCAACCACCACTGGGTGATTGTTTAGAAAATACTTGAAAGTCCAAAACCTGGTATGAAAAACATGAAGGGCTATGAAGCTAAATACAGTACATGCAAAAATCCTTGAATGAATGTCATTGGCTAATAGATATTTGCAGTGAAGGGTTTTGCCTACAGGAGGAAAAGATGACTTTTTCAACATATTCTGTTTCACGCACGTTTTTGTCTGAATTGACCTCTTGGAGATTAAACATAATTATTTCAACATGATTCAATGAGCTTTATGGGAAATTACTTCTCTGCAGCCTGAAACAGCATTAATCCGATGCTAGGAGTCTGTAATGTTTTGTGTAATTCCATCGGTCACGGCGCTGCGGCCGCGTTCTTTCATCAAGCAAGTAGAAAATTAAGAGTAATGTACGCTGCAAAACCACCAGAACTCCTTCCCCGTCAGGTTGAATCATTAGCCATGCACCTCTCAAGGTCTGGCACTACGGATGAACAGTCTCTTGTTAGCTTTTGTGTGTCACACTTAGTGTTTTTTTTTTCTCTGTTAATACTGTTATTGTTGCTGCCGTGGCTGCAATCTGTTGGGAGAAATGTGCTTTCTGTTCAGTGTTCGTCTTTGCCGTCTTGTTATGTCTCATCTTTTCTTTCCCCTCCTTTCCTTCCTCCCACCTAACTCCCTCTCTAGCTTATCATTCAGTCCTGCATAAAAGGTAAGGCAAATATCTGTCTCCGTTACACATTCACAGACAGAGGAGATACTATACGCTGTGATAGTTTGACTTCCTTTGTTTGATCAGCACGCAACGAACGAAAGGATGATTTCAACATCTGATGCAAATGTTCAAGTGTTTATGGTTTGCTGTGGATATTAGTAGAAAAGTGTTCAAATAAAAAAAGTGGAGATGCTTTGATAACCACAGAAGTTCTTATGGTTGCAGTGTTAACCCAGCATGAAAAACAAATACGTCTTAAATGATTCATGTATTGAAGTGCAGAGTGTTAAAAATCTTGTTTTGCTTCAAAATAAATGTACTTCATCTACCAGCAGGATGGGATCTTTACAATCTTTAATTTGTTGCAATGAAAGTCAACTTACTTAATGAACAATTTCCACTGAAAGGAGTAGTTTCACAATTTGGAAAAAAAAAACATATTCACTTTTTGCCAAGAGTAGATGAAAAGATTAAAACACTTAAAATGTCTGTTCAGTAAATATGAAGCTACAGTCAGCAGCCAGTTAGTTCAGTTTAGCATAAAAACAGGAGGCAGGAGTGTCAGTGAAGCCATCCAAAGGTAACAAAACCTTTCATCAAGAACCTCTACGGCTCACTAATTACAGTCTTATTAAACTCATCTGTGTAAAAATGATGTGTTTTCACTGCTTCAGATTTACTAATCGTCTCATAAAGCTCTTGACAAGAAAGTAAATAAACAATTCTCCTAATATATCAAATTATTGCTTTAAATTTGAGATGTCGTCTTTTTTTTTAAAGGTGTTTTAAAATTAATGTTGTTTAATTTTTTAAATTAATCAAATGAAACTCAAACAAAAAGCTTGAAAAAAAACATGTCAGATGTCAATTTAAAAACGTAATTTTAAGATGTAATATGACTCTAAATGAGTATCGGTTCTCACAACATTGTCTCAGTTAAACAGAGTTCGAACGCTGGGACTGAGGAAGTCTGTGCATAAACTTCATTTAAAACAGTCGCCCCTCTGATTGGGATCCGAACTATCGCTGAAATTGATGTTAAGCGTGGCCACTTTGAGATTTTCTAACAGCAAAGGTGAATCCTATCAGAAATAATCCTGCCCCTCTGGACTAACTCGAGTACAAGCCCTTTAAAATCCTTTCAGTTAAATATGTTCAGGCTAGTGTGCGTTGATTCTCAGTCGTGTGTGTTGGTGCAGCTGTATCTGTGCGCCTCACAAAGAGTTAACACACTGTCTCCCTCCCAGCATGAGCTCCATGCAGCCAAGTGAAAATAAGGTCTACATATTTTTCTCCCTTTTTTGGTGGAGGATTATGAGGAGAGGGGGTGGGTTAAGGGGTCGGTGGTGGGAATTCTTTAAGCTTGGCCCCTCAAAATAAAATCTTGTCAAATCAAATAAAGTCTTCTTAAGAAGTGCATAATGAAGACCTCTTACTGGCACCTTGCATGCGAAGTGCTGCCACCACAGCCCACAAGCCGAAGGGAAGGAAAACTGTTTTAATTGAGCCCATGCAGGGAACGGAGGCGCAGAGACAGACAGGGGAGACGGTGAGACAGAAAATGAGGGTAGACGGGGTGGGAACTATCATTGCAGAGGCTAATGTTGCGGCGTGAGCAGGTGCATTGTTCAGGTGAGCAGCCCATTAAATGAAATAGACAGTCTCATAAATGTACACAAAGGGATAAATGATGAGACGCTAGATGAGCTCCTCTGTCACAACCGTGCATTGTGAGGATCATGGGCGGAGAGCGATCTTATTGTTGTAATTTCCTAATTTATCAATAAGCCTAATGAACACTGGGGCGAGGTTGGAATAAGGGGGTGTTTAATTAGCTTTATGTGTGTGCTTTCTCGAAATTTATTACACATACCGCACACACACACACACAAAAACACATGGAGGGACAGAGGCCTTACCCATCCCTCCACCATGATAGACCACAGTGGTGAAAATCCATATCATTTAGCCACCATACACAGAAAACACTGTTAGTTTTAAATGATTCCACATCATTAAGTAGCTCGATGAGCACTAATACTCTAAACAATGCTGTTTGAGCATGAGTAATGTTGTCTGGGTAATGGACTCCAGGGAAATGGTGGATGTAAAGTGATCTATGCAGCTTTTTTTTTTTCTTCTTTCACTCTGTCTGTCTCACCCTCCGTTCCTCTGTCCCACACACAGTGCTGAGGGAAACTGCCCCCTTGTGGCCTCACATGCCAAAACAGGGAAAACAGTGGGGGCGAAAAAAAAAAAGAAGCAGAACAAATTAGGGGAATTTCTTCAAAAGGATCTGCAAGTCTCAGCACATCCATGCACCTCATTAAGAGACCGTAATCCTTCGTTGCTTTTAAAACTCATGTTAATAATTTCACCTCCTCATAAAAAACCAAAAAAAACCCAACAAAAAAAAAAAAAACGTGCTAAAAATGACACATCCTTTTTCAGAGTTTTCCAAAAAGTGTCTGTTGACTAAGCCCACCTTTGTTCCACCACCAATAGAACAAAGATGCTTTGAGTGTTAAGGCACTTTTGGGAAATCTCAGTCCGGTCTTTTCCGCAGCTCCGATGACATTCTCCCTACACAACCGTTCACAATCCCTTACATGTGATCACCACGTCTGCTCATTTCCTGCCTTGCTTCCATTAATAAGAAAGTGCACTTCAGTTCTTTTTTACAACATGCCAGCAGTGAAACAGTGCTCTATTTCCACAGCGCTCTAATCAGCAGTGTTTGGATTTCCCCTGTGCTGTGTTGTCTTTACTACTGTTCTGTTGTACTGGGGAGGGTTTGCAGTGTTTCAAAGCGCAAAAAGGCCATATTTTGCTTCTGTGGTTAGCAAAGGATCCCAGCCCTCTAAGCGCTCTTACATTTCCAAGGCTGACAGCGTTCATCAGAAGCTACACCCAGGGTGCCGTGATTGTATAAATCCATGTTCATGTACAGTACTGACCATTAAAACAACTTTCAAAACCCTGCTGGTTATAAAAAAAGAAACACTCATATCTCTTTTTCTAAGAATAAAAAAGATAGCAGAGAATCCCACATTATTATCCACAGTATAAATTACATTGTAGACAGAACTTGGAAATATATATAGTACAGTTATATTTGACTAGATTTTTTTAATGTTTTTTGTTGTCTACACAAATGGTGTATGTGTATATTTATGCATGTATTAAGTGTTTCAGGTGTGTGTGTGCGTGTGTGTGTGTATGTGTCAGTGCCTCTGTACTATTTGCTGCTGCATCACGTGTGGCAGAACTCTGTACTGGGCACGTTGCTGCTCTTGCAGTAGGCTATGCTGTTGTTACTGAGGTGACAGTCTCTAAATCCAATGCCCCCGTTGGGCGTGTAGATGGGCTGAATGCGGAAATCTCCCTTGAGCAGCTGCTCATTGTTCAGCGCAACTATCTGGAAGCTGGTCTCAGTCATCTCAAGAATGGAGTTATCCTTCTTGGTACCAGCCTCGCAGTAGTCATCTTTTCTCCTGCCCCGGTTGTATTTCCACTTGTTCGAAGATGACCGGCTCTTTCTGTGCATGTGCCAGCAGAACAGGCTGAGCAGCGTTACCAGGATGATAAGCACCGCCCCGCCTATGATCAAAGCCAGCAGCAGTTTGGAGTTGATGCTCTCCTGAGGTGCTTGCTCTCCACCAGTAGGCTTAGTAGACACGGCAGGCTTGGTCCTGGCCTCAGAGCATATAGTATCCTCTCCGGGCCTGTAGGAGTTAAGGGTGTCCAGCACGTGCACACAGATCCGATACACAGACCGGGGCTCAAGGTTGGTGAGGCTAATGTGCCGCCGGTCCCCGCTCACCGTCCTCTCCCGCATTCCTTCGTTTATTTGGCCTTGGCCCCTTTTGACCCAAGTGACCTTGTAGGCTGTGACAGTGAAATAGGAAGCCCAGCTCACCTCGATGTTGGTGGAGTTGACCACATGGAAGGAGATCTGAAGGGGGTCCTCGTAAGGAGGCAGGGGGCCGGGAGGGTTGTTATGGACTGGGGGTAAGGGAGGGGAGGGTGAGTCAAAGTAGAAAGGGATGGATGTGGTGATGAAGTTGGAGATCATGGTGGTGATAGGGATGGTTGTAGGTGGGGGAGGGGGAGTGGAGCGGAGGGTGGGCCAGGGCGGCAGGTCAGCCTCAACTGGGCAGTCTATAATATCCAGCGTGAGCTCTCTGATGGCCATGCCGCGCACCTTGTCTGGACTCAGGCACACAAAGCCTCGGGCGTTGATGGTCGAGGGCAAAGACTTGAGCCAGACCACCACCCACTTCACAGAACAGTCACAACGCCAGGGGTTATTTCGCACCATGAGATGCTTGAGGCTCGACAGGCCATCGAACACACCCTGTGTAAGAGTCTGAAGCTGGTTACTGGAAATATCCAGTTTTTCCAGCCTGTTGAGGGCAGCGAAGGCCGCCACAGGTATCTGGTCAATCTGGTTCTCCTGCAGGCTGAGCTTGACCAGCGACTGGCTGGGCAGGAGGGGAGGAGGGAAGGTGAGTGAATTACGGGCCAGTGCCAGCTCACGAAGGCTGGCCAGGTCCTGGAAGGTTCCTGGTGCAATACCCTCATCCGTTAGCAGGTTCCCATCCAGCAGTAGGCGCTGCAGGCGGGTCACATTCTGAAAGGCCTCCTCTGCAATGACAGCAATGCGGTTCTCATCCAACCGCAGCTCTTTTAGGTCCTCAGGAAGGCCAATGGGAACGCTGCTTAAGTGGTTCTTGGTAAGGAAGAGGAGTTTGAGGCTTACGGCCTCTCTAAAGGCCCCTTCTTCCACCCCAACTGTAGAGATGGAGTTATCATCAAGGTGCAGCTCCTCCAAATAAGACAGCTGGGCGAGGGCTGCCCTGGAAATTGTTTGGATATTGTTCTCCTGGAGATGGAGGACCCTGGTGTTTTTAGGCAGATTGATGGGAAACTCGTCCAGCTGGTTGCCGTAGAGATACACAGTCTCAACAGAAGCCAGATTGTGAAGTTCCATAGGAAAGCCAGCATTGTTTATCTGGTTGTTATGAAGGAAGAGGACCTTGAAGCCCTCCTGTATCCCCAGAGGCACTGATGTCAGGCTGCGTTCATTGCAGTACACGAATGGGTTGTCACAACGACACTCCTGCGGGCAAGAGGCACCCGGGCTGAAGTGCATTTGGAGGCTTAGGCTGACAGTCAACCAAAATTGCAAAAAGGAAGCCCAATCTTTATTCCAGGGTCCGGCAAGAAACTCCATAGTGGAAAAGGAAAACAAGAAAATTAAAAAAAACAAAAATAAAAAAAATAGGAGGGGGTAAATCAAATATTGAAATCAGAAAGGCAATGATGTATAAATCCACCAAAAAAAAAGACCCACAAATGGTCCACCTAGGAGAGTCTGGTAATGATGCAGTTAGCTGAAAAATGAGCAGGAAACTGTGGGAGTAATCCTATAAATGCTAGTCCTCAGCTGAAGAGCGATGGTCTCATTAGTGGTGGCTGGTCCTCTGACTAACTCCATCCATGCTGAGACATCAGACCATAGCAAGACTCTTCACTCGTTGCTCCATGCAGAGCTCAGCCAGGGCCAATTTGAAGCCATGCAGTAGAGAGCCACCACAGGCTTCACTCGCCGGTCTGTCACACACTGCTGGTCCCCGACCGGGGTAGAGTCCAAGGGGGGCGACATCTGGATCCAGAGACCTGTGAGAAAACAAAGAAATGCTGGATTAGTATATTTAAGGGTGGCCTGTTCATGGAAAAAGAGGCCTCTCTTTTCCCTCTCTTCCTCTGTCTCTTTATTTGACATATAAACATGCACACACAAATACCAACTGCCTGTCCTTCTCTCTCTCACACACTCTTTCCCTCTCTCCCGAACAGAAAGACAGAATCACAAAACATATCATTCACTGCTGATGTAAAATTATGCGCTGGCTATTAAAAAAAAAACGAGTCAAACCATCTGATAAATATTCAGAACAGCTCTTGCACATCCGGTTTCACAGACATAAAGAAGGCTTTTATCCCTTCCGCTCTATCAAAGGAGGGAATAGAGCACTGCAAGGACACACACTCATGGATTCACAGAGATTCTAAGCAACATCAATGCTACTTAATGGAAAACAGGCTAAAGGAGATAAGGCTAATAAAGACATCACCTCTTCATGTGCCGACACAGATGCGCACAATATTTTCTGGAGGAGACAGGTAGATAACAGAAAACAAGTTACAACTGTTTGAGCAGTAACTGTGGACAGAGGTACACCAGTAAACACACAAGTGCTTACAGTAAACAGAGGCAATTGTTTTGCTGGTGGCCTACGGGGGAGTTCAGTATTTAATGTAGGCCTAGACGGGACCACCAAACTTAAAATACAGGGCTGCGAAGAGTAGAATTAAAAAACAAAGGAGAGTCGGTTCAAGAATGGACGCACTGCATATCAGCTCCTCCTCTCACTAGACTGACATACACAGCTGTCAAATGAAATGGGATTGGAAAATAATTTAGTCTCTCCACCTGCAATAAATGATCGATACAAGCTATTTTTCAGCATGAGGAGGCTCGTAGTAAAGCACAAGGCCACAGGATTACAGCACACCTCCCGGATCCATTTTTCTAAGTTTTATGACCCATCAAACAATTTTTTTCCCTTCACATGATTGAAAGACACTAGTTGTCATTGGTATCTTTCAGTTTAAGAGAAGCTCCACCCCGAGTCAATGTGCGATGACACACAATAATGGGAAGGATGGGTTGAATGTTAAGCACAGGAATGGCCATGAGCATGGATTGAGGTGTCCTGCAGGGTCTGTCAAGAGGAGTAGCAACGTTATGCAGAAAATGATCATTATTTTTACAGTTTGTGCCAATTTTTGAAAACAGTATTTTATGCATACGGGAGTTATATTTTCAAAAGAAAGGAAAAAATGAAAAAAAAGATAGCAAGCAAAGGAAATCTTTCTACTTGTCTCATCGCCTCTTAAGACACCCTGTTTTGTTTGTGAGTGGAGTTTGCATGGGCTCTTTATGGCAGAGATGGAGAAACAATCCTTTGACACACATCTGTGATCTACTTTTCTAAATTGAAAGAGCTAAATTTAATCAAATAAGCTTCGGGGGTATAAGCAACCATATGAGGCGATAAAATGTGCTGCCACAGCAGCAGAATCAACAGCAGAAGGCAGCAGCATCAAGATTATTATAGCTGCATAAATAAAATGTCACCAAGAAAACCAAATAACCTTAAAAAGAAACATGATGTCAAGTTGGTCTTTACTTAATAACACAGACTTGATAAATGGTGGACATGGATAGATCAAGGACGAAAAGTGATTAAATATTTTTTTTTTCTTTCCTTTTTTTATTGAATTTCCAACCGACCGAGCACAGTTTCTCGCCGCCAGATGAACGCTGTGATATGTGGCCTGGACAATCCGATTAGAACTGGATTTAGCGACAGAAACGCAATTAAAAGTTTAAAATGGATAGGGTATTTAAGAGGCGATAAGAGGCGGATCAGGTATACTTCAAAGCATGCCCAGCGAGCGGGGTTCATTTGAATGAATTATTTCAAAGGGGGAATTGAAAACCATGCAGTGCATTGAGAATGAAAGCCCCCCCCCCAACCAAAAAAAAAGTCAGGTTTTCTCCGGGGTGAGAAATGTGGAGCGGTGTCTTTAGTAGCGCTGTAATCTCCAACTCGATAAAACGTCTCATTAACATACAGATAAATTGGCAAACGGTTTAAAATCACCTATCAAAGTCACTGGGAATTATTTAAAAACGTCAGTTTGAGACTATCTTGGCTTGCAGGTTGTCCGAGGCTTTGAGGTACGGAGGTTCAAACATATTTATGGACCCGTCTCTATGGGGGTTTGGTTAACATAAGCTTCGGAGTGTATACATTTTATTCAGAATTTAATTTACAAAGTAGCAAATTGATTTACAACTTATACCTGTCGTTTTTTCATCTACAATTCAGTCGCAACTGTGGTCTGGATTATGGAGAAACAGCCACTGTACCTTTGGCGAGCCTTTATCCATTCCAAACCCCGCTACCGCGTTCAACTTTTCCCCTTTCTCTGAGCCTCTGTCCTTCATGCGGCCCTGCTGTGTGCCTGTGCGTAAAGGTCCGCTCGGTAAAACTGGTGTGAGTCGGTCCCGATCAGCAGCGTGAACCCGGTGTGTCTACGGAACAGCATATTTGCCCGTATGGGTCTCCCCTCCGGTTGTGGCTGGGTGTTCGTCCTCACCGTTGTCCACTTTTTTCTTTCTTTCTTTTCTTTTCTTTTCTTTCTTTTTTTTGGTTTCCAGCTCCCGGGCGCTTAAAAAAAAACGGAGCTCCTCCGCGTTCACTCAACACCGTCTGCAGTGCATGAGGACCGAAGAAAGCAGCGGCAGGGTGAGAGCAGAGCCCACTTCTCCTCTTCCACACTCTGCCTGAGCGCTGAGGACGCACTCGCCGAAGTGTCTGCCGCCTGATCCGCCACGGGCCATGACGGCCAGCTGCGTCCGTCTGGTGCGCTGTTTAGAGCGGAGCTCAAAGTTGCCTTTAGTGTCAGCGTAGAGCCGGACTCCCTGCGAATTGTTTTCTTAGATGGATTCAGTTGATAGTGCGACGTGTGTGCTCTGCTCACCTCTCTCTCTCTCTCTCTCCCTCTCTCTCTCTTCCCCCCTCCTTTGCTCTGTCCCTCCTCCCTTCCTCAGAATAAAGAATGCATCTCCTCCAGCAGCTCCGTGATGGCTTTAAGCCACAGATCCTCCCCGTTGCCCTCACACTGCAGAAAATAGTTTGTCTCTCAACACACTTCATTCCTACATGCTATTTGTCCGGCCTACCTCAACCCGGGACGATGTCTGAGCTTTCATTTGCATTTTAATCACAAGATCCTTCGGCTTGAAGTCACAATCTCAATGAAAAATCACTACAGATCAGACTCCTTTAATGCTCCTACAGTTAGTTGCTGTGTGACTATTTCCTCGGGGTCACAAACTGTTCCCGAATGGCCATATGAGCTTTAAGTTTGTTGGAATATTTGAAGGCCCGCGGTAAGAATTTTTTAAGGACCACTAGTCCCAGTTATTTTCGTTTTTTTTTTTTTTAAATTTTTAATTAGGCTTTTACAGCTGGATAATTAGCCCCGAGTGGAAAGCACAGTCTCATCTCCTCTTCCCGTACTTTATTCTAGTGATTTGAAGCATTTAGACACAGCCAAACTAATTTCATCTGACTGCATTGCTTCGTTGTGCTAATACTGATTCAGCACTGCTGTTTTGCCCATTCTCTTCAAGTCGCTCGCTCCGCTCATCCGTGTGAACCTGCACATATTTGCCTGTATATATAGCAGGCATACACACTCTTCTCACTATCTCATTGCGCGTCATCTCATGCACAAAAAAGAAAAAACTTACTTGTGCACACATCCATTTGTGTCTGAAGTATAACCATGAACATTTGAGCACACACACTCTACAGACTAAGATAAAGTGAGAGGGAATAATTATCTTAAAAACAAAAGGTTGAGATGATACACAATTAAACACAGACTTGTCTTACAGTCTTATAAAATGTCATGTCTGCCACTAGGTGTCTCTCAATCAAAACATGATAGCAAAAGAGTTATTTGATGACACGGGGAAGTAGCAAGGCACCATGGGATTTTTTTTTTTTAAATTTAACGTTTATCAGCAGCTACTGCAGATGGAAATCTATCTGACTAAAGCAAAAATGTTCACAGACAAGGTGATGCATTAAAGTTTTATTTGCTTTCTGTTAAGTCATGTCTCTCCTTCCTCACTCACTCACTGTGCTGCCTCAGAAGTTGGCGACATGTGACAAAACTAAATGCACCGTTACTTAAAGAAAAATTGTGGATTTCTCCTCTTCAAATATTTTTGAAAACAATGAATAAAAAAAATGAGTATACAACTTAGCTAAATATAGGCCAATATAAAGATTTAGTCATTTTTACAAAGTTCAGGGTTAGGGTGGCTATTGTTAGCTCATGTAATCAAACTTATTGCTTTATAACTGGCATTACCAAAAGAAGTTGCTCACTTTATGACTCGCTTTGATTTGCTCTGGGCTACTTTTATCATTGAAATCATTTTTATTTTTATTTTTTTATTGTTGTGATTATGTTTTGTACTTGTGTGTACTCCAATGGATTTATGGTCATGTAATGAAAATAAGAGCAAAGTAGAAACTGAGCAACACTAGTTCCTCCCCAATGCTGATCATTGTAAAGAAACAGAAAGCTAATGATTGACATGATGTGAGCATAGTATATTCATACATATCGACATTTGTAGATTAGGGCAGCATTCTACAACACAGACACTGACAAAGTGTTACCTAGCAATGCAAACTATGCAACGCTTGCTGTCATCATTGCCATTGGAAATGCCTACACAGAGATTTATAGCTTCAGTGCTGTTTCTACACATATGTCTAAAACTGTTTTATCCTCTTTTGAAAAAAAAATGTATATACGTACAATAGCCATAATGTCATTACAATTTATGCTTCCTTTCACAGGAAAGGAAATATAAATTACTGACAAAGTAGAAGAGAATTCAAATTTCACTTTGACTGAAACAATACTAAAGCTGTCATGTCCTTGTGTTTTCCATGTTAGTTTATAGCCGGTGTCGGGGTCAGTAAGGCACACAGGAGTCACAAGATCCTCACAGGTCAGCAGGTGCATGTTTGCCTTTCATCTCGGCCTTCAGTTGCCAAATAGTATTAATGTCTCTCTTTCGCCTTTGGTGACCCACTTCTACACGGGCTGTATAAGTCATGAAAATGTTCCGAACAAATTATGTGGCTCCCGCTCAAATCACCAACGTCTTTTCATCCAATCCGGCGTTCCACTGTGTGTTCCGCTGGAGTCCTCTAACACGTCAAGTCTCCGTGAGATGATGTGGTTGTTCTCAGTGTTTTCCTTTCATGTTTAATTTCGGCTGCCACATCCCCGAGATGGACGGCTGTTGCGAGGCCCAGTCCACAACATTTAATTCCTTCATAAATCAAGCTTCTGTGCACAGCATGAATTATTGATTGAGTGAATTTAGAGGAAACGGCCTATTTTTATTTTCTCCTTGATGGACATGTTTTCCAGTAGTGTGCTCTGTTCCTGGTCGGTGCAGCATTATGGAATGTCTCTTTCAGACACGAAAATGGCATAAAATGACAGACACTTAAATGGGCAAAATGCAGGCTATGGGCAAATATGCTCAAGGCATTATCCAGTGTGTTAATATGATTTTGCTCACTGTTGTCAAGCAAAAATTACTTATCAAAAGTTTGATCTTAAAAAAGCAGTGATAAATTTACTGCATTCTATTGAAAAAAAAATAATTAAAAATATAAATTTAGTTTAGTTGAACAGATTTTAAGCTTTTGGATGTGAAAAGTGAACAGTCTAAGTACATTGTGTCTTCTTCTGGTTGTTCTGTTCTTATATTTGGTAAGTATACACTGTATAATATCTATATAGCAAAAATGCAGAGGAATATTTCAGTCTACACCCTCTCTGGAATCCCAAAGTGGAAATCCCCCTTCTCCGCCTTACACAGAGACGTTCCCAGAGTTTTGGTGTGGCATATTTACTCTGCACGCTTGTGTACCTTGATAAAACTGCAGATACACATGACCCCTGAGCACATCAAAGCCTGCTCTGTCCATCTGCTCCTGTTCAGCCCCCAAACACTGTTGAAAGAGGGTAGTGGGGGGAAAAAAAAAAAAAAAAGTCCACTCAGATATGCAGATATGTTTATCCCCTGGTTACGTTCATTCCAGTCCCCTGAGACATCATTAGCTTATCACATTTTCTCCCTGCATGAATTTACATCTGGACACTGAAAGGCACTTCAAAGGTGCCAACAACATCAGTGTTTGAAAACCTCCCCTCAAGTATTGGCAACATCTTTGAAAGAACTAACTGTGGGAAGCCACAGATATATTGCAAATCGCTAAAGCTGTGATATAATCAGGCCCCTCCCATGAGTTTTCACTGGCTTAAAGGAAAATATGCTGATAATGTTTAGAGTGGGCGATCAATGCGTTCATTAATTTCTAAGGCGATGTAATTATGTTTACCCCCGTCGATTATCAATCTACATGCCTCTAATGTCACAGCAGGGCTCCCTCAAGAGAACGCCGCTTTTTCACAGCTGAGGAAACCAGTCATCCAACAGCAGGCTGTAAATTTCACTCAAGGAGCTGAGAGGAGTCAGAAGATTGTACCGACTCATGAACCCCTCAAGACCAAAAAATCATCTTTTTTCTTTCACTTTTGGATTTTTTTATTGCGCTGTCTCTGTGCGAAACCTATCATGACTGACAGACACTGAAAAATACAATATACAAGTTATGCAGTACAAACACAACAAGCACAAAACTGAATACTGTGTAAGATGTTTCATCCAAATGATGAAATATGGCTCTTTGATTAGAAAAAAAGAGTCATATTTAATAACACACACCCCTCACCTTCCGTTTTTTGTTTAAGGCGAACAAATCGACCCTCCGACTGACATGTAAGAAAACTCAGTACAGCTCCCCTCCATCTGAGCCATCCTCATATCGCACAGAGTGTTATATGTGGCATTTAAAACGTGTAAAAGATTTATTTGTAAGGCTTAAAGTTGCTTTTATAAGAAGAGTAAAACAGTCTGTCTGGCTGTCAGAAGGCCGGCGATGTTCAATCAGGGTCATTTGGTGAGTAGCAAGCGAAGGCAGCGCGCTCTAACGTGAGCATGTGAATTATAGGGGAGACAAAGTGAATGCAGTGTCCTGACTGAATGCTGCCCTGTGCTAATGCCAGGCTGTAAAAACACTGACTTGACAACAAGCAAGCCCCTGTAGTTCTGCTGAGGGAGGGATGGGGGAGAGAGAGGCAGAGTGAGAGGGGGACATAGAGAGGGGGGAAAGAGGCAGAAGAAAAGGGGTGGGGAGGTTTGGAATCACTCAAAAGAGGACAGGAAGAGGGGATTGTGGATTACTGCTGTCTCTGACATGTGGCTGCCATGTCGTCCTTGTCCTGCTAAGATTTAATACCTCAGAACAACTGCTTAGCAACATATAATTGTTGAGATAAGCAGTGGCCATTTTGTGCTGACATTTGCTGATCTCCTCTCTGAAAAATAATTTAGCTTGAAGGAGCAATCCACCTTCGGAAGGTCTTCCTGCATTTTCCTTCTCTAGGTTTTGTTGTTCAGTGCATCCATGTATTCCCATTACATTTCACTCCGAGAGCAAAGAATTAAAATTCAGAAAATGAAAGACCAATCAGTGAGAAAATCCGTGATTGTTTACCAACACTCTCATCTGTATATCCATAATCCTAAAAGAATCCACTAACAATCTAAATGTAAAATTGACTCTGTCTGTTGCATGTTTATTATGTAGTTCTTTTTTAGCTTCAACTAAATTAAGATGAATTTCTGCACAGACATTTATTTTCTGACTCTTCTGATTATGGTGGCTGCCTGACTCTTTCACTAGTGCCACCATGAGATTGATATATTTGTCTGCTAGTGACATGTCTCGACAGCTTTTGAATGGATCGCCAGAAAACTGTACAGATACCCGAGGTGTCTAGGAG
Organism: Acanthurus lineatus; assembly: GCA_029814665.1. Lineage (NCBI taxonomy): Eukaryota > Metazoa > Chordata > Actinopteri > Acanthuriformes > Acanthuridae > Acanthurus > Acanthurus lineatus. The sequence goes on along the minus strand of JAPZDV010000010.1, from coordinate 4,723,830 downwards.
ATGAACCTGAATGACTTCAGTGATCCCCTGAATCTTGATGTAATGGCACCAAAAGGTAAAATTTTGTGCTTTTTTCATGAAACAACCTACATTTTTTAAGTAAATGCAATTAGATTTTTTACAGACATACATCTTTCCTGGCTGAAAATTAAGAATATTTTTGGAATAATTACCTGACTTTGCCTCTAGCGCCACCATCAGTTAAACTTTTATTTTATCTGATAATTTGTTTTGGATCAAAATTCCATTTTAGCCTATGCTGCATTCTCTCTAGTGCTAATTAGGAAATGCTGTCATGTTAAAGTGAGAGAGTGAAATATGTGAACATATAAATACCTGCTAAATATTCTCGTGTTAGCATTTAGCTAATAGCTCTGCGTTGCCAAGGTGCAGCCTCATTAAGCTGCCAGAATTACTTCACAATGTAGCTCTTTTTCAGAAATTTCCAGGTGCACATTTTTCAGCAACACTGGCTGTTGTGTGATTTAAATGTGATTTTGAGGAAATAAAAGGCACAAACTGGGGCTGGATGAAGTGCTATCATTCATACTTTGATTCAACATCTGTACTTCTGCATCATTCTTATTGTTTCCTCTATTTAGATGGCGGATGTGGCTTTAAACCTGTATGCACAAGAAAAAGGACAAGTGGTGAAAGAAAAATCTTCAAATGTCCTTAAAAAACTGATACCACTGATGTCCTGCAGCCAAACGTTTTTAGTCTAATCTTCAAAGAAGTGTCTCCTGGAAATAGTGATGTGTCATCGTGTTGTCCCACCCTTAGTCAGATATTTATGAGAAAAACATGCTGAAAAATGTGAGGCAATTGATTCATTGTGGAATCCAGCCTTCAAAGGCTCAAACCCACAATATGTAACTTCTTCTGATAAACGACTGCATCAAAACAATTATGTTTTGAAGTAGCGTGGGATCGTTTGATTTTGTATTTTATGACATTTTTGACAACATTTTTGCAGATCAGGTAATTAAGTTTTATTCATGTTACTTTTAGTCATGTTTGCTAACCTCCTTATCCCAAAAGTGGGGAACAGGTGACAAAATAAAATGCACTGCTTTTCTGAGTTTGAACATTGTAATATTCAAATAATGTATGTTCATAACTCAACATCATGTAATGAAGATTTTATGTTTTTTGAATATTTAATGCAGAAATGTTGGTTTTGAGAACTTCATAATTTCCTGAATATCCCCTTATTTGGTGAAAATGTGCTGCTACACAAGATTTTCTTATCATTTTATATAAGATGTTGGTTAACTGCACATCCAAAGTAACAATAACTTGCCACTGATTTGCTAAAAACAGCTGTGAAGGAGTAAAAGTTAAAGCACCCGCGAGACGACAACTTACAGGAGATCATCGCAAAAAAGAGCAGGAGAGGAGAAAAATAGACAGATGCCAGGAAGGAGCAGGTCTCGGGGTCACGCGAAAGATGGGCCTGATCCCACCTCCAATCCCTGCAGCTTTTCTTTTGTTTGAAGTCACATCTGGTCTAAATTTCCCCTTCTGAGCTGAGCAAAAAGGAAGTCTTCTGGGTGGGTGGAAGGGGGCTCGGGGCCGCTCCTGCCTCCCAGGCTAAATACTGTAGATCCATGAGTCACTAAACAAACTTATATTCAGAGCCTTATTCAGAGCTCATCATGGTGAAGCACCACAGGAGTGACACAGATGTCTTATCAGTCATTCAGACGCATATGTGAACACAATAAGCTGAATTCATCCTGCCAGACTCAAATGCAGAGAGACATTCAAATGCAAATGTGAGGTGTTAAATCTCAACATAAAGCACTGAAAGTTATTGCGGTACTTCATGCAGAAGGTGATGATAGTGAAGAAGCCGAGTGTCTTAAACAGCTCTATTTTTTACTTTCTTTCAAAAATGTTTACATCTACTTCTGAATAAGATGTATTCAGGGGGTCATGAGACAAATTAAGGGGAAGAAAGATGATTAAAGTAGAAGGAAATAAGAAAATCTCATTTAAACATGCTAAATTGCTTTATTTTTCTTCAGATTTTTCTCCAGTCTTTAGTTTTTTCCAGTATAATACTGACTAATTTCATCTCTCAGGGCCATAAAATTGTTCCAATGAAACAGACTAACGCTGAAGTCTCTCTCTCACTGGCATGCAGTCTGGGGTTTCAAGCAAACACTGTTCTGTATGAAGAAACCACAAGCAAATCTAAAAATGCAGAACCACAGCTTGAGGCTATTTTGTTAAAAGCCATACATTCTTATCAAGACTGTGAAAATACAATTACATAAGTGTTTTACAATAAAGTCAAGACATTGTATGATGTGTTGGCTTATGCATGTATTTACTATGGTATGTTTTATAAAATTGTGCATCATGTAAAATTAGTGTTACGATCATTTTTGACCTTTTACCAACTGAAGAATGTTTGTGTCGAGAGACGCTTGAAGGACAGTTTGCTAATTTTACACATGAAGATCGGATACTTGTAACAAAACATACTGTTCTGCTTGAGGAAACAGTCAAATAGTGGTTTTTTTTAGCACACTGGTGTCAAATTGGATTTCTGTTTCAACTGATTCTCAAAATTTTGATATTGGAAACATATCAAAAAGAAGGAAATGTTTTAGGAACATCACTAAACTTAATTAAAATGCAACACTAGATCAGCCAAAAAACTTTTGCTCTGAGTTTGTTAAACCAACACACCTGCAAACTGCCAAATTACGGTTCTGCATTAAATTCAACATTCAACAGATAATACTATTTTGCAAATATGTAATATGCCAATATTGGTAATGAAATATTTATTGATATTGTGATCCTTTAAGCCAATTTAATGACCCTCAATAATGTTAACATCCCCACATTCTAGTGTAATTAGAAAATATCAAGTGTCTCTTATTAAACGTTCACAGTTTATTTGTTTTCTTGCTTTCCTGCTTTAACTTTAATTAAATTAGGTTTAAGTTTTGAGCAATTGATTCATTCCTTAGAGAGGCTTTGTTCCGATTCAGTGCTTTACAGTTAAAAAAGAATCAAGTAGTGAAATTAAAAAGAAACAGGTGACTTTAAGCAAAGATTTGAAAAGCATATTGATTTGTTTTGGCTCTTTTCATAAATGGGTTATATAATGATAAGTCTTTCAAAAGACTGCAATATAAAAAAAAATCAATAATGAAAGAAACAAAACGCCCCGTCTGATGCGTGTCGTTATGAATGAGAATGTGCTGACACTGCACAGTTGTGTCGCCCACCACCTTGATTCGATCAGGACCTTACAGCTGTGGACAGCTGTTTAAAGGCTCAGCCTGTGTTTAAAATGACAAGCTGTGTTTATCTTTGACTTTCCCCTCAAACTAATTAACTGAGCCCTGAAACACCAAAACACCGTGGTCCCCTGAACCTTCTCTTTTCCTGACAGCTTCCTCTTGCAGTTGATTCATTATTGCGTGATTTCAAATTAGTGCTGAGCGGGGAACGTCTCACAACAATTTACACTCACATGCCCTGAGACGCTCATTAATTATTAGATTTTAATTAGAGATAATTACAATATAGTGCACTTAATGTTGTCTGATATTGACTGATATAATTCTAGACCCTGCTTATGTCTTCAACGCTGGTTAAAATATGAAGGAGGTCTTTATTATTATCATCATTTTTTAAAATTTATTGAGTTATTCAGAACAGATACACACACACACACTCACACACACACACTCTGGGGAAGAGGCAGGAGGATGGAGGATGTTCATTTTCGCTTTCCCTCTATACTCCTGTGTCTTCACTCTGAGATTAAATGCTATGCCAATCTTTATTCCTCATAGAAAGTTTTAATTGCCTGGGAAGCAAAGAGACATTTCAGCCTGCAGTATGGCCGACAGCATACATCGTAATGAATGTTTGAAGGGGCTGCATTATCTATTTCAGCCCTCTGTCAGTGTGAAAAATCCCCCCTGATGCATGAGGCAGGAATTTGGAAAAATCCAGATTACATCAGAAGAGGAGGGAGAAGGTGAAACAGCTCAGAAACCAGACAACTAAAAATATAATTACACTGTCAGAGTCCGCTAAGCTACAGTGTTTAATCCTTTGCCATACTGATGCGATTGCTTGTCTTTTCCCATTAAGTGTCGTAATTCAATATTCTTATCCAGTGCCTTAATATACGCTTCTTTCCTCTGGTTAATTCATCATCATCATTCTTCTTTTTTTCAGGTTATTTTTTTCTAGTGGCAATCACATTATTAGCCTTGGCAGGCTTTGATGTAACTTAATGCTTTATGGTATTTGAGCCTGGCAAATGTTCATTTGTTCTTATTTTGGAATATTGCTCACAAGTTGAAATAAAACTCCTCACAACAACATGCCCTACAGGTTCACAGATGCAGATGAGGCTGCTGGATTTGTTTTTCTTTTCCCATCATGTGTTGACAGCATTAGTACTTTGTCTTTTGTTTACAAGATCCTCCGCTGCTGCTCACCATGTCGTGAAAAACACAAATGAGAATTCGCTAAATAGCATTTTTGCCCCATATGGTTTTGCTGAGGCAGTAGCCCCTTTAAAACAATCTGCGGTTCCATCTGGTCACTGTGGTTTTTGCCCCTCGCCAGTTTGTTCCCCCCTTTGCTTTCACTTACTGCCGCAGCATGCCGCCCCAGTTAGAGAATAGTCTCGCAAAACATCCCGAGGGTGTCTCTGCTCCGGACGGTGGACGCCCACATGAGCATCCTCTCGCCTCGTTCGGCCCTTATTGGTCTCGTCTTTTAAGTCCCACGAAGGGAGAGAGAACAAAGAGGCTCAGAGGAAAAGAGTCATTGCGGGAGGAAGAGAGGAGGAGAGTGGAAGGGATGAGTTTGGTGTGAGCAATAATGTAAGGCGTATCGATTGGGAGGGATCTGCTTTCATTGCTCATCCCTCACAGAGCAGCAGATCACTCTTCCTCTCTCGCTCAGGTGGCATGGGGCCCAACCCTGGCGCCTGCCACCCTGCCCAGATTAATTGAAGCATGCTGTTGTAAATGAATCACATATGGCTAATATCTCCTCACTTTCCCCTCTACAACACAGGCTAGCATCACCTATCCTCATTTGTGCTCTATTTCAGGACCAGGTGACTTCACTCATGTCTCTTCTCCTCTTATTTTTAAGCAAGTACTGCTTGACGCCAGAAAAAAAAAAAGGTGAAAAAGATGAAAGTGTAAAGGTAGCAGGGTCAGGTGGTCACCGCTTTAAGTTCACTGTAAAATTCATGACTTTCCCTTTTGGTTTTTTCATTTTTCTCTCCCCCTACAGTTCAACCCCTCTTTTCTCTTAACATGGCACAAAGTAGATTAATTACGCTGTCGCACAAAAGGTAGGAATAAGCCGGCACACCTGTCCCTGATGCCACCTAGCATTAAGATGAATGTGTCATAGCTTTGGTCTTTATTAGTTATTTATAAGACCCACTGCCCAGAATAACAGCACTAAAAGAAGGGGGACAGAAGGAACAGTCGCCTCCGAGGCTGACGACGAAGTGTTGCGAAAGAGTGATAAATGTTGATCAAAGTGACACCTAAAACAATGTCCTGCCAGGCGGGTCGATCGGCTTCTGTGTCAACACAGCATGGTTGCCATGTAAACATCATGCACAGTTGAAGAGGTGTGAGCGAAGCAGGAGCTGCATTTGTTTGTCTAAGCAGGTCTTGACTTAACTTCTAACCCTTTAATGGCTACAGAGAAGAATAGATTTTTGACTTTAGGACTCTTTTTGTTGAGTAGAAAAATGGGTAAAGCAGTAAAACTTTTACCATGCGTTTTATATAATACATAAAATACAAAGGAAAGTTCTTATAAAAATAGAAAAAGAGCCAATCCACTCCTTTATATCTTAACACAGTGAATAGTTGTTTGCTGCTGAAGTAATATTCAAAATTCAACCTATTTAACCTTGCGAGGCAAATGATGTTAACCAGTGTACGATTCGTCCTGAGGGGAACAGGAATACGTGAAGAGATTTCTATTTTAATTCATTCAACAGTTGTAAAGACATTTTAGTCTGGATCAGAGTGGTGGACCAAAAAACAGCGAATTTTAGACTATATTAGCAATAAAAATAGTATTATGTATAAAAACATTAAAAGGCTTTAATACGCATGAATTTTTCCGCCACTAACTTCCTGGAGGGATGCCACCTGCAAAGGTTATTTCCTAGCAAGACATCACAATCAAAATGTGCTGACCACAACAGCTGAGAAGACCATTAAGGAAAGAACAGAGTGGACTTTGTACCTCGCGAGAGAGATTAATTTGTTTGCAAGCTATGTGCACATATCTGAGCTGACTCTGTGTGTCTGATAGCTAACGAGAACATAGCATTTCCCAAAGCCACAGAGCACTGTTGGTCCCCTCTTATCATCAGATTGATCAGGGTGTATTCACTGACTTGGCAGAGCCCCTGATTGCATGGTTAGAAATTCAAGTGGTGGATGGATCAGGTTTGATATGAATATTATGTGCTTTGCCCATGGGGACAATTCCATTTGTAAGACCTACCCCCTTTTTTTTGTCTGAAACCTTTTGGATTGTCACTTTGCATTTATTTTAAGAGGTAAAGCTTTTAAACAATCGGAATAATGGAAAGCATGCTTTGGTGGTGACACCGCTATGATGTATATCAAAGCCATCTGGAAAATAAAAGTCCCTGCTCGTCTGTAAAAGCGCGTTCAGGCTCCTTAAATCCCGTTTCTTGAATTTCCACATTACATCCTGTGTTAAGGGGGCAAGTCAGTAAATCAGGTCATGCAAATGTTCTATGCGATTGCGCTTCAAACGGTTCGAGGATGATGACGACGTTAAATTTAGACATAGTAAACTAAACCCTTGTCTATCATTGTGGATGTGTTTATCCCTGTAGCTCCTAAATTTCCCGACCCATCTACAAAAACAGATGTTAGCAATGCCGTCCCCCTATCAGCCTTGCTTTTCAATGCACCGACCTGTTTTTTATTAAATACAATCATGATGTATGTAATTCTCACACTAAATGCTGTGTTGCTGCTCCCAAAGCGCACTTGCCCACATGCATTTGTCACGCCGAGCCACTTGTTCGACCCACTGTTGTGATTAATTGTGTGGTTCTGCACAGATTTACTATGAAAGTCCCTGCTGTCAAAAAAAAAAAAAAAAAAAAAGAGTGTGTGCGGCCTGGCTCCACAGCATCCACCGTGGTCTGCAATCATTAAACAAATAGACGAGAGGCAGAGGGTTGCACATGCTGGAACACTGGGGTTTGGAGGTGCTTATTCTGCACACTGAACCTCTTTGTTCTCCCACCGACCTTCATCCAGACACTTTTATTTGACAACGAGGTGTGCCCCGCAACAACCGATTGGAGCTGATGTCCCTATGCAGCCGCCAAGGGTGGTGATTATGACTGTCATAAAACAGCCTTGGCTCCATCTCCCTGGTGTATAAAAGGAGGAAAACAATAGCTGGCACATGTACAAAAAAAAAGGAGACCAAGGGAATGGCAGAAATTCCCCATCCTGTTATTTAAAACTGTTAAGAGCTAGCAGGTATTTCTCATGACTATCTGCTTTCCCCTGGGTATCGGGTATCTTCGGGGAGAGTCTTGAAATTTCTCAGAAAGGTAATCGGAATGCAGAGACTGCACATGGAAGCATTTTAGACGACTGCAGAGAAGGCGGCCGCTAGAGAGATGTAAGACGAAACATTGCTCAATGTCCTCCTCAATGTATCTCTTGGAAGGAGAGTGTTAACACATGTTCAGTTCCAGGGCTATCTAGCCTTGTGTGTGTTTGTGTGTGTTTGTGTGTGTGTGTGGAGTTGCAGAATAGTAACTGCCGTGTCATAGCAGGGGTTGTGTAGAAATACGCCCCTGGGACTTCACCGCTGGCTCACGTCCAGCTCGACTGATACATTAACAAGAAGAACTTGTTCTTATCAATGGGGTGCTTTATTCCTGCTGTACACACACACACATGCACGCACACACATGCACACACATGCACACACACCGAAACATCAACAGACACACAGATGAGAGATAGAGAAATGAGAACATCAAACATCCCAATAAAGTCAAAGACACACAAATAAACACAATAGACTAACAGACAAACACACACACATAAACACAAACATGAACACACACAGTGACCAAATAGGCCCACAGACAAACAGACAGACAAACACATAAACCGGTTTCTGAGACCAATAAACACACACAGATGGACAGAAAGAGAGAGAGAAACACACACACATACACATCCCACTAGGTACAAAAGCACTGAGTCAGGAATGCGCCTCTAGATTCTCATCGCAGCACCTCACACACATACATACACAAACACACACACACACACACACTGCCCGCTTGTTGTTATTTCTAGTGAGAAGAAACTGAATCTTTCAACCAGAAGGAATTATGCAAAACAGCAGGAAAGGGGAGAGAGAGAAAAGAAAGATGCGGGAGATATGTGTGTTTGTGTAGATACAGGATGTGTAATTCTTCTTGTTAGGTGTGTGTGTGTGTGTGTGGTAGCTACACAGCCCGCCTTAAACTCCATGACTTCTGAAACACATTTTAATCATCACTGAATGACTTGCAAAACATCAGCTTTTCCATTATGTCACTGTTTTTCATTAAATGCTTTATCACATCCACACAAAAACACAAGATAGCTTTTATCTGTGAGAAAATACTTTTGGTGTTCCGTCTCTGAACTAACAAGGTGACCACAGTCTTCACACACACAACAGCACAAGAAATCCATTTCTTGCTGTTGATCCCAGTGTTATTGTCGATACCAAAACAAGACTTTACTAGTATTGATATTTCAGGTATAGATCTTCCCCTCTTGTTTTTCACTGACTAAATCACAGAGAATGGACCCGCTTGCTTCTAATGACAGCTTGAATCTCAGCACCTGTTGAAATAACAGAAACCTGAAAGACTGATCGTCAACACTTGTGAAACCCCGCCCACCAGCTACCATTAAGTTGTGTAATGGTCTCCTGGAGACGCTTATGTCTGGCATTGTTGTCACTGCAGTTGACAGTTCTTCCTTAAGACAAGTTTGAGAGAGAATGCTTTGGTTCGTTTGCTTTGTATTGTGGTTGTAAACAATTAGCTAGCTAGCCAACATGTGTCATAAGTGTCTACTTTCATTTAAAATCACTCCACAAAGCTTACAGGTTACGAGAAAACCGTGCACACAGAGTTTATCCTTAACTCTGCTTTGAATGATTGTTTTGCCAGTTTGGGGCAGAGCATTAAGCCTTACACACAACACTGAGATTATATCCCATTTTCAGTAAATGTTGCATATGTTATATGCAAAACACTGTCTATTTACACATCCAACAGCCCAGAGGAGCATTTAAGTCCTCATAATGGTGTTTTTTTATTGTCTCATTAGATATAAACCATGCTCTTATATGGAAAGTACTACATTTCGATACCTTAGGAGAGAAAAGCAGCAGAAGAATGAAGACAATTTATCCTGTCCTGTTTGACAACAGCAGTAGAAACATTAGTAAAGCGAGACTTGTTTTGCTGTTGGAATGTTAACATAACATGGAGTTGTATATCCAGCCACGTAACAAATGTTAATTTGTTTAGCTCATTATTTTCCACCAACTATTGCAGAAAACATCTGCTTCTTTGTTTAGTAAATGCTCTTCTTTGTTCACTAGCTAGTTGCTCACATTGTCTTTCTTTTTTTTGTATGCTGGGCTTTTAGAGCACTTTGCTGTCTACTGTTGTTAGAAACAAAGTTGATGAGAATGAGAATAGTGGATCAAATTAGCAAAGGTGTGGGCTGTAAAACAAAAAAAATAAGCTGAAAGATGTTAAAATACGTAGGGGAAATGCAGAGAATTGGATTTATTCTCTCCCTTTGCACATATTCATTTGGTCTATTGTTAATATATAAGTTTAAGTGCAGCTGTAAGTCAGCATTTCTTATCAGGCTGGGTTCCATTTAAAGAGATTCTACCTTATAAAACCTAATGTCTGGCATAAAGAGTCTCTCAAAGATTAGAGTAATGATTCCAACATGATTGGCTGCAGTCTTGTTGTACAGAATGGACAATGGAGTGTATCTCTTGCCTTGCTGTTTTATAGTTAAGAATACACGTGTTTAAGACAAAAAGAGGAGAAAGGAAAAGAGAGTCAAAAACCAAAAAGTTTGAGATAATTGATGGTAATGGTGGATAGGAGTAATAGGAGTAAGAGCAGGAGGAGAGGAGAGCTCTGTCACCTCCTTGGCTGCTGCTCCTGCTGACTGCAGGGTGAAGCAGAGTGAACACAGTGCAGCGCCCAGCCGTCTCTCGGCCCTGCAAATCCCTCAACATGGCCGACCAAAGTGAAAAAGGTTTTTTGACAGAATCTAATTACAAACAGCATTTGGCACTTGTCTCTCCCTCTCTCTCTCTCCCTCTCTCTCCCTTCTCTTTCTCGTCTTTCTTTTTCTTACTGCAGACCACTCATACTTCCTCTTCCATGGCAGTAAGCCCCCTTACACTCATGCCAGCCAAGCCTTGACGTTTTTTGCGGCACAAGAGGCAAACTTAAGCTTACTTGGAAGTGCCAAAAACTGCAGTTCTTTTAACGGCCACTCGGGGCTTGCTTCAAAAGTGAGTTAATCACAACAGAGTGCCACATTAAAATACCCAGTTTTAGAGTTGGAAGAAATGTACTTACAGACAGGTAAAAAAAAAAAAAAAATTTTGGC
>JAPZDV010000010.1:4683911-4712994 GCA_029814665.1 Acanthurus lineatus | reverse complement strand
AAAAAAAAAGATTTTGGCCCCCTTAGCTCCTGTTTCCATTCTTTTAAAAACATTTCAGTTATTTCATTTATATTAGGTTCACAATTTAAGGCATTGCCACTTTGACAACTGCTAGCTGTCCTGCTAGCATAGGTAGCAATGAGTATCTTCCCCAGCTCCACCTTCGCATCCAAATATGGTCACTTCCACTTCCAGATAAAGAAAAGATGACCTTTATAATAATGGCTAAGGCTCGAGGCTTTAGGACAGCAGCCCACAAACCACTGGGTGATGTCACATTGGCTCTGTCCACTATTTATTACACACTCTATTGTGCTACATTACTCACACCGTGTTACTTTGCTATACAAAGAATACATGTCTGTGTGTAGGCAAGGTGTTAATGCTCTTTTCCTCCTTAACAAGCCATTATTGCTGGAAAAAGTCTGAAAGCACTGCCATGTGTCTGTCACATTTAGAGCCCTTGGCCGTCTGTTCTGCTGCTGCTTTTCTGCCTTGCACCCCGGAAGTCACAAGATCCTGCTGTTTTTTAAGAAAATCCATTAAAAGCAGCTTGCATAACATAAAGAGAGCGGCTGCATTTACTAGAACACTCCATCATTTTTAAACAACACATGTTTTCTATTTTTTTTGTCCCTCATTTGACTAAATCATGCAGCTCATTATCGTGTTTAATGAGGACTATTTTCACTTCTGCCATTACTGAGCACTTTTATGATACACATAGTTTCAGTTCTTGTAGTGAAGAGGCAAAACAAACCATTAAGTAGGAGGCAATTACACACAGTTCCTGCAAATTCCAGTTTCAGGTCTATTGTTGCAGCATGGAGGCACAGTTATTGTTTGTGTTATTAAGTCATGCAGGGACATAATACATGTGTAACTGTAAATGATGGCTCAAATTAGACATTAAATCCAACAATATCAGTTTTTTTAAGTAGGTTACTGGGAGGTAGCGGAACAAACATTGGGGTTTCTGCTGTGGTGAATACAGCGGTGTGCTTCTGTTTTACAGCCTGAGCTTAATTCATGCTCGGTCACTTGACACTCCAGACAAAAGATGTGATTTGTTAAACCCACGTCCACATTTGTCCCCTGGCGACAGTAAAAAGAAAAGCGGAGAAATTAAATGGATTCTTCTCAAAAGTAAACTCTTCTGTCAAGGCTAATGGGTTTTTTTCACTTATGCAAGAGTTTAGAAACAAGAAATCAATTGCATTTTTTTTTTTTATCTGGACAGCTCATTTAGGTGACAGGTTTACTTAATACTTGCCAGCTGCAATTAAGTTAAAGGAAGAGTAATACCATGGTTACAAAAAAAGGTTTTCATCTGTTTATTTTACTTGTTCTGCTTTATTGTTTCACTATTTACTTTTGTTTTTTAGCTAAGCAACAATAATCCAGTTTGCATTTAGATGAAGTTGTTAACAGGGATACAGGAACTTCGTCACTTTTGGGTCAAACTATTAAATTAAATGAGTTTTGGTTGGTTTATCCTTTTCTCTTTTTATATAAATACATTTCGCCCTATTTTTGTAAATGAGAGGTTTCTTGTTTCAGTCTCCTTCCTCTGAAATTAATGTAGAATTGGCTTGAGGGGTACAAAATATTATATTCATATTTCTTGTTATTTGGATGGGTTAAAGACTATGCAGACTGAGTAAGGGGATAACGGGATCTCATGCAATTGAGCTCAAAAATCATGTTTTTTGGGTTTAATATCTTTGTCAAAAATATGTTGTATTTTTTTAATTTAAGGGATATTTATTCTACAGATGCTGCAGGTGGAGACCCCTTTTAGTTCATTCTGGTAATGTTTTGGTTTGTTTTTCATACCAACCTAATAAAATAAACATTATTCTAACAGTATGGATAGTTCGCCATTACAGTTGTGTCCAGGAACTTACTGTGCTGGGATTAACAACAAGAACTAATGTTGGGTCAAGCTCATTCCTAATCGAGTCCCCTTCTCCAAAGTCATTTAAGGCTTTTTATGAAGGCAACTCGTCACTTTCTAGCCATCAGCTGCGCTTATGAGAGAAAAAACTCCTCAAACTTTTTACTCTCCCCTGAAACTGTTTAGTGATCTCTGCAGAGGAGTCAATAAATAGGAACACATAGCACCCCTCCCTAACCCCCTCCTCCCGTTCAGCTCCTACAGCTCCCCTCTTCTGTGCACGATCCAATTTCAGCCAGACGGAGGTGATCCTTCCTCGGGGCTCGTTCGGCTGGAGGCCGCCGGGCCGTTTACACAGCAGAGTGAGAATGAGAGATTTCTAATGACTCTGCACTCTGATAGTCTTCCAGTGGTGCCCAAGGCCTCTTGCCAAGGACCTTCCAACTCGACACAACCACTCATCAACCAGTCACATAATTCTAGAGTATGGGCAGAGCATGGGGGGCCTCTGAGTCCGGGAAGCCACGACGAGTGTTAGCAGATGCTGATGTGATGCATTTTTCTCCCCATGAGCGCTCAACTCATCCCTCAGAAAACTATTCCTTGACTGAGAGTTTTCTTTTATTTTTTTCCAAATTTACAATGTTTATTATCAAAATTTTAATGTTAAAATAATTATGTTTACTTGACTCTATTTGACAGACTGTCATTATTATTGGAACGTTTCAAACCAAAACCTGAGGGAGAGATTTAAATGAAAAATCCTTCCTCAATCTACCAAGTTTTTACCTTGTTAATGCAAATGTAATCCATGAATAATGAGTGCCTTGTCAAAAATATTAATGGTCCCCTAAAACTGAGTAATTAGTCCTGAAGCTGTTGCGCGGTATTAAAAAACCTCAAAGCTTTTTAATTGTTTTCCAGTGAGGTAAAACAAGGTGGATGTCTTAAAGCTCTAGTGTGTTAGGCTTCGTGGGATATATCGGCACAAATGGAATATAATATTCATAAGTATGTTTTTATGAATATATTATCACCTGAAAATAAGATCCATTGTGTATTTACCTTAGATGGAACCCTTTATATCTACAGAGGGAGAAGGTCCTCTTCCAAAGAGTCCACCATGATGAACTGCCATGTTTATACAGGAGCCCAGAATGGACAAAGGGAACATTTGCTGTGAACTGGAACCCCTCCCCTCCCCTTTATAAATAGGATAACTTCACCTCTTATATAAAGTTTTCTATTTTGTCTAGTCTCTCTTTTCTTTGGTGCAACTTTCTTTATTACAAAACCATTTGTTTCTTAAATTGCCACTGAGGTTCACAGAGCAGAAGCTTTCACTGATTCATTTTGCAAACTGTTTTTTTTTTAAGTTTAATTTGGTTTAAGTTTGGTTTATCCTGAAGAAACAGCTGTCAAAGTTCCGCACAGTTTTACATGACAGACTGCGGCTTTGCATTGCCTGTCAGGGAGACGACTGATGGATTCTGATTACATTTAAAAATAATTATCCTTGTTCTTGTTATGTTTTTTTAAATTTAGTAATATCTTTGAAGACATGCTACTGTTTTTACCCCGCAATACCTCTGAGATTACCCATCAATCAATCAATGTATTAATGTGTGACGTCTTCAATCCCTTGATTTTTACTCCTGACTCTGGAGGTTATTGTTTTTCTTTTCTATTTTCTCTTTTTTATTTTTTAGCACTTGTGTTACATTATTTGTCTGCACAATCGTATTGTTTAATTGTATACTGTAATTGTAAGTGTATAAAATCGGTGGTAAACTAGTAAACTAGTGTTCTTAGGAGAAAATAATCTATATAACTTTTAACTGTTGCAGCCAAAGTCCTACAAATTAGTTTCAGCTCAACTTTTTTCCAGTCAAAACACAATTAAATTGTCAAAATATGATTCATCTGAATTTTAAATGGCAAAAGTTTCAATAATCCTTATTACTTCAAATGTTAACTTTGTCATTATTTTTACATTTCTTCTGCTTTCAGCCTGAGGAAATCTTCAGCTTTTCTCAGTCACACTACTTTTACTGTCATACATAAATTACAGCTGCTTATATTAATAATAATGCATGAACTGACATGTTTCAGTTCAAATATTTGGACTGACATTGATTTCTTTCGGGACTTCCTCTCAAACTGACACCTCCACCTCAATTTATCACTTAAACCAATATAACTCTTTTCCGTGCTCAAATTTCAGCTGAATCCTTAAACCCTTTAAACACTTTTACTTTGACTAATACTTCAACTTTACTCAGGGCTTTGATTTAAATTGACGCTTCAACTTCACTTAGTGCTTACACTTAAACTGAAACTTTAGCCTCTCTCAGCACTTCCATTTTCACTGCTATTCGGACCTCTGTGAGTAATTGCATTTCCACTTACACTTTAACCTCTTTAGTATTTTGTCTATTTAAATGTTTTAAGTGCAGTATTTCTTCAGCAAGCCCGGGCACATTTCCCTGTGAAAAATAAGCCTTTCCGGTTATTACTTCAATTGTTTTATTTTCATAAGAGTTAAGGGCTGCAGCTAACGCATTTTTCATTGGAGATTAATCTGTTGATTATTGTCTTTATTAATCAACTCATGATTAAACTGTAAAAGGTAATAAAATGGCAAAAAATATATTATTTTTTCCAAGCCAAGTCACAATTATTAATGCCTTATCAATAGTTCATAATGCAAAATATTCATTTTACTGCCATATAACACAAATAAAAGCAGCAGATCTTGGAGCACTTAAATGAGTAGCTGGAACCAGCAGATGTTTGCATTTTTGCCTGAAATGTGATTAAAATGACTAATCAGTCTATTGACTATAATTGTAGCTTCATTATCTGTCGATCATATAACTAATTTCTCTTTTTTTTTCTCTGTAACTGTTATTAATGTTTACTTGGCCATTTAATTTTAGTTCCTATCAGCTGTTGTTTCCTGGAGGGACAGTTGTAAGTGAAACTGTAGCTTCCTCAATAGATAGCAGAGTAGCATGTATCACTTCTAGTGCACCAGAACTAGCACTTATCACTCCATGTTTACATCAGCAAATGCAGTGAGTGCTTTCATGTTCAAAAATTAACAGCAAATGTCACAGATTATTTAACATTAATTAAATGCTACAAGCCTCAGGGGGCACAGTGACGCCGCTGCATGTCTGATGGTGTCGGTGCCCCCGAAGCTGCAGAAAAATGATTAACAAAAAGGTCATTCCCACCATTTGTTTCCTTTAACCCGCATCTATTCTCACACTGGTTACACTTTCAGGACTATTACTGTCGCCACAGGGGAAGTGAGTGTAAAATAGCACCGCAAGGCCAAGAACCTCATCCATGTGTCCCTGAATGAGCACTAAGTATTAGGATGCAGAGGGGAAAAGAAGAGCACTTAACCCCTATTGTCTCTGTGTTTGGTCATATTTCCCTGTCACACTCATGGGCCTGAGCTGAACTCCACTTCCTTTAGCATATCAGCGTGTCAGAGACATAACCTAACACTGCGAGCACGCAGAGACACACACTTAGACAGCGTGTCATTGCAGCGTGGGTTCATCGCCTCCATCAAGAATGCTGCAGCCCATCCTTTCAGGAAGGGAGTGAAAACACACACTCCCACAGTGCTACATTTCTGTTTTCATCTGGGCACACTAACAGCATGCTTTCCTTGGCAATGTGGCTCCTTTGACAGTAAACCAGTGCAAAAAAAAATCCACTCATGAGTGCATTTTTAATACACACACAGACACACACACACACACAAATTGTACAATATAACCCAGAGTAATAGGAGTGTAAAAAGTCCCCTGATAATAAATGGAGAACGGAAGCAGCAGAACAATACTTACTCACTGCCTGGCTGGTAATATTTGTGCCTGTAAATGAGGCCGTTTTGTTGCAAATAATTCTGTGGCTTTACCCAGTTATTGGCTAATTTAAAAGAAGGGAACCATTCTGAAGAATGACCCAGTACAAACTGAGTGGTTTTATTCCTGGTCTGTGCTTTGGTTTGAAAGAAATGGCCCCACTAAACCGCTGTTACTTTTACACGTCTGGGTCCATTTATGTGTGCAGTCCCTGTTGTATAATTTCTCCCCTGTGTTAGCAATACTCGACGAGCTCCCTGCTCAGCCCCCTCTCCTCCTCTTTTGTCCCTCATTTCTGTCTTTCCTCGACACTATGTGGGAGACAGAGGCGCAGAGTGTTGCGGAATGGAAAATTGATTATAAATAGACAATGTGAGGGATCCATTGGTAATGATGGCGGAGAGTGCACCGTCCCGCAGCACAATGTCACCACAAGCTATCAGCTGCCCCGATGCCTCGCTTTGATGCTGCCTGGTGCATATTCTTATGCTTTGACGCTGGTAAGTCTATATGCCTCCAGAGAGCTCGCCTGGGGGTCAACTAATGGGACCACTGCCATCCTCTTTCTTTGCTTTGGAAAAGCGGCAATTTCTTTCCTCTTTTTTTTTTTTTTTTTTTTTTTACCTCTGTCTTTCTCTTTCCAAAAGACTCGGTTACAATAACTACAGCTCTCACAAACGCAGATGGGGGACAAGCCGGAGCTTTGGCCATGTAAAGAGATGGAGGAAAGGAGTGTAAGTAACCAGCCAGCGCATTGAGAGCCAACACAAACGGAGTCTCACCTTGGAATCTTTCAATTTGCCTGTAATAAATTGCAGTAGGAAGCAATTGCATCGCTGATGTGCTGAGGGAGTTGAAATTGAAACCCATGCAGGGACAGTGGGCGCTCTCAAACAGAACAGCGGCATATAGTCTTGCCTTCGACTAGCTGAAGAAATGAAAACAATCTACAATTCCTGAATCTCGCTCTCACACACACACACACACACACACTCACATCTGCGGGGCCACGGAAAGTGTTTGTCAAACCAAGGGTTGCCTGTACGTTAATATGTCAAGTCACTACCTGAACACACATATTTTTTCACACTATAAAATAATGTAAAAACAATTGACAACAGCAACAGCAGCTCCAGTTGTGGAGACAACCAAACAGCCTTCACACAAAGATCTGGTATGGCAGCACAAAACAGCCACAAGAAGTCCGAACAATGTCTCAGGTATATAGGTAGAGAATATATCCTTCAGCTATGTGACCTCGCTTAGTTGCCATAGTAATACAGTCCTAATACTCTAACCTCCCCTCTTTTTCTGCTGCATTAGTGCCCAGCTGAGTGGCGGTCAGCTCTGTTTGCTCTAACTGCAGGTGGCATCGGTGACATGCATTACTTCCCCTCTGCCCCCCATAACAGAGGAGCAAATGTGAGCTCCCTGGAGCGCCGGGGCCCAGACGTAACTGGATAAAGGCTGTCAGAGGGCCTCGTCTGAGCCACAAGTGGAAACGCAGGCCGAGCCCTAATAAGAGTCCAGCCCGCAGCTGCGTAGACTGTATCAAAACAAGAACTCTGGATTCGGACTTCTTTTTGCAGGTAATTTGGTCTCAACTGGGCTTGGATTCATGTTATTCTGTTACATTCCCTCACGTTCTCGACTCTACGCTCCATCTTGTTCTGGTTTGTTGCTTTTACAAAAGAAAAAAAAACTCAGGCAATGCTGACCTCACAAATTACGTTTTCTTACAATGATGCATAGTCTGCGCAAACAGCTGATTTGGAATTAATAACATCATCAGGGATATCTTGCTTTGCCTCTGCTTTGCTTTCTTGAATGACAAAAAACATCTTGCAGGAACAAGCCCAATAAATAAAAGAGGCAAAGAATGAGAATGAGATTGGCAGGACCTTGTTTGCTCGGCAAGCTTGAGGGTATCAGATAACGCCATGCGTGTTTTATTGGGTGACAGACAAATAAAGAATAGCAGAGCGACGTGTGGGAAGACAGACACTGGTCTAAAAGCCTCCATTCATCCCTGAGTCATGTTTCACGGGGCTGCAGTGTCAGGTTGGACTCTAATCTCCTCCAGATGCCCTCACAGGAAAACAACATCTATACATCCACCCCAACAGAGCAAGAACACCAAACCTTGATAACCAAATTGATTTGCAAGTTCCCCGTTGTAGTTATTTTGACTCAGTGGTCGTGTAATTACTCATCCATCCTGTCTGGCTTTTTCTATCTTTACTTTCTAGTCTTGATCAAAAGTGTAGCTCCTTCCACTCATCAGCTCTCCCTGTACGCCTGCCTGTTCCTGTTGGATGGGAAGAGTGAGGGAAATATATGCATAACCCTTCGCTGACATGCAGTCTCGTTTGATGTGGGATTCTCAAACAGATGCCCCGTCTCTGCAACGTTATTGGGGATATTAAAGTGCTGCGTGGCTCCGTCTCTCTGACTCCTTAATACAAACACACGCACACCATCATTTGCAAAAGCCAATTCCATTTCCTGCTTTAGAAGCTAGCTTCACAGCCTTCCTCTGTCGTTAGGAAAGTAAATAAAATCTCAGTCCAGGAACCTTGGAAGAGACGAAGTGCTGCTGGTGCAGTCACGGTTGATTATGGGGTTTCAAAAAAGAAAAAAATTATTTTCATTATCTTGTAAATTATGGATGATGTTAGAGTTAGGGTTTTGAATCATTTCAACTATGCAATGTTAATTTTCCAGGAAAAAAAAAAGATGGCAACTTGTGATTACCTGTGCTGTTTCCAAAACAGTAGGATCATTCATAATCTCAAAAAAGAGAAAAGCTGCAAATCCTGATACATTAAGCTGCAGTCAGTGAATGTTTCACATTTTTGCTTGAAGAATGCCTGTAATAACAGTTTTATATTTTGGGATAAGCACAAAATGACATAATTACCATCTTTTGCTCAGCTTAAAAAAAAAAGACAGCCATGTGTGCTTATCCCAAACACACATAATTGTCATTTTTTTATGTCTAGGGTTTTAGCACAGATTAATCAGAGTGATATTATGTGTTATTATGTGTTCATTAGCAAGTTTCAAACTTGTAGGCAGACTTTGTTAATATCACACAGAGCCAGGCTGGCTCTCTCTCTCAGTTTCAAGTCTTTTTGCTAAGCTAATCTAACCAGCTTTTTGGTAGTAGCTTAATATTGAACAAACAGACAAGAGATTTGTATAAATGTCCTCTTCTAATTCTCAGCTAAAGTAAAAAAAGCAAAAAAAGGGCATTTCCTTATGTTACACTAATCCCTTAAACAGCAAACCAATTGAAAAATCCACTCGATATTTCAGCGCTAGTTTAATCATCTAAGACTTTTCAAACATAAAGTCTCAACATGTTCAAACTTGCCACAGAAAGAGTGAAAATCCCTGACACGACCCCGACACCGCGATAAATTTCAAAGGCTTCCCACTGTTTGAGCGGGGGCGTATTTGTCCTTGTAAAACACAACTGTAAATACACGTAAATGAAATTTACAAGCCAATTACATATCTGGAGTTGAGTCAAACTTGTAAACACTGAAGAGGCAGCAGAAGGAGAAAAAGAAGAGATAAGCAGGTCTTGAAGTATCTGGGCCAGTCAAACGGAGGTGTGGTCAGGGACGGACGGTGCGGCTCTCGCTCCCGGCCAGGTCTGTCGGAAGGTCATGTGAAAGCGGAATGTGACTGAGCTGGATGTTTGCCAAAGGCTGTTATAGACAAGAAAGGTTATTTTTCTTAAAACAAAGTGAAAACTGAATGCCACCTGGGAAAGATTATTCCTCGCTGCTTCAGTACAGCCCCGGCTATTTGAATCATTGGCTTTGGAAACATGTGACAATATCCTGCCACAAGGCAGGGTTCTCTTTATTTATTTATATTTTGACGGTGGGTTGTTTCAATGAAATTCAACAGATGTAATGAGAGCCCAGGCTTTTGCTTTCTGCATTACTGGACAAACAATTACCCAGCATTTACTGTGAGTCTTCTGAGATTTAGGGGAATGCATTACTTAGCAGACAGCTGACAGCATGAGCTAACTCAGCAAGCGACATGCAAAATAGGAAAATAATTGTGTAGAGTGCCAGAAGAGGAGATCATCCGTACAACACGCCGACATAAAATAAACAAGGAGGAGAAGGCAACGCATAAAGGAGAAAAAAACAAATTTATGTCGACAGCTGAAAGGGACATATGCAAACAAAAAGACATATATCAAAAAAAGAAGTGAACATGCACACACACATATTTAGACTCTCCAGTGAGTGCTGTCAAAGTCTGGGCTGTCAAAAGAGCCTGTGTGACTGAAAACAGGATAGGCAGCCTGGACAGGATTGTCCCAACTGTTGTGTTGTGAATGTATCTTGTATCAGGTGGTATGAAAGCAGTACATATGAACAGAATGATTAAATTTGTTCCCATATGAAAGGATGATTTCATTTTCATGATATTATGTGGTGGATCTTTTCGTGGAGGAAAGGGTTTAATAAAAAAAAAAATAAAATTAAAAAAAAAAAAACCTTTAAGGGGAGCAATAAGAGGAAGTTTAGGGAGTTGCATAATGTCTACATAGAGCACAGAAGTGTAGCTTGTGTATTGTGTTGACTTGACCCTTGACTCAACCCGCATCACTGAGTCATAAGTTTTAGGTATTGCAAAAAATGAAACTGCCAGTGTCTGGTGAGGGAAGGAGTGAGAAGAGAGTGAAGAAATGGGTTCAAGTTAGATACACAGGAGAGCTAAAAAAAAATGAGGGTTAGGGAGACAGAGAATATAGGGAAAGACAGGCGCTGAGGCTTCGCTCAGACTGGCAGCCTAAATCAGATTTTCGGCATATCCAGATTGGAATCAGATTGCCTTCATCAAGTTTGGATGGCAAGAAACACATAGTAGTCGTACTGTAGGTGGTTTGAAATCTGACTCAAATCAAATTTCGAATGACTTAGGCGAGCCACTCAAATCAGATTTCAAAATGTCCTTTACGTCACCCTGCATAACACGGACCATATGATGGTGACATCACATCTGGCCCTGGGTGCCGCACAACGGTGGAAGAAGTACTTTGACCATAAGTGAAAATGCTTACACAACATTTAAAGTATCAAAACGTAATGACATTAAAGTAAAATGTCCCCTGCGACTGGTTATACGATATTTTTAGATTGTAAACAGTACGGCATTATTGTGTATGTAGCATTGGATAGCACCTTTTCCAAAGGATTTCCCAATAAACTTGAGGTGTCGTGAGATCGTTGAAGTTAGTGGTTTAAAAAATGTAACTAGTCTTTGGAAAAGTAAACAAAGATTTTCAGCTGAAATCCAAACACCTTACACTTTGATACTGTTCTTCCACGGTAGCTGCAGATGAGCTAAATGTCAAGTTTTACAGGAATAAGGCTAAACTGACACTCAATTTGATAGAATAACATAGCACTACTTAAGTGCCTCATTTGAGGTAAGTCATCAGAATATTTTTACATTTATACAAAAAGAAAAAATGGATTTTGTAACAGGAAACAAATTGAATTGAATACAAAAGGTTAGACTAAAAAAATGTACTCTTTAAGTTCAGTCATGAAACAGTCACACTAACAATGCTGCTTATGGTAAAGTGTATATCACATAAATATGAGTCATTAACGGTCAGTAAAAAATAGCAACATGAAAATTTAAAAAAAAAATCTTGCAGTTTCACATCCTAGTATGAATAAATAGCCCAACGATGTTTTAAAAAATTACACTGTACCAAAAATGGAAGTTTTCTACCCATGAGTTGTTACAAAAGACAGCCCACTATTGCACTGGTGCCATAATGAAAATACTAAAGTGAAGTACTCATATCAGCCGGACTTGAGAGAATATAGTTGCTCTCTACCACTCCGTCACATGAATCATGGCTGCACATACTAACCCTCCTCATCTGATGCTGCCTGCACACCACTACCGCTGCGGTGCTCAGGTGTGACAGCATGCATCTCCATCTTTCATTCAATCTGAAGTTTGCTATTCAAGAAAATGCTCGCTGTATCTGCAACGCTGTCCTTATTACAAAAACTAACCCTGACAGATTTACAACGCCCGAACAGAAAATGCACCGTTGCTTGTAAATGACAAAAAGAATTCCAGTCTCAAAGATCAGACTTATGAGACAAATTGAGTTTTTATGAGGTGTGAACATAAAATTTTTAAGATAAGGGGGAGAGATGAGGGTAGAGGGGAGATTGGTGGAGTTGGTTGGCTCAAAAATATGCGTCAGCAGCATGAAGCCCCTAAAAAGTTCAGTGTGGTTGGAGGAGAAAATCAAGGAGCGGGGTTCTCCGTGGTGTGCTGTATGCCTGCTGGCAGCTGCTCTGGCTGGCATTCACGTTTGCTTTTTGGCTTCTTTCAAAGGGCTCCAAAGCAAATAAGAATGGCCCCGCTTACAGGCCATAAAACTTGTGTGTCAGCCCACTCAAGCATACACAGCACTGTACTTCTCAAAATGGCATGAAGTGTTTTCTGTTTTCTTAAGCAAGCTGATTAAATGAACACAAATGTATATTAGCTCTCCCTGCAGGTCGAGACATTTTTGAACTATAATGATACATACATGGATTTGTACTTCAACGTACATTTGTGAAAACATCTAAGCTGCAGACCTACTAATCTGTACATGACAGCTGTTTGCTGACATTTGAGTACCAGGGTTCTCTCAGAGATTCACTGTAGAGCATGGTGTGAGCCTGCTACTGACTGAAGCACATAGCTCTTTCTAGCCTACAAATGACACGTTTAGCCCCTTTTTCAGCACACAGTTTTGATTTAAGACATCTGTCCTTTTGTAAAATTAAAAGTATTTTGAAAGACCTGTGGTGCTTGAGTCATTCGGAAAGCAGATGCTAGAATGCAAGGCTAACCAGCTCCCACGCAGAAAAAGGGAGGCTAGGTAGTCTGATAAAGTTAGCACTTATTTCCATCTAATACCTCTTTTTCGTAAATTAATCAACTGCTGAGCCATTTCCAGCTCCAACTGTTTTAATTCTTAGTCATGGAAAGGAGGGGCTGTAGCTGACGTTAGCTGCTTCCTTTCAAAAGTCCAGATATGATGATAGAATATTACTAATGTCAGCTCAAAGCAACAGCTGGTCTTGTAAACTTGTAAACTCAGCAGTATGTATGGTACTCTCTGGTCATAAAGAGTCATAGGCAGTGTTGCAAAATATTTTCAGTAAAGATAAAGTGGCCAAGTGGCTCTACAACTCATGCTAAATTTCAAAATAGTAATGTCAACACAAAACCATCAAACTACCACATAACACACAAAGTGAAAAAAGAAAAACAAATCAAGTTAAACATAACTGATGAACAGTGGTTAAGGCCATATTCAAGGAAAAAACATGTCAACTCAATGTAAAAGCCTGTGCAAAAAAAAAAGAGAAAAGAAAAATGCTATGTGAGTGTTTCTGCACACAGCAGGTTTGTATTTACTTCTCAGGTTACAATCATAGATTAATGAGGAGCTGAAAACAGAAAATAGAAAGAAAATATGTTTGGTACAAATGACTTGACAAAAGAATTAAACTCAAGTCAATCGTACAAAACTTGTGTTTGAGATGTTTCCACCATCCTCATTCCTCATCCTCATCCTCATATATCCTCATTGTTTTTGTTCTTGCTTGGTTCAAAAATAAGCATTAACTCTTAAACACAACCCCATAGTTCTGTTGCCTAGATCTAACCAAACTGTGCAGGTGCAAAGGGTAAATTGGCTATTTTTTTATTTTTTTAAAATAATTTAGAATAAAAACAATAGAGAAAGAATTCCCTTAACAAATAATGACAATCAGTGATTTATTGTTAGGTGTTCATATACACCTCATTTAGATTTCTGTCTGTCAACTCCAACAAAGTCATTCCAAATAGACACACCCACAACAGAGCAAATACACTGAGAAATTTGTGCCTGTCTACAAGCTACAGGAGTTATTGTCTGCTGAAAATCACACTGGATATGTCACTTTACCCAAAGCCTAGTTTGTGTACTTGTCTATTAAAATCGAGGCAATGTGGAAAAAAAATTAGTAAGTAATCTAAAAGGACATTTTATCAATCAAACAGTTGTTCCCACATTGTTGCCTGAAATTATTTTAGGAACTTTTGGTACTATTTGACAAAATAGAGTCAAAACAAGCAATAAAGGTACATGAGATTAAATTAAATCACATTTTTAATAGAATTTCTGTTTGACTTAAATTTAAAGTCGTGTTCACTTGCTTGTAACAGTTATGTCCTCCACAACTTATGTTGTACAACAAGTTTTCAAACAAGCCCAATTAACGTGCCAGTCTAATAATGTATTTGTTATTTACAGTGTGGCAGTCCCTGGGTCTCTTCCATACAAAAGGGGCCATGAGCCAGGTTTAAATGGCTGTTTCAAATGTTTATGGGTTTCCTTCATCCCTAAGTGGTTTGAATTGCAGAGTGTTTTCAGAGCATTGTTACTGCAGCAATCAAAGCTGGGATTTTCTCTTTATACTGCTCTCTAAAGAACAATCAAAGGTGCCAGTAAATGTTGTATGATTCATTTGAAGAAAATCATTTGTCACCTCTGATGCTGAGAGGCATTTACCATGAAGCTGTGAATGTCAATGTACTTGCCAGAAAAGAAAACCTGGAGGCTGAATAATGACAAAAAAAAGCCATTTTTTCCTCTCGTGTTTAGCTCTGGTCTCCTTTTAGAGGTCAAGGTTGTATACCGAGGTGAAGCATTTCTACCTTTTTCAAGGGTAGTCTGTCTCTCTGAATGACAGGTCTAACATAAACAGGGTCACAAGTGGGAGATTATGAGGGTTTGATGAAAACAGCTACTGCCGGGATTTATCATGAGTGGTGTTGAATCGCTGCGTTTGACCTCCAGACGCCTGTGAGATACTTGTGGCGAGGTCACCATGCAGCCTTATGTTTTTTTCATCAGAGCTCAAGTTATTCCAATCAGACGTCCAAGCCATCGACTAATCTAATAATTGGAATCAAAAGGTCTAGGTATTTTCTCCGTAAAATATACATTTGCAACATTCTGAACCTTTGAGTTATGTGTTTATTTGAAAGGAGGCAATGAGAATTTAAGACCTGTTGGCAGAACATGTAGATGTATATATAGGGTCGTTTTTAATAGACACTTAACTCCAATTAACCTTCATTCTCCTATTTGCCTGTAATTACATTATCCTCTGGTATTTGAGTCTATTTTTCTTTCATCCAAGAGAGGCCATGTCCTACTGCTACATGCCCAGAAAACAGTGAGGCAGTGCAAGAACAAGCTTCTCCTTGTGCTGGTTCTCCCAGTTGGCCGGAGAACCAGTCTACGGTCTACTCTCTCTCTCTCTCTCTCTCTCTCTCTCTCTATCTCTCTCTCCCTCCCCTCTCCTCAACCTCGGATCTTTCTCAATGCTCTCCTCACGCTCCCTTTTTAGCCCTCTCCTTCTGCTCCCTCGCTGCATATCTGAGCTCTGCCCTCCGGCAATGTCCAGCGCCAGACAACGTCTGATTCATGCCTTCAGTGAGCTGCTGCGGTCAGCTGGCTCTGTATTACAATAGAATCGAGCTTGTTGGGAGATTGATTCAATATCCTGCTTTGACGCCAACAATTCTTCTAAAAATGTTGTTTTTTATTCTTACATCTTTCTTCATTGTCTTTAGTATTTATTTCTGATTTGTTCACACAGACCGGGTCGCTCTTGTTGTCAAAATAAAAATTGAAATTTCTGGCTCCTAAAGGTCTTAAAATGGACACTTTGAAAAGGAGGCTGGAATCTATGCCTCCTTTTTCCCAACTGCACCGCACAAAAACACATTCCAGCTGTCAAATACGCTCAGTCATGTACTTCTATATAAAACCTTTTCTGACTACCTGCTTGTCCCCTAAAGCAATTATAGGTGAAGGAGCTCTTTTTCAGCACTTGAACCCCTACGCTCCAAAAAGGTGCTTGTTGAGCTGTCACCCCCACTGACACTTTAGTGACATATTTTCAGAACTGATGCATGAATGATGATGCATTAAAATGGGAGTGATTATGATAGATTGGAAAATGTCACCCCGGTTAGGCTCACTCCTCTACTCCACTACATTTAAGAAAGTCATCATAATAAACTACATATATTTGATGGCCATGGCAAGGTAGTTTACAGATAAAGATATCATTTGTAAAATATGAGATTTAGATTTAAATTAGAGCTGAAACATTTTTTTTCCTATTCGATAAATGTAATAATTTCTGAACTAATCAATTTCTGCTTTATTTCAATAAGAAACGTGGAAAAATGCACAGCAGTATTTAAGAGATTAAGATGATATATTTACAGGTTTTATTCTGTCTGACCCGTGGTCAGATACTCAGTTAACATATGAAACAAAGGAAATGTACAAAAAATCTCACAGTAGAGAAGGATGGACATTTCTGCTTAAAAAAATAATGACTATCTTTGAGTATATTAAGCAGGTAAAATAGTTCTAACTTTACTAACAACAAATTTACTTTCTGCCTACACAGGACTATTATTTAATCAGTAATGATAATCCAATGATACCGTATAGAAAATGTACATCAAACAAATAAACAAACTTTTACTTTAGTACGTTAAATATATTTTAAATACCTTGAATGCAGGAATTGTACTTGCAAATTGTTGTAATACCACTTTAAAGTACCATTACAATAGCCAGTTAAAATAGGTAGTAGAAAGTACTGAATAAATGGTAAAATTTTTAGTTAACAATAACTGATTAACGGTTGATGATTTAAGTACAGTAGGCAAAACAGAGATGGAGAAATGTTTGAAACTACTTCATCTAAACATTATCAGTCTTATTTCCACTAAGTGTTACTTAGTATCAACTTTAGAAGCGGTTGAAATAAACAGAATTAGAACACATTTGGAACATGGTGGTTGGAGTTGATAAGGAGGTACTTGACCTCTTCTGCCAGGTTTTAAGTGGACAAACAGTTTTCTGAGAAACGGAAGTATACATGCAACACTTCAATTCTTCACTTCCTTACCATTGAATGTGGGCATATGTGGAGATAGTTTTGCAGTGATAATCTTGGAACAGGAATCATTTCATTTCAGAAGTTATCTCAAAAGCGGCTTAAAGCTCTAAACATTTCTTAGAAAATACCGAATAACTGTGAATTTCTTAAGATAGTATGTTAGAGGTTTTACATCAAAGCTGATTAAATGCACTGTTGTTCTCCATAAGTTGTAAATTGGCTACTCATTAATCATATCCATTGACAGCCATGGCTTGGGATTAGGGATGCTGGAGGTGTTGTAAATAAAACGTGAATAAATCTGCTTTGTTAATTAAGTGCATTCAGGGCAGCGTTCCCTGGTTAAAAGAAAGAAATTTTAAAAAAAAAAGCTTTTGATTATTGAGATGTCATTATTTTCCAGGAAGCGTGGTGTGTTTACTTCTGAGGAGCAACGGACCACTTCACATCCATTTAAATCATGAGACCAATGCAAAACAAGTTTGAGATAATTGTTGCTGTTTCACCTCAGACATTTTTAAAGAAACGCTTACAATTATTTTAAATTGCTTTCTGTTCTGAAAGAAAGAGCAAGTGGCAGGTTTCAGAATGCAAGGCCCTTTACACTGAACTGAATTTTTTAAAAAAACAACCCCTGAGGATGTGCATGCACTCTTTCATTGTGTTTTTTTCTTTTAAATACTGTGTACTCAACCTTTTATGTGGACTCTCCGGTAGGCCACCAATTAAAACCATCACGCTGTTAAAAACTTTATTTTAAAGGGATTTGTCACCCTGAAGGTTGACAAGACAAGTGCACAAGGTCAGAGGAAGGTACTGTGAACAACAGGCAGTGAACTAGAAAGAAACATGGCATCCATGAATAATGCATGGATGAAAGGTATCTCTAATGGCACTGTTAAAACTTTAAAAAGTTGATCTTTGCTTCCAACTAGAGATGCTCTTGGATAAAAAAAAAAAAAAAATCCTCTTTATCTAACTTACTGCAGTCATCTTCAGAACTCAGCTTGAAAGAATCACTGATTGGTTTAATTATGTTTGCAGTGATGATGCATCTAAATGGTACTCATTACAATATGAGACATTAATTACTGTGATTGTGAAATATGACATTTGGGAAACAGAATTTTCCTCCCGTTCTGTTTTGCACTTTCTTAGCACACGGACAAAGCTACACAGTCTCCCCAGCTATGCACATAAACACACACACACACACACCAACACCAACACACTGGCAGAAAATTTAAAGAGGGACACTTACCGTCTTTAGACACTTGGTGGTCATGGCGGGGTCAGAGAAGAACAGAGACACAGACAGAGTGGAGAGCGCGACCTCACGGCATTACACTCACATCCCGGCTCCCAGACACGAGGACGAGACCGACGGGGCTCGTTAACTTGAAAAGCGCGGATGGAGGGCGGCGGGTTTGCTGAAGTGTGTCAAGAGGAAACTGCAGGCACCAGTCAGTCAGGCCGCTGAGAGACAGCGAGGGGGTGAAAACGAGACAGACAAAAGCAGGGAGAATTCAAAGACGACAGCAATTTCTCCTTCCTCTTCCTCCTCGCCTTCTCTGCTGTAACTTAACCCCCGAAGAGCCCCGGTGAGCAGACACACAGAACCAGTTTCAGACCTGTCCCGCACTAACGGCTGCCTCTCCCCCCCTGCTCTCTCACTTTTCTCTTCTCTCCCTCTGTTTTTTTTGGTATCATTTAACTCTTGATTCCGTGGCCCAGCGATGAGCTCACCGAGAGCTCAGGTTTCAGTGCCTTTTACTGGAATGCAAGGGGCAGTTACACAGAGAGGCAGAGGTGCTGGGGAGGTCAAAGGCTACCGGGTTAGTGTGTAGGAACGGAGAAGACAGGGGTGTCTGTCATCTGGGGGGAGTTCCAGTGGAGGGATATCTGAGGGGCCTGGAGTGCCGAGAACAAAACAGGAGTTACAGGGGTCATGGGTTACGGAAGTTGCGGGGCCAGGCAACATTTGACAGCTCTGGAGGCTACGGACCGGAGGACACTGAGTACATTTACACAAGTACACACACACACACACAACCTCTCCTAAGTGCTAGATTTATTGCTCACTTAGAGATTGGCGTGTTTTCCTAGGGGGATACAACTTCTTGTTTTTGTGCTTTGTGGAGTTGATGTTTTTAGATTTTAGCAGTTTTTGATCAAAGATATAATTTATACAAATAAAACACATACATAACTTATGAGGATGACCATAATCATGGGAATAGTAATGCTTTTATTTGCATAGCACACAGACAGATTGTGACCATGTGCTTTACAATCAGGATAAAGCTGAAGCAAAATGGAAATAATTAGATAAAATTCTATTAAAAACAGAAACAAATAGGCCTCCACTGAAAAGCAAGAAGGTGTCAAGGGCATCAGTTGCATTAAAGGACCAACAAGAAACACAGAATAGAAGATTTTCAAGTTTGCTCTGATCAGGCAGACCTAATACAGGGAAGCACTTCACAATTTGAAGGTATAAGCAAACAATTTTTAATCAAGGACCCTTTGTTGAGCTGCACAGTTTTAATTGGGTTCATTTTATTTCACTTCTATTCAAAAAGTCTGTGTCTCTTCCAAAATGTCAATTTTCGTAACAGTGCAGTTGTCACTTATCCTTCACCTTTCAGCGCACAGCTGCCAGTTAGCTAAAGTTAGCTAGATCCAGTTGGCAACAGCAAGCAGACTGTGTGTCTCTGGTAGTGTTTGCACCTATCAGAGTGTCTGTTTGTCTTTCTCTTTAGAACATTTTTAAATTCATAAAGCTGCCAGTGTAACTCTTAATTATCCAGTAAGCTGCTTCCATAATTCTATTTTTTTATGGATTTAGCACCACAAAGAAAATTTTCTCTGACTCCATTGTGCAAGGAAGGTGGCAGAAACAACAGTGACTGACATCTCACAACCTGGCCAACGAGTGAGCATGTGTTCTTTTGTCATTTGGGTGAAATGACCCTTTAATTTAGCACTTTATGTGCATGTTTTGTTTTTGTTTTTGTGCTTTGTAAAGGTATCCCTGTAAATGCATATGCTAACCTGTACATAGTATTTCATATTTATAAGGTGTCATATTTCCAGGCAGC
Source organism: Acanthurus lineatus (assembly GCA_029814665.1). Classification (NCBI taxonomy): domain Eukaryota; kingdom Metazoa; phylum Chordata; class Actinopteri; order Acanthuriformes; family Acanthuridae; genus Acanthurus; species Acanthurus lineatus. The sequence continues at coordinate 4,693,079 of JAPZDV010000010.1, read as the reverse complement.
CATCATCAATGAATTTTAATCCATCTTTATGTTAAAACAATATTTTAAATCAAAATTTAGCTTACATTTTTTGCACTTTTGAACTTTTGATGTAGTTTACTTAAATCCAGTTTGTTTTAGTTTACTTTACAGCTGGAACTTGATATTTAAATGTAAAACTGCTGCCTTTCACTGACACTGTTATTGTGGTGCATTTGCATACGCTCCCATATAGCAATGCAAAAGTATTGCCGCTACATGTCATACTAATTATATGGTGTTTACACCACCTGTGGCGTTGCTGCAGAGGTGTCATTATTGGGTGCACGTTCCCACTGAAGGCTCACTTGACAGCACAAGCCAATTACAAAAAAATGCAGAGAACAAAGTGGATGCCTTTTTAAAGACGCCTTTGTCAAGCTGACTTTCCCTCTCTCATACCGCAGCGTAACAAAAATAACTGTGGCTAATTGAAGTGGCCTGGCATTTATTTGTTTATTGTTTTGCCAGTCAACTCGCTCCCTCTCTTCTGTGGAACCGATAGCTTTGAAATGCGGCTCTGCCGGCCCAGCGCTGCTCAAGCTGCTGGGAATGTGTGGTCCTTATTAGCGGAGAGGAAGTGTGCGAATGAGCGCTGCAGGCCCCAAAATCTCAGGAATCTTGATGCATTTTCCCCCCTTGTGGCATTTTTCACAAGCAGGGCCAGCTAATCGCTTATACTGATAGCAGGGTTCTGTGAGAGGCCCCTGGTTGTTGGAGAAAGAAGCTGTAGGTGGTGGAGGCTGTGCAGCAACCCCCTCCCCACCCCCCACCCCCTAGGTTTGTAGATCATGCTGGGGAGTGGGTTCGCATGCTGTTTGTGCAGATGAGTGTCGGGGCGGGCACACCCTCTGCGGGCCTGTTCCCATGGGAACCGCAGTGATAGCGAACAGCTTGTTTTTGTGTTTTTTGGCAGTGTTACCGCTGCTGGAATACTGACAGGCACTGGGGAGGTCTGATATGCAAAAGCATTGCCAGGTAGGCCCTTGTGCGAAAAGAATGTTTTCCCTTTGACTTTCTCCTGTGTGTTGTTACATCCATGCAGAGATATTTGGGCATTACAGCCTCGGCGGAATTCAGTGTTTACCACCTATCAGGGGGCGATTCTGATCAAATGGAGTTTGTGTTGCAGAGCTCGCCCCGTGCCACAAGCTGACAGGCTGAACTTGTACTTGAGGGTTCACAATCCTCAGGTGGATCATTAGATCCGTTTTAGTCAAATGACTTCAGGTTAGTGTTACACTCTCCACACGCTTGGCCGACAGACATTTGGCTTTGGTTTTGACCTTTTTGCGTCTCAAAGGGAATTCTGCACTACACAAACAGGAAAATAAGTTTTTTTAAAATCTCCCCTTCCCATAAAATTTCAACTGATAACATCACTTTGTGGCTTAGCTGACTTCATTAGCATATTTGTAATCGTAAACCTGATGTCCTTGACTTAAAAAAAAAAAAAAGTCTCCTACAAGGGTGAGGAGCAGGGAAGGTTGGAAACTTATTTGCACTGGCGCTGGATCTGCCAGTGAAGTTGTGAGCAAGAGTTGTTTCACAGCACAAATGAAAGCAGTCGATTTCAAACTGTGATGAAAAAAAAGGACTCCTGCAGCTTTATGAAAACCACAAAAAGATTAATGTTGGATAAACAAAATCAACTGCCATATGTCTCCAGGAACAAAGAACATCCCCTGCTGCCCCTCACACATCAAAGAGAGCTAACCTATATTTTTTTTTATGAATTTTTGTTTGCGCAAATATTAGACACACACAGAGCAGGGTAAGCTTGAAATGAAATTAAAGCCAGCGTTTATTGTGCAAACGACTACCTCACTTTATGGTGTTTGGATTCCTAAATGAAAGCATACTCCAGGAAACCCTTCACCAGACTTCTTGCTGAGAGAGCAGGCTGCACAGAGAGCAACCGCTTCTGCTCTCCTGCCGCCCTCTCGCCTGGGACGGCGGGGTAATTACATCATTTGGAGATGGAATGAAAGCACTTTACAAGCGAAAGTAAGTGAAATGCTTTATTGCTCGCGGAATTGCCAATTAAAAAGCAACACCTGGAACGCAGAGGCTCGGCTTAAACAGCCCTCTCCCTCGTGACAAGCCTGAAACCAGTCCCCTGCTCCACAGAGGCCCCTAGAGAATGTTTTTCTTTCCATCCTTTTCCCCCCTCTTTACCCTGTCTTTATTTGTGCAAAGCTGCCGACAATGCACCTTCACATCGCCTTACATAGCCCATAAGTCACCAAAGCCTAACGTGCTCTTAAGCATATTAATAAAGCCAGTTTCCAGGGTAGAGCATATGGCACGGCTACAATCTAAACCTGCTCAGGGCACGCTTCTGCAAAAGAAAACAGTAATGATTCTCTCCAGCACCCAGGCCACACTACAGTGGGTGCCCCCCCACCCATCCAACACACACACATTGAGACCAGTACAGACCTCTCCTGTCCCACATATGTCCCATGCTCAGGTCTGTTTCCCCTAAGACAGAAACAGACCAAACTGAACAAACAGAAAGGCGCAGAAAAGAAAAATGTCTTTCATATTCCTCCACGAGTCCGTAAAACCCCAACTGATAACTATCCATGGTTCACAAGGGACTCTTGTTTTATACCACCATGTTTGCTCCCTGGATGAATAACATCAGTTCAAAGCTCCTCTAAAACTAACAGCCTGCAGTGAATGCCTGCGTCCCTGTGAGGTTGAACTCGTACTTAGCAGAATGCTAAAGTCAGCATGCCACAATGCAGATTTTATGGTAAGCATGATGATATTATGATTACCGTGTTTACCATCCCAGTTTACTGAATTTGCATGCTGACATTTGCTAGTGCCAGTTGCTGATGTGCAGTTAATTAACACTAAACGCAAAGTAGAGCTGAGACTCATGGAATGTTGTTAGTTTTGAAGGGGCTCAGTTATAAACTGACGTTTTGATGTATGAAAATTTTGACTTGAATATTTGATGTTATTTTATCACTAGTGTTATTATAACTTATCATAAAGGGGGATGTGAATTTCTACATCAAATTTGATGACAATCCACCAGTATTTTTATGGTTATATCTAATTAAAGAATGTAAATATCAACCTCATGTTGCAAGCTAGGGAAAATTAATGACAGCAAGAGTGTTGAATTGTCTGAGAACTGTAAATCTCTGCACAAATTTATCAGATAAATCAAAGAATCTCAACAGTTAGTGCTAGAGGAAGGTCCTGGGATCCCCAAAGTTGTTAAGATTTCTCAGTCTGGACAAAAGTGGTAGACTGACCATAAACTTACCTATATTGCTTTTTTTTCCCCTAGACCCATGCTTACAATGGCCAAAAACAATTACCTGATGACTTAAGTACTTGCCTGCTGAAGTGATCTCTGTTATCAAATATCCGTCCTCTGCCCTCTGACTTTGTCTTGGTCTGTTGCCTAAACAGTAGCTGACTGACACATTTACCACACTCTGCTCCTGGAGTTCCCACTCTGCCTGACCACAAACTGTCACACCCGCTGAAAAGATTAGCATCAGCCCACACTGCCATGACGACACCGGTGACAATGATGCTGACAGGCGGTACCATGGCGACAGCAGCCAGAGACACTCATTTGTGGTGTCAGAACGGAGGCCTTATTTACTTTGCAAATGTCTTTACCAGAGGCGTTGGGTTATTACTTTTGAGCCTGACTGACACCGTCTTATGGAAAATAAATGGGCAGAACCACCTTTGATGCATTGCATATTACTTATGATACTGGTTTGGTCCCTGAGGAGAGACATGAAAGGAGATGGATACTCTATGATAAGAAGCTCTGTCATGAATGAGAATAAAAGGAATGAGTAAAACCCTGAATAGGGATTGTAGCAAATTCAGAACCAACAGCCAAGGATAATGTGTCTCTCATGTCCACATAATGGCTGCTGCGCTGTGCACATCCCTTTAAGATCATGGCTACACAGTTTACCAAGTTCAATACCATTGCTTGTTAAGCTTGCATTGATTTCAGGGGGTTATATGAAAGCACAGTGTCACATTTTTTTGTGCATTCTTTTTTATTAAATACTGCTGGGGGGAGAATTAAGCTCCTTCATGCGGGGTTTACGTTAAGTATTTTTGTACAGTGACTGGTTAGAGGCAATTCTTGGGCTCGGCACAATCTGTCATTGTGGGAGGAGAGGTCTCAGCTGAAATACAAAAATTGTAAGAGGAGCTTATCGTTTGATAAGCCATGTGAAGACTCTATTGCCTAAATTTTTCAGTTGATACAAAAGCTGCTGGAGCTTGAGTGGGTAACCTGAACTGTTGCTTTAAATCAGGACTAGCATGCTCACTTTAGTATATTTCAATCATATATAAGCAGCTGGAAGGATGGATGTGATTTTGAGTGCTTAAGAAGAAATATCCACAGTAACATTCAGGCCTTAAACAATTGCACTCTGCACAACCCTTAAGAGGTAAAACATACATGCTAGTTATGCTAGGGGTTATATCAAGGTTAGCAGAGTGTCCACATGCAATCTCATTCAAAGCCTTACTATTACCACAGCTATGATGAATCTCCAAAGTGATGGTGGTCAAGCATTTGTGAAAGCCAAAGATTGCTTGTGGTAGCTGAGCAGAAGGTGCCATAATCTTTCTAAAGTCTTATTTAACTGCAGCTAAAACTTCCACCTGTGACCTTCTCCTATCAGACCAGAAAAAATAAAAATACTGAAGTGAGTCGAGCTCATAATGTCTCGATATATTACTCCTGTGCTCTGGCACTAATGCCCAACCTGTAGCATTGCAGCCTGTGCCAGCATGCCTGACTCAGGAGTAATATCCATTTTGACTCACTGAAATATTCATTGGCACACCTTGGGTGCACCAGAGGTGTATAGTATAGTGTGTCAATAAGGAAAGGATATGGCAGCAGTGCTCATCTAACCTCTCGGAAATGCAGGTTAATAGCAGTGAATCATCACAAAAGTGAGCTTTGACTGTGTTATTAGTTCAAATCAAGAAAACAGGGAGGATTTTTTTTAAAGGAACTTACGTTTAAAGTGATTTAATGGTTCATATAAATATACATAATGTCATAACACAGGATAGGCAGTGAATCACTGCAAGACCTCATTTGCTGATGAGACAGATGGGAAGGAGAAATCACTTTCAACTGGCCTCTGCTGCTTTCCATTTTACTTTGTCTGTAAACATCCTCTTTTTTCATTCAAGCTAAATTTCAAGAGACAATAATAAAACCTACTCAACATGCAATCATGTATGGGAGAGTATTACTAATCCAGGAAACTAAGTGTTGTGCCTTAGGTGTTGACCTTGACACATACATGCTTCCTCTTCTTCTAATAGTCCATTTACAAGTTCAGGTAAGATTTTAAAATTTTAGACCAATGTATAGTTTATTTGGAAGTTATTGGGTAGGGATAAGCAGATGTTACAGATGTTGTCTGCCTCAGGTTTTGTATATTCCTGAACTTGAAGATATGTTTTAAATGGATTGCCAGTTGGCAGAATAGAATGTATTACAATGCTGATATGTGAATTTAGGTCTGGCCAAATAATCAGTGTTGTCAGATATTAATCATTAATATTGAAATATGAAATTAATTAAATATTGTGCTATATTTTGTGTGTTGCTATATTGTTATATGGTATAAATGTTTTTTGTCACTCAGTGACACTACATTTCTTATGGTTATTTATCAAAAGTCTAATTGTGTTAATATTCTGTAAAAGTACCAATAGTCTTGTTCAGTATTGTTGTAATATTACGATGTTTAGCCCATTTGTGGGTCAGTGAGCCTCATAGCCAAAAATGCTCGATTGACAAACACCAGTGCCATTAGCCAAATGCAGCTAGAGGGGAAAAATAGCATACAGGTCTGGCTGTACCTGAAACACATTTATAAAGGATGTCTCACCATTTATTTCCCAGTCATCATGGCAGTAGCAGCAATTTTTTGGAGATCCATTCCGACACAGCATTCACATCGCAGCACCCATGGCAAGAATACCGTGAACATGTGGCAGTCTGTGGTTGTTTTCAAAACACACACCAATTAAGTCTTTTTTTTCCAAGAGATTTTTGAAACACTCAATAATTTATTGTACATAAATGAGTCACAATCTCTGACAAGAATAGGTGCATAGATCCTGCATAACTCAATAGGTATCTGTATCAATAGAAAATAGCAAAAAAGTAGTCAAAATTGGTATTAGACAACAGTCTCAGCCTGTGTGAAAGTGCTACAACTAACTCACTAGCAGTAATGACTATGTGAGTGTATGAAAACCATTCAGTAGATTGCTTGGATACATAGATTATTGCAATCGGCTGCAAAGCAAGGGCAAACTGCTCTCAGCTGCAGACCTTTATGAACATGTTTGCACTGCAATACATTTAGCTTCATATCTATTGTAAGTGCTTGCATAACTAAATGCATGTCAATGTAGGAGCAGATGTAGTTTGTATCTACAACGTATGAGCACTGTTATCTCTGACGTTTGTTTGTGCAGTGAAATTGTGGGCTATATTTTTGATTGAGAGGCCTGGCCCCAGATAATCAAGTAGAGGCATGTTGGTGATAAAATCGTGGTGTGCATATACATTTGATATGTTTAACGTAGTCAAACAACGATAAAGAAAAAAAAGACTGACAAGTCCTTAAATTAGAAATTTTTTTCTAAACTTTTAGATATTCAAAGGGGAAAATGCTAAGAAATGACACACAGTGTGATTCATCAGAGTGCCATCTGGATAGTACTCGCCATCCACCTGGTGTATCCTGTCCAAATGTTTATCCGTTTCTTCATTTGTTTAGCTGTCTTGTCGTCTCAACACAATGTCCTTAAAACAAACACTCCTATACACACAGCCCTAGGAGGACATGTAATTTGTAAACAGACAGGAACTCTAACGCACACAGTAGATTGCGTGAATGAGCAAGGCAGAGCGGAAATCAGAGTGTCAGTTAAGAGACGCAAGGGGATTTTACAAGTGAGAACAACTTTACAGGGAACTCCACCATCATGAGGTCTATTATTATGTACTTCATTTTACCCAAACTGATGCTCTGTGCACACTGCAATGCTCAAACAACAGCAGAAAGGAGGGGATGAAGGGCTTTGTGATTACAGAGTAAGTGAGTTACGATAATGTGCAGCTAGAGGTTTGAGACGTTTCAAGACAAAGGTCGTACTCTAAATGATTCCCTCTCATTTCTCTAGTGTCTGTAAACATTCAGTCTTGCAGAGATTTTTCCATTACCTGACACTGCTATGCTTGATTTTATGTAAACACATCCTGGGATTGTAAGAAAAAATGGGACACCATCCACTTTTCTTTCTCACACTGCTGTGAAGTAAAGCTCAGGTCTCAAAAATGTACAAGCAATGCACTGTCTCACCATATCCACACACACACACACACTCACACACATACACATGTGAACAGAATGGGAAAAGTGCCTTGAACCAAAGCCAGTTCTGGCGTTTTGTTTCTAAAGCATGCAGCATATGGGCAAGTTACATGCAGTGTTCTCATGGCATGCATTACTCAATAGTTTGCGTGATGGGACGCTTATAGCTGCAGTTTAAATGTGATTTTAGGTCAGCTCTGAGAAGAGCAATGCGAGTGAAGTGCTGTTCCTGTTTTGCCATTTGGCTGCGTGCCTGTTGTCCGATACGCTCCGTGTCCCATGTTTCCACGGCTGGATAGACAGACGACCTCGTGCTCCCCCTCCTTCTCTCCTCCTCCTACGCCCAACCTGGGCTTGGCACCACCAGCTGTTGAATGCATCAGGCCCCAAAATGGCTCCTCAGCTGCTGCTGTGGCACACAGAGGAAAGCCTGACAGACTTAGCAGCTGCTATGCTGAAACAGAGCAAGGTCACTTTCAAAATGAAATTTATCGCTATCTGCTAAAACATTACTTGCTACCATGATTATTAGATCATTCAAGCTCAGGAGTGTTCTACTGTTAGTTAGGCAGGTATTTTGGATGGAGGATTGTCCAAAAAGGCAAATATACTTGTCATTACAATATTCACATTTTCAGAATAATGTCTAAATAAAATAATAATTACATAATAAATCTGAATCTTGTCAGTAGGTTTAACCATGTACCATAACAATCAGTGCCTTTTACTCTTAAAATATGTCATATGAATGTAACAAAGTATCTCCATTTTGCTCAATTATCACTCTTTTGTAATAGGATTAGCATAATTTGTAATCAGATTAAGGTAATTATGCAACATGAAATCTTGTCACTCTCCAATCCTGTTAACTACTCTGGCAGTGCAGAGATAAAGAGCGGACAGCTGATTTATTGTTGCTGTTCATACACTGAAAGCTGCCCTGTGGCAGTATACTGTACCACTCCCAAAATGAGAGGCTTAAAAAACGGCTGCGTCTAATAAACCAATCAATGGTGTCAAGTTCAGGAAGCATGAGGTACAAAAGCGATTTGATGTCATTTACTGTTCGCCAATCTTTCCCCGAGGGCAGAGCTACGAATCAGGTTCAGTTTACTCAGTTGGTGGAGAGATTAGTGATTCCTAACCAGGGTTACTTGCACCCCAGGGGGTACTTCAGCAGCTGCCTGGGGGTATTTGGAAATATTGTGGAGTGGCTAACACAATTGAAAAAGTAGAAATTATGTTTGATTAAAAATATGTATATGCATATTTGAACTTGAGGACTATACACATAAAGCGGGATGACAATTTTTTGTGATTAACCATGTCTTGTAAGGGTAAGCTGCCAGGTTCTTAGGCTGACTGCACAAGTACAGATAAATGATAGTAAGCTAAGAGAGGGAGAATCCAAAAAAATAGTTGTAATGATTAAAGGGTAAACCATTAAAATATACCTATAAATACTGCATAACAGTTAGTTTTAAGTATTACATTAACATTTTAAGTAGTTAGCTAAAAGTACAGCATTGGCAGTTGTATCAGTAAACAAAAAATGCTGGATAATCAGTTGAAATATTGGCCAAAAGTAATGAGGGTAGGGTATAAGTACTTAGTAAATAGTTGTAACAATTAGCAATCAGTATTGACTAACCAGTTAGCATAGTTAGCTAAAAATACTGAATAAACAGATGAACTAAATAGCTAAAAGTAATGGTGAAATTGAATAGTTAGAGAT